>AP028920.1:6177500-6683991 GCA_036186465.1 Nesidiocoris tenuis
TCCTCCATCCTTCATCATCAGGGCTGATCGCGCCCGTTAAAGAGAAAAATTCCAAACGAAGCTGAAGAACGAGTCATTTTCCAGCGATCTGAGCCGACCCTGAAGATTTGTAGACAAACCTTCGACTCCGAAAAATATCCTTTCTTCCACCGGAACATCTGCTTGAAATGAATTGGGGAATAAATTCTATATCCTCTAAATGACACGAAAAAAAAGTTGAAATCCATCAATATTTGAAATGTCATCAAATACACTTTTTGCATAAAATTCAAAAATAATCAGCTCATGGTGAAATCAACTAAAAACACTGTTATCACTACTCGGTTTTAAGTAGATAGATACGGAGAAGATGTGCACGACGTTCCGTTCTCGTGGGAGGAAGTCAATGGGAAGGAAATCGGTACAACAGCTCAACTCGGATTGTGGGGTCCCATTGGGGCCAAAGTGTGCCAGTCGTGAGTCGGGGTTTTTCTCTCCTATTTCGACTCGTGAATTGTAAGGAACGGCTGTTCGGCGGACGGAAATGACTTCGAAATGAAGGATTGCGATTGGGTCGAACGAGCCGATTCGGACATGGCGAAACTATAATCAAAAGCGTTTAGCCAAGAGAAGGAGCACAGGATGCAGTAATATGCGAGATTGATAATGATTGGTCCTGGTACACGCAGCTTAACTTTGTATGCATGGTGTACCGCGCTTGGTGAAAAAATCAGGTGAAACTATACTAAAAGTATTTTTAAATATGTATAATTCAAAAATTTTTTTAAGGACAATCACTTTTTGTTTTATAAATACCCACATTTCTCTGCTTGGATACAACTTTTTTCCCACATTTATAGAGTCAATGCTATACTATAATCGTCCTAAAATCAAAAATCGGGAGCTTCAGAAAAAACGTTAACTCTTTCCTCAGGATCACCCCCTGAACAACTGTGAGCATTTTCAAAAAATGGCCTTTTTGGCAATTTTTTTGAATTTCTTGAACTTGCGTTCTCACCCAATTTATTGTTATTTATGTACAAGTAATAGCAATAAATTGAGCGAGACGCAAGTTTCTGGTGGTTTGTGCTATTCTGGGAAATGTTGCGTATCTTTTACCCTATGTATCTTGGCCACTGCTAGGTAAAAAATCAAGTTTGACTAGCTCAAATTGTAGGAAATGTTATCTACTTTAATTTACAATGGAGTGATCTTCTCGCTAAAACGCTTAGTTTTTCAATTATAGCCAAAAAACGGCAAAATGTTCTACAAAATTGCGGTTTTTTGTACCTCCTGAAGTTAGAACAGGGTTAGTTTGTACGCAAAATAGGAAATGTGTGTATGTGTCGTTTTCGGATAGCGGTCGAAAACGAATTTTCAAAAACCAGGCACGAGTTAAAAAATTTGGGAACGAAAGGCGAAAAAATTCATCAAACAATATCGACTATACTGTAGGTTGTTCCAAGAATAAAAACGGCAAGCATGAAGCAAATTCAAAAAAGCTTCGACGCTCATTGGGCTCGTCTTTTTTCCACTTCGGTCAGGGTCGATTTTACTCGCGGACCTTCTCGAAAAGTTCACGGTCACAAAAATTATTTGCCCAGATGACGGCCCTTATTTTAGTAGGCAATCAACCAGCAAGAAAAGGGGGCATTGTCGGATTCGCCATAGACGCCGGGATGCAGCACTTCTTGAGGATGGCCCATTAGACATGGGCGCCCCCCGGTCGTCAGAAGTAGATGACCTCAGGGCAGTTCGGGTTGCTCGAATCTTCTTCCTTTACTCTCCTTTCTTATCTTTCCTTTCGTCGGGTTTTTTCTCCTGCCGAAGATCCATAGGCCTCGGAGTTCACATTTTCCCATGCTGGCGCACAATCTGCGTACCGCGTCTGCGGCGCTTTTCACGTAAGTGATGCCCACGGGGATTCGGTTTCTTTTTCGTCGTAAACCTCCGCATCTCGAGCCAGTGTCACACGAACGTCAATCTCGGTAGACACTGTTTACTGGAAAGTTGAGGCTAAATACTGGAATTGCATAATTTCACTTCAAGCTCAACTCAAATTGGACATTTTCAAGTTGATTTTTGAAACATTTAAGTTTGCCACAATACAATAATGTGCTTTTTTATTCTTAATTTTTTTTTTTTTTTTTTTTGTTCAATATTGTAGTAACTTTTGTTCTGCTTTGCTCTTCCACAAAAATCCTATTTCGGTTTTGTAAATTTTTGATTAGGTACTTTTATAGAACGAGCTATACGCAACATTCGAACCCGCCCTGATCGCTTCTTACCTTCAGCCCGCTTTATCCTTACAATATTGCGTGCGCAGCAACAAATCAACCTTCTCGACTGCGCACGATGACGTTCGTCTGATACCGGAGCTCGGGAGCTGTTGTTGCGTCTAAATAAATTACCTTCTCCGTTAGGGAGTTCAACAGCAAAACGTGATCCATCCATTGTCCGGCCTTCATTCAAGGCCCCTCGAATCTTCCTCGCTGCCGGAAGAAAGGTCCACTTCCCATAAAAATATGATGGCCCTTTGCATACCAAACAGCGCCCGGGGCTTCGCCCTCGCCCCCCTTGTGATTCGCCACTCACGCACGCCGGGTATCTCACACTCGGGAGATCTTCATCAGACGAGCTGAGGCTATCGGGATCTACTGGCCCATTTCTATCGGATTTCACGCCGTATAATTTCCTCCCTGTGGGCAAACATGTCGAAAAAAAAGATCGAAAGATCGTGTCCATAGAGTGTGAAAATATCGGAAAGAAGCGTCAATGAATTTCGATTTTGCATTGGCAAACTACTGCTTCGAAACGGCAACGTGTTTGTCGATATTTCGGTCAATATTTGGTATCGTGTTTTTGACTTAGTTTCAGTAAAATGGCCATAAGTCCCTCACATTTTGAAGTAATTAAAAACATAAGGATACCGTTGGAAAGCCCGTAAAATTCCCTATAAACTTAGCGTGCAGCTTTCCAACATTAATGACATGCGCATAAAATTTGGCTAAAGTCAAAAAGTGGTTAATTTTTTTAAATTACCGTCCAGAGAGCGCAATCTTTGAATTCGGCCCAATTTTCTGCTTATTTAACTCAATGTTGGAGATTTGCAAATGTTGTTGTTTTATAGGAAATTTGATGGGCTTTCCAACGGTATCCTCATTTTTGTGATTACTTCAAATATTTAAGAACTTATGACTATTTTACTGAAACTAAGTCGAAAACGCGAAAAAATCTTCAAAGCGAAAAAAGTAAACTTTTTTTTGAGGTTACAAGAAATTGTATGGAACAAAAAATGTAGCAAATGAGCTAAAAAAACAGCATTAATTTATATTAGGTACCAGCCCTATCATTTTTAAGTCGAATTGAGGATTCTAAAAACCGGATTGGGAGTTTTCGAAAGCAATTCTGTTCGGAAAATTCTTGAATTTGTTTGGAAAAATCTCAAATTTGTTAGAAAAATTCTCAAATTTGTCAGGAAAATTCTCAATTTGACTTGGAAATGCTATATTTCAATATTTATCGAATAAATTAGCCTTGATCACGCTGAAGGTTTTGATTTTTCCAACTGTTTCGGCGGAAACAACTATAGGTTTGCGTAAAAAATTATCACTCTACGCCTTTCAAGTTCTTGATCTCTTGGGGTTTTTGTGGATATTGGATCTCAGGTACGTTAGCTGAGATTTGCGACTTGAGTTTGGCATTTCGGACGATTTGATCGGTCTTCGCGGCAAACCGGAGGTTCCGTTTGTTATGATTTTCGTCCCATTTCGAGATCAAAGAATTTTCCGTTCCGAAATTCCCGTATGGGGAACAATGGGTAAAGCGTAAAGGAGTCCCACGACCGAATCTCAACCGCAACCGTTACACGAGCGTTTAAGGTCAATTGTCTGCCCGCTAAGCTGGTGATGGCATGTAACATTACATGCACACCAAGCGCATTACGTTAGCACTCATATTGCAATTGCTGTAAGATACAGTACACGCAAAATCATCACGCTATGCGTGTCTCTGGTGAGGTGTTCATTATTGTGAGCAAACGACATACTTTGATTTCGAGTAGGTGAATAAACTAAGATTTCCAACGATGAATAGGCGGCCGTAAGGCTGAAAAACTAGTCGGTAAAAACTTGGTGGTTGTCGCCGACACAAAACTGGCCGAATCCAAACACATTTTTCACCAATAAACTACTTACAATAAATTTCAGTTTTCAACCGGCTTCGTCATACTTATAAGTAGGCATAAATGCATTAATATGCTCCTAAAATTCGTGAGGTTGTACACCTATGGATCGTAGCCAATGGGTACTTCGCGTTTATTGCACCGGTCCGTTTTTACAATCCGGGGCCCGATATCGTACGACGCCTCTGTCATCCATGTTATCATTGATATTCATGGACGGATGCTCATTATTATCTTTCATGGCTGTCATTTTACGAGCGTCCATGAAACGTTCTTACTTCTCATTAGAATATCGAGGGTAGGTGAATGGAGCATTTTTGCATTTTAACCCGCATAACATTCACGTGCGACCAATCCCTGAGTATTTTTTTCATGTTTTTATTTTTTTTTTTTTTTTGTTCCTTCCAACTTTAGTGAATTTGAGTAACTTCCTCCTTTTCGAAGGTATAGGCCCTACTTAATTATCTCGATACTCCGTCTACAATAGCATGAAATGATATTTCTCAATGATGAATAGTCGGAGTTCACTGGAGGCGTTTTAAAAGAACATCAGACCTGAACTTGTTAAAATGTAAAAAATGGAAATATATCTTTCATACAGCCCATAGCCTCCATCCTCTGTTGACTATATTTTTATTATTTACATTTTAACAAGTTGAGGTCTGCAGATGAAAGAAGTCCTTTCGAAACGATTGATTAAAATTATGCATGGAGATTCACTAATTTTTCGAAAATGAAATTTTTTCTCATTACAAACTAGTTCTGTCAACAGGATAAATGAAGTGTTTCTAAATAGAAAAACAAGACCGCAGCAGGTTGAAACGAGTAAAAAGACCGCTAACGGTCCGAACGAACTGCGAGGTGGTCCATCGCCAGGGAACCGAATCGGAACGCGCCTCAGAAACCCAATCGATAATCGATTAGGCGCGTCCATTATTTATAGGCTATCCTGTACATAATATAAGCAGGTAATCCAGTAATCTCACCGTTCCTACGCCTTGTTATACGAACCGGTACACTCTCCTAAGGTCAGCGTACCGTTTCCTTTGTAGCTATGCCTAATCGACATCTAGTTGCGGGGTCGTTATTGTTAAAATCCACCATATCGACAGTGAAACTGGAAAGCCACGTAAGTTTTTTGGGAAAATGAGATTCTGTGCTTTTCACGTGAAACAAGTCGTTACGCATGTTCTCGAGTCAAGAAAATGGACATATGCCACTTTCAAGGCGCCTATTTATTATCCAAAGCTGATCGAGGGGTCAAGGCTATTTTTCAATTTAATTGGTCGAGGTGCCTTCAGAGATGAATCTATTAAATTCAATTAGCGTTTCCAAACCACGTCCCCGCTTTTTTTACCTTTTTTCAGGGTTTTAGACATGCAAGGTTTTCCTGAATTACAATCGATATTCGAAACAGAGGTAATTACCTCCTTAAGGATCCACCTCATATGTTTTTTCTGGCAGATAAAATTTTATTGTAATAAAATCGTGATGGTAGATAATTGTGCTTGGTACGGTTTGCATTTTCTTGCTTCAAACTCCGCCTTGTGCTAATGATTTTTTATGAGCATAATACAAGCGATTTCGCAATCATGTTGCGTACATTTCCCGATTGTGTCTGTTTTGTAACTAAAATCCAAATTTCTTGTGAAAAATTTAATCAAATTTTATATTTTTTATGACATTATTTTATTGAAATTAAATAAAGTAAATATTTATTAAATAAAATTTAAATTAAATACTTTATATATTTTTTATTAAAATAAAATAAAGTAAAATAATTTGTATACTTCTAATTTAAATTAAAAATAGTTATTATATTTTTTATTTAAATAGAATAAAAGATATATTTTCTATTTAAATAAAATAAAATATTTTTTATTCAAATAAAATAAAATATTATTTTAATATTTAAATTATTTAAATTTTATTATTTTATTTAAATTAAATAAAAAATCAATTTTTTATTTAAAGAAAATATAAAAATATATTTTTATTTAAATTAAATAACATAATATTTTATAAGAATATTATTCTTTATTTAAATAAAATAAAATATTTTTGAAATTTTATTATCTTTTGTCAATGCCTGGTGAGCATGCAGCACGTACCAAAGTAGGTATATATTAATTGATATGCGAATATCCGTGATTTTTTATTTATCGAAGGTGGAGGGGAAGCGAGTTTTTTGAGATTATCTCCCCTCTGCAGTGTCGGTGACTGTTATCCGTCTTGCCCAATCGTTCAATTCTTTATGGAACTTCCTCGTTGAAATCTCTCCAACTTTCGCGATACCAACTTGAATTTGCAGTTTCACACCTAATACCTAAATACTTTCGAGAATTTTCCAATTTTCAATTTTTGGACGATTACAATTCTTGACTCCACGTATGAGGGTGTATAAATTTAGGATGCTACATAGGTAGGCTTAATTGGTACCTACCTACCAATCATTAAAAAGTAAAGGTTACATTCAATATTTATACGGCCCTAAAAGCAGACTCAGTCAAATTGGCGAGGACCACCTCCGGCATTCATTGTTTTCATTTCGCAATGGTAGTTTCTGTAAAAAGATGGAGAAAACAGCCGAGTAACTATAATAATTGCGAAATAACCGGCTTCGAATAATTGTGTTGGTCTGTCCGAGCGGATAACTATAGTCTGCCAAGAAGAGTTTCCTTCGTCTCACGAGTCTCAGTCTTAAAGCGGATTTGCATGTTGTTCGGAATGTTGTTGTGTCGGGTATTACGACGTTTTATACCCCATCCTCTTCACATGTTCACTAACTTTATTAACGATAGATAACTTGAGTGAAAAATATGCTAGAGTACCGTTTCAACATGGGGGTTCCCATTATGGTTATTTATACCCAGACCGAAAGCGCATAAGGATTAGTAATTCTGACATGGACTATAGTATTATAATATATCCTTATACTTGCATACAATAGTATACAATAAGTCCTGCAATAGGACTTCGGGTGTTCTTGCCTCATTCGAAAATTACAGAAACATGATTTTGGCATCGTATTTTTACCAGTAGAAATCTGACGATCAAAACTACTTTTTTTCTGAAATTGAGCAGTCTCCAGCACGTTTACTGTAAATGCAGTTAACATACGCATGTATTTTCAGAAAATGCTATTTTTCCCAATTTTTAATGAGTAAGTGGCGACAAACTTATCTAGGAGATAAAAAATTGAAATTATCGGAATAAGGACCGTTTCAGCAGTCGAATGCGCCCGGACGGATTAATTTTTTCTTTTTCTATACCTATATAGTAGAAACAATTTTCTTTCTTACTTTCACGTGATATTGTTCAACATTGATAGCGGTTTTCATCAAGAAAGTACCTATCATTGAGATTGACATCATCTCATGGCGAGTTCCGTTAGTTTGCGGCAGGTGTGCGGTTTTTCGATGGTGTACGCCCAGTAATTACATCCTGGTAGGTGCAAGGGGCGAGGCTGTAATTTCAACACCAGTCGGCCACCCACATGCCATCGGAACAACCTAGTTTTCAATGCCTATTTTTCTACCCTCAAGCCAAAACCTTCAATTTTGACATTCCGAACAAAATTGACAACAAAGCTTCGACTGCTTTTCTGTTGCAAAAAAATCTCAGGTTGGTCCATAAAAGTCTTAAGCAAAAAGCTAGTAAAATATTTATTTAGTTCCCGGTCTTGCCTGAGACAAAATGAGATTTTCTCATTAAAGAAAATAATTTTATATTTAAATCAAAAAGACGTCGAGGAAAAAAACGTTAAGCCTGATTACATTTTTGTCATAAAAAATACAAACTCTTCATCAATTAACGCACTCAGCAGCAGTAAAATCTAAAATTACTTCCGCCTATTAATATAATATCCAACATGATTATGAACCCCCTCCCCCGATAGCATAAGAAGCCGAATAAGTTTTTCAGGGTCGCCGTAATTTACGAGGGCAGGCCGCTTTTTCAAGAGCCGAAAAACACGCGAAGAATTCGAGAACAATCAGTCTCCGGGTGATGATCTAATTTGGTGTTTGACGCTCTGATGAGATCATCAAGGTGTGTGAAAGCGATTTGAGCCTCTGACATGCCCGCGATCATTGCAGTCATCCCGAATGCCATCAGTGGCTTGCTGGCCTTGAAGTCGAGTAATTTTGGGACACCTCCCGCAATCCTTCAGGGAATTGTCGATTTTGATGAATAATCAATATTTTTACAAATCTCCTTTTTACTCAATCCTAGGGGCTGAGGGGAACTCGAAATTTTGTTCAAATTAGGTACATACTCGTAATTTAGGTACATCATTTTTGGGTAACCGTCAAAACAGGCCTTTTAAATTTTCAAGTTTTAATTGTTTTGAATTTTCATATTATTTATTTAATTTTTATTGATTAGTTTTGCAATAACGAGTGTAATTTTTCCAGTTTCTTTTATGAAGAATGTCATTTTATCGCTTTTTCTCTTGGAGGTTCAAAATCATCCATTTTTTCACCATTCTACATTACCACTCTACTGGTACGTTGTGGAAACCGTGTGCAAATAATACAGAGCACTTCCAAATTTTAGTGGTATCAAAATAAAAATTTTCCTCAACCTTCGATCCGGTTTTCTATAAAATTTAACGGTAATTAAAAATTCGTTAATTACGCGAAAACATTGAGCCAGTTTTCAACGATTTTCATATTCGAACAGGGATACTCAAAATTAATCAATTAAATTCGATAAAAATTTATAAAATTAAAAAATCGATTCTCTGAAAGGGGTTGCCGAGTTACAGAAGACCGGAGTTTCTGATCGGAGATTATACCCACCCCTGTAGACCGAAGGGTTGAGCGGGTCTTAACCACCCCAATTCTGAACACAGAGGTATCATTTTTCTCACTTACCTACTGCTAGTTTACAAACTGCTTATGTATTTAGGCAAATTTCGTATTGTAAAAAAACGAGTATAACCTAAGACCATTTTTTCAATTCAGCACTCTATTCTTAAAAATTCTGATATTTTAAAATTTGTTATATCTATTCTACACATAAAATAGTAAATACTGAAGTAAAGATAGGTATATGGAGCGATCATATAGTAATATTATAGTAATAGGTAATCTGATATTAGGTAGTATACAAAAACTTTGGTTATGAACAAAAAATTCAAATTGTAATTAGGTTCGCCTCAATTTTAATGATTTTATTACAACACCGATTATTACAGCAATTCAAGCAATGCTGTTCAAGACATTCACGGCTAACTATCTAACTGTCATTCTATTTTTATTCTGTTTTTGCCTAGAAAAGGGTTAGTCGCGAAGAAATTTCAAATTCTTTTTAGAATGGATCGAATGTTGATAGTGTGTTTGTACAGTAAACCACATCCCTTACATCAGATGCGAATTTTGCAAAAAGTCATTGGTATAAAAAATAGGTCGGTATACCTATACAGGATTATTTTCTTGTTCTGAATACATAGAATAATTTCAGTTGAAGACAAACTCGTTTGGTATTTTGCTATAAACGAACTCGTACGATCGAGCCGGTTCACCGCAATTAATTGCTCGATAATCGTTGATGTCATGAATGGCGTACTCACCCTTTCGTTTAATCCGGTAGATCCTTCACCTAGCCGCGCCGGACGTTTCCGAAAATGACGAGAAGCAACCGGCGAATTCTTCGGAACGGAAATTGCTGGGAAAAATGAAATTCCCCTGGAGCAAAATGGGAAAAACTTTTATCACGAAACGCGCGCGAAGGAAGCGGTAACAAAACTGTGGACGGGAGGGGGGAGCCAGGATGTCTTTTATACGGG
This sequence comes from Nesidiocoris tenuis, assembly GCA_036186465.1. NCBI lineage: Eukaryota > Metazoa > Arthropoda > Insecta > Hemiptera > Miridae > Nesidiocoris > Nesidiocoris tenuis. Next base: position 6,187,454 of record AP028920.1, read on the forward strand.
TTCCTCCACCTCCTTCGGCAGGCGGGCACTGCTCCTTCCCCCACCACTAAGGAACAGGAGTCCTCAGGATCAGGAACAGGATAACATGGGACGTTTCTTGTAGGGATTCTCCTCATCCGGGCCGGCTTCCTCGCTGCTTGGAGTTTAACGACTCGCCGCCGGTTTCGAGCCTCACGTTGCTGGGCTCATCGAGCGTTTAAATCGAACCAACCCCTGTAATACACCATAACGTCAGTTCAGTAACTTTTCAGGAAAATCGAAAATAGATGGTTAATTTTTATTTTTTTAACATTTCATATACCTATTTATACCTTATTAGTTTATCTTATTCCATTGAATAAAAAATGTGAAAATGAAATTTTTTATTTTTTTAATTTTATAAAATTTTTAATTGTAGAATGCATGTTATACACATATGACATTGAAAAATTGCCTAAAACCCCAGAAAAATTATTATTGGTTCATGACTCATCTTCGTTTGAAGTCCATTTTAAACCCCGTCGAGAATAAAAGCGACGCTCTCTTTTAATCAGTCATTATAATATTTCTAAGCGCTCTCACTATTCTTCTGATCCTCTTCAGGGTTTTCATCAAATTTATTGTTTTTGAAAAAATATCTAGGTACTGAAATATGGAGGTACCTGAAATACTTAACCAACTACTGATTCCTCTTTATTTTTGCACTTGGTTTTTTGTTAAGAAGTAAATACTAGAGGAAAGTGCCCAAAAGTGGACCCCCATTTTGTTTTTTATCAATAAAAAATATAGAACAACGAAAAACACAATTTTAAATGCATGTAACGATAGCACGGTAATGTTTTGTATCATTTCAATCTCAATTTATAAAACTATACTAAGAAATAGTAATAAAAAAATATATTTTTCAAAACCCTGCAATTTGGCAATCCCAAAAAAAGTTGCCTAAAGTGGACCCCTACTAAATATTACAAAAATGGATGGAAAATTACATGGAGGAATGAGATTAAATCAAATAAAACAATGCTAAGTCAATAGTAAGTATATAATAACAATAAATTATCCTTTAATGCTAATGAATATATCGATTTCCGATTAGGCATCATCATTTTTTGAAGGCGTTACTCCAGGAAAAGTCTCCATCACGGACGACCCAGACGAAACGCTGTCTTCTTCACTGCTTGATTTCTCTTCGAAGTTGAGACGTTTTTCAGATTCAGCAGGTGTTTGAACATGAAAAATAAAGGGGGGTCCACTTTAGGCGACTATAGCCTCATTATTCATTACTCTTTCAATGTTCAACAGACCGTTCAATTGAGATAACTTGATGATAAATATTACCCTTATTCCTTACTATTTCAGAATAATACATGCTGGAAGCCTTACCTTCAAAAGTGTAGGAGAAATGTCGAATAACGTATGACACTGTAATAATTCTAAAATACAAGAAATCACATAATGCCGAACTGAAAGCCGGCAGATGAAGTAGACGACGTGAGGGCTCCTACATGTTGTCACAGAAGTGGGAACTACTAGTTGCGATTGGTTTCGGTAAAGTTCAGCACCGTAGAGAGCCTAAAATGTCAGGGGTCCACTTTTGGGGAGGGGTCCACTTTTGGGCACTTTCCTCTACTTTTAAATACTACTAGTAATATTACTTTTGCCCAGAAACCCCAACACTTGTGAAAATTACTGTAGATATCTAAGGATTGGCCCAGCTTCTTATTAACTCCACCATATTACCAGTCGGCTGGTGGAGTTAAATAGTGGAAATTACTGTGAATAACTAGGTATATATTTTATTCAGGGCTTTCAAGAAAGTAATATATAGCATATTTTGGTGCTAGGTTTTTCAAGTTATTAAAATAACTCAGTTTCATCACTTTTTTTCCAGCATTTATGGCATTCAAATCTAGGAAAAATATGTCATTAAGCCTAGCCGTATAGTTGGATCGTCATTTTGCTTGAAAGTACCTGCTGTAAAAAAACTTGGACGAAGCAGGTACTCCTAAGAACGGATAATATAACAGCAGATTGTTGCGACTAATCTCCTGTCAGAACTTGAAGCGAAGTGTCCTGGAATCGAGTAAAACTTCACGGGCATTGTATCCTACCGACGATTTACGATCAGCAATAAAAATTCGTGTCACTTACCTAGATTCTTTGGAAAGAGCGAAAGCAGTCCTAGCGTGCTCACAGTCGCACTCTCAGGCCAGGCCGGGACATGTCCAGGTGTCGCATGACATCACGTAGCAGCCACCCGTAGCGTGGGTGGACAGTATATCGTTAGCTTCGATTCCTTACGATGGGAAACGAATTTCAGGAGGCTCGGGAGTGACGTGTAAACGATAAACATAACCTAAAATACCAGGTGCGTACACAGGACACATTGAAACATTCCTTCAGCAAGGCTAGTCTGAAAATTACGGTAGCCTTCCATCAGATGTACCTCAAGGAAGTAATATGAAAACCCAATATTGTTTCAATTTTTAAAGCCCAGTCAAGACTAGAGAAAAAAAAAATTCTCAAAAAATTCCAAGCCCACGACATGACCTTCAAAATCGGACCCTCTGAAACGTGAAAGAAAAAATTTTGAAGGGGGTGTTGTAAAAAATTTTGCTCGACCGATCACATAGGTAGTATTTCTGGAAATGATGTACCAAAATTGTAGGTACCTACTTAGAATATAACCTAAATAACTCAATAGAGTATACGTATAGGCCGGCTTTTATTAGGTTATGTTCACATGGACTATAACAAGCCCCCTCAAGCCACCAATACTGAACCAGATCACACCAATAGCTGAACCAGTTTATTGATCAAACAAGGATTGATAGGAAGAAATCAAAAATTCATGACCCAGATCTTTTATTTCAGGTACAAAATGCCTGCAAACTAATAAGTTGAGGAATAATTTAAAGGCAAGACTACACTATACAATGCAAGGCACGAGTAAACAAACTAATTTACATTCAGTCAGAGGTGAAATAAACTCCGAAAACCGGACAAAGAAACTTCTAAGTACATCGCTAAGCTAGTGTGAGAACTATTGGCATTCTAAATACAAAAATTCGTTACTGACCGCCAAAATCGGAGTGTATTTTGGTCAGAATTAAGGAAGCGATCGCTAAAAGTTCTAATTACCGACAAATTTTACAAAGGTAACGCACAATATGTCCGCCGGATTTTGAGAAATCATCAACACCCACTCTGGCGGAATACAGTTCAACTTATTTCTTAAGAAAAATTACAGTTGGCAGCATTGCTGAACCGTCTGGGTCTTATGAGAGTCGTATGAAATATTCATTACTGGGGAAACCTCCGTAAGCGAAAGATTAGCAGAAGAAACCGGCTTTCAGCCCAGGGGCCCATCGGCAATCGAAAAAAAATTCGAACGTTTTCCAAAAATAGTCAAGTCCTCGAATCAGAAGTTCTCCAAACTTGAAAGCAGACGAATCTTAAAAATAAGGTAACACTCGATGTATCCGTCGGATTTATTAAAACTCCCCTCATTTTCAAGGGCATTATTTTACAACGCGTAAGAAGGAAACCGATTCAGGCGGATTCTTCGTGATTGTTCCAGCAGGAGAGCTTCTTCAGCTTGTGGCATTGCTCGGCTCGGAAAGCCTTCAGCTTCGAGGCAGGCGAGGTGAAGAGGGCCCTGGAAGCCCGAGACGGCGAAAGCGCTGGCTCGGATTTCGCTTGACCTGGCGTACAAGGTTCGGGCGCTTTGGAAAACGATTCGTGCACAAGGCTATCTCCGCAAGCGACGGATTTAACGTCGAAGTCCTTATCGGTCTTCATCAGGTCGGAAATGGCTTCGAGGAGGCGCGCTCTCAAACAAGCGATCAGCTGATCCTTCTTTTCGTCCCTCGGCTGAAGCGAGGAGAGCTGCATTTCCTCGTAAGTCCGCTCGAGCAGGCTGGACAGGGATTCGCAGGTTTGCCTCAAGTTGTCCACCTCGAATTGGAGTTTGGCATTGTCGTTTTTGAGGATTTCCAGCTCGCGGGATCGGTCGTCAGACGTTGCTTCGAATGTTTTCACCGTATCGGCTTCAACCGCAGTCATTGGTACGGATTCAGCGTGATGCGGCTCGTCAAACGATTTCAGCTTGTATTTCTTATCTTTGCTCTCCAACTTTTGGACCATGCTGTTCACGAAGGATCCCTTGCAGGAGGCGGGCGTATGCTTGGCAAGCTCGAGGCTCCGGCAGCTCTCGATGCTGGACTCCATGCTGTCCATATGCCGCCCTCCTGAGCCGAGGATTCTTCGCATATCAGGTTTCTCCAATGGAGTAGCTACGGCATTCTTTTGGTCGATTTGAGCATCTCCAGTGACATTATTTTGTTCGACAGCATTGGCATCGTCGCCGTTGGACACTAACGTCGACTCGGTGGGAACCACGCTGCACACTACGCTTTCGCCATCGTCGCTGCTCTCCTTGCTTTTCTCGCTTTCTTGCTTTCTCGCCTGCTTCTTCCAATATTTCACCTCTTTCTGCCATGTCTTGATTCCGTTCAGCAGGTCCTTCCTCTCCTGCATGAGGAACATCAAAGTCGTCGAGTATTTTTCCAACTGCGAGTCCTGCAACGAAATCAAGTCCTTAACCTTGTCGCTCAGGTTATCGTTCATCGAGGTCAACGTGCTGTTCTGCTGCTGGCATCCGTCGTACGCGTCTTGGAGACGTTTTATTTTGAGTTTCAATCTCGCGATTTCTTTACTGGATTCTATGAATTTCTGATCGCCGCACATGTCGCCCAGTTGGCCGGCGACCTTCTTGCATTCTTCTTCGAGGTTCACCGACTTTCCAAAGAGGGTGATTGTGTGTTGAAAGTTGCTGGTCGCCATTTTCTTATTTACACGAACGTTACCTGCAGCAAATCAAAGGCAACCAGAAATGGTTTTAAAAACATGGTAACCAAGCGATAGTCAAACTAAAAATTGGCAAGGCTAGAGACTAATATGGAGGCTGCGGAGGTCGAACACGTACCTACCTAGAGAACACACTTACAAAAACTAATTTTCCGACTGGTAAGAAAATTTGTTTTTCAGAGAATATTATGTACCTACTACTTGTCGACAAATATTAGTGGAGAATTGGTGTGTAAAAGTTCGAAGTTGCATTCACAAGGAGCTTGGGGGACGACATTTGGATTGAAAATTTTCATTGTGGAGAGTTGGCATTCTCATATTGGGGATAGGCGTAGGCTAAATCATAGGTAAGATCAAAGTCAACATCGAGTTCAAACACTACTTCGAGATCAAAATCAACTTCGAGATCAAACTCAACTTCGAGATCAAAGTCAACTTTGAGATCAATGTCAACTTCGAGATCAAATTCAACTTTGAGATCAAAGTCAACATCGAGTTCAAACACAACTTCGAGATCAAAATCAACTTCGAGTTCAAACTCAACTTCGAGATCAAAGTCAACTTCGAGTTCAAAATCAACTTCGAGTTCAAACTCAACTTCGAGATCAAAGTCAACTTCGAGTTCAAAATCAACTTCGAGATCAAAGTCAACTTCGAGATCAACGTCAACTTTGAGATCAAAGTCGACTTCGAGATCAAAGTCAACTTCGAGTTCAAACACAACTTCGAGATCAAAATCAACTTTGAGATCAAAGTCAACTTTGAGATCAAACTCAACTTCGAGATCAAAGTCAACTTCGAGTTCAAACTCAACTTCGAGATCAAAGTCAACTTCGAGATCAAAGTCAACTTCGAGTTCAAACTCAACATCGAGATCAAAGTCAACTTCGAGATCAAAGTCAACATCGAGTTCAAACACAACTTCGAGATCAAAGTCAACTTCGAGTTCAAACTCAACTTCGAGATCAAACTCAACTTCGAGATCAAAGTCAACTTCGAGATCAAAGTCAACTTCGAGATCAAAGTCAACTTCGAGTTCAAAGTCAACATCGAGTTCAAACACAACTTCGAGTTCAAACTCAACTTCGAGTTCAAACTCAACTTCGAGATCAAAGTCAACATCGAGTTCAAACACAACTTCGAGATCAAAATCAACTTCGAGATCAAACTCAACTTCGAGATCAATGTCAGCTTCGAGTTCAAACTCAACTTCGAGTTTTACTCAACTTCGAGATCAACGTCAACTTCGAGATCAAAGTCAACTTCGAGATCAAAGTATACTTCGAGATCAAACTCAACTTCGAGATCAATGTCAACTTCGAGTTCAAACTCAACTTCGAGTTTTAACTCAACTTCGAGATCAAAGTCAACTTCGAGATCAACGTCAACTTTGAGATCAAAGTCAACTTCGAGATCAAAGTCAACTTCGAGTTCAAAGTCAACTTCGAGATCAAAGTAAACTTCGAGATCAACGTCAACTTCGAGATCAAATTCAACTTTGGGATCAAAGTCAACATCGAGTTCAAACACAACTTCGAGATCAAAGTCAACTTCGAGTTCAAACTCAACTTTGAGATCAAAGTCAACATCGAGTTCAAACACAACTTCGAGATCAAACTCAACTTCGAGTTCAAACTCAACTTTGAGATCAAACTCAACTTCGAGATCAAAGTCAACTTCGAGATCAAAGTCAACTTCGAGATCAAAGTCAACTTTGAGATCAAAGTCAACTTCGAGATCAAAGTCAACTTCGAGTTCAAACACAACTTCGAGATCAAAATCAACTTTGAGATCAAAGTCAACTTTGAGATCAAACTCAACTTCGAGATCAAAGTCAACTTCGAGTTCAAAATCAACTTCGAGATCAAAGTCAACTTCGAGATCAACGTCAACTTTGAGATCAAAGTCAACTTCGAGATCAAAGTCAACTTCGAGTTCAAACTCAACTTCGAGATCAAAGTCAACTTCGAGTTCAAAGTCAACATCGAGTTCAAACACAACTTCGAGTTCAAACTCAACTTCGAGTTCAAACTCAACTTCGAGATCAAAGTCAACATCGAGTTCAAACACAACTTCGAGATCAAAATCAACTTCGAGATCAAACTCAACTTCGAGATCAATGTCAACATCGAGTTCAAACTCAACTTCGAGTTTTAACTCAACTTCGAGATCAAAGTCAACTTCGAGATTAACGTCAACTTCGAGATCAACGTCAACTTTGAGATCAAAGTCAACTTCGAGATCAATGTCAACTTCGAGTTCAAACTCAACTTCGAGTTTTAACTCAACTTCGAGATCAAAGTCAACTTCGAGATCAACGTCAACTTTGAGATCAATGTCAACTTCGAGATCAAGTCAACTTCGAGTTCAAAGTCAACTTGAACTTGATTATGATTTCAATTATGAGTTTCAGATTTTCGAGTTTGACTTTCGGTTTCAGTTCGATTGTTAGTATGGAATGAGTTCGGTCAAATTTAAAGTTTGTGTACGATCATGAATTTGAGTTCGATTATGGGTTTCGGTTTCAGTTTGAGGTTAATTAGGAGTTTGAGTTCAAGTGCATGTTAACGTTTGAGTTTAGTGACGTTTCGATACTTCCATTTACCCGATAAATGGTATCGAAACAGTATCAAGAGATCGGTACTGATATCGATATTATATCGAATGAAAGTATTCGATATCGCGAGTATCAATCGATATTTCCTAGCCTATACAGAGTAGATATTGGGTAAAAACCAGTGGTGCGTAGATAACACACATTACTTCCAAGACCCATATGACCAAGAACGCTCACATCGTTTCATTTTTGTAGCTGGAAAAAAATAAAATAGAAAACACTAAAAATGCAAATATATCGGAAGTGCTGTGCGTTATCCAAATTTTGATTAAACAGGGTGTTAGGTCTTGCCGAGACAAACATTTCAGTTCAAGAAATTTGAAAAAAGGTTGAAAATTGAGGGAGCTATGGCCATTTTCGTAAACAACCACAGACGGACACACAGACACTTCGGTAAGTGATTCTGAGTAAATGTGTATAAAAAAGTTTTTTCTGAAGCTCCAATTCTCGATTTTATGACGATTCCAATACTTCCATTTTCTCTGTAAATATGGAAGTAACAAGTGAAAGTAAAACGTTTATTGAATTTTAATAACTTAATTGCCTTTATAGGATTTATTTAAGTAATTATGTTTTTTATTTCTTGGCAAAAATTATTCATCGATATCGTTTCGATACTCTTTAGTCTTTACTGATATCACGATAATATCGATTCTCCAGTACCCGATATAAATATCGGAAGTATCGAATAAAAGTATCGATATCAGTAAATATCGGAAGTATCGAAACGTCACTATTTGAGTTTCGGTTCGAGTTTGATTATAAGTATTACTTCGAGTTTCAGCTTGCGTTTGATTATGAGCATGAAATTGAATTTTAGTGAAACCTAAAATTGGTGTTATGAAATTGATTTTGAGAATAAGAGATTCAGTTTCTGTTCCAGTTTGAGTTTCAGTGTGAGGTTAATTTAAAGTAAGAAATTTCATTTTCTTTGAGTTTGGTTATGAGTACCTAGATGTACAGGTAGGTCTATATCTATGTATGTGCTTGAGTTCAGTTGGAGTTGGATTTTCAGTTGGCCGATTCTCGGTTGGTTTGAGTATCAGTTTGAGTATGATCGTGAATATGAAATCGAATGAGCATGAGTTTGAGTTCAAATTTGAGTTTGAGTCTGATTATGAGTTTGAGTTCCGGTTTGAGTTTGATAATGATTAAGAGTTTCTGTTTGTTTCAACGATGTTTAACCAATTATTTACTATTCAGTGGGGGTATTTCGATATTGGATTGTGGAATTTGTGGAGTAAGTAGACTTACCGGTCAGAGTCACCGTTTCTGATGATTCGGAGGTGGCTTGTTGATTTTCATCCATCGACGGGTGCACAAAATTTCAAGTCAAAACCACTCACGCACGAATAATCATAGCACAGTTTTCATGCCCACTGGAGTCCAAAATTCAAATCTCTTCAACAGCAACACAAACGCGAATCAGCAAACCACAGGAAAATGTAACCGTTAAACGACCTCAACCGTAAACAAAGCTGACCCCAGCCATATCACGCGATAAGAGAGCGTATTGGCGGGAAAAGGAAGCGGTTATTGCTATCCCATGGAGGTAGAAACAGAGAGGAGCTGAGTTGGAGCCCCCTCACCGGGTAGACCACCTTGAGTGCACCAGCGCTGCGGTGTCTATTCTACGTACTAATTCAGGCAGGCAAATGATCGAAATAATAGAATGGCGAAATAAAATATTTGACCAATAAAATGGTCAAATGAAGGGTGACTAGGTATTTAATAAAAACAAAGGTCATCTACCGTTAGAGTCATATTGGTCCAACCTTTTCGAACAAAAATACTGATGTCATGAGTCGGAATCGTGGCTCCACATTATATCAATAATTGATTGACAATACTTAATTGTCAATAATTATTATTGTCTGACATCTGCTCCACTGGGTGTTTTGAAAAACTAAAGGCCGTATTAGATGGACCATCCCTTGGTCGCGGGACGCGGCCTGCCCGAAACATTCGAGAGTTGAATCTAGATGCTGGGGCCGTCGAAGGAGGGTCCAGCCGTGGCGATCGCGGCTTTGGCTGAGTGCCGCCTCTTCTCACAACGGAACCGCCGGGCGGGCTGAGTGCCGCTCAACAGGCCCGCTGGGCGGCTGAGTGCCACACGGTGGGGGCGGCACCACGAACGAGACGGTTGGCGGTTGCGTGCCGAGCCTACCGCCTGGTCCCGCTCAAAAAGGTATTTAGGTAAGTACATCATAAAATATTCTCATAATATATGATTCCAATGATTGATCTTGTACGAACGAGTAATTTTTATGAAATCTTACGCATTCTTTTTTGACCATAATTGGGGTTTCCTCGAAATTTGACTTTTGTCAGAAGGAAAAATTATTAAGTAGGTACCTACGTAAAAACGCGTCCGTTTTCCATTATCCAGAAACAATGTAGTGTACCTATTGAGGTTCATTTTTAAACGCTATCATTTTTATAAATTGAAAGAAGATTATTTGTCTCATTAATCTTGCTTCTATCCCACGCACTGTAACTATTTTGACTATTCAAGACACGATATATCCCCAACGACCAATGGCATCATCTTAATGATAATTAGCTGTTGTAATGCGAGTAGCGATGAAGCTATATCAGGATCGGTCAGGCTGAATAGATACGGCGATCGAACACTAATGTTCTAGTCATATTACTGTCAACGATGCCTACTTAAGTCAATCTCGTGTCCAAATCACGTCCCTAGTTGACTAGACCTGTTCTATTGTTTGTAGCCATTCGAATTCGACAACAGTTAAGGCATTTTCAAACGTTCAAAATTCATTAAACTTGGCTGTCCCACGGCTAAGTAATAATTAAAATGCTTATTATGTCGCCAATCTGTTAAAACGTGCCTGATTAAAATTTAAGAGCAGATTACTCTGCCAGTATAGGGTACATCATTTCCAAGTCAAATTGAAAATTTTCCTGGATAATTAAGTTTGTACAATTCACAATTCGGGTTGAAAAATTCTCAATTTGATTTGGAAAATTCTCAATTTCATTTGGAAAATTTTCAATTCGGTTTGGAAATGCTGTAAAGGTTTTAGACCATAAAAATTAATATTTTTAAGTTTCAATGACCAATTTGTTCCAATAAAATCCATTGGGATCAGTTGAGAAAGTGAGGGCATGCCTAGGTGCTTATGGCCCTTCCAAATGTACGCTCCTGCACAATTCGGTTGGCAGGAAATGCTTTTTCTAACTGTACTTTGACTAGCTGATGCGAAATAGTGAAATTCTCACCGGCTCTCGTGTCTCGTCCGGTACAATCGGACTGCATTAATTTCCCCGGCGTGTTGAAGTCTTGTGAATATTATTCAACTCGTACACAATGAGCGATTCTTTCAGATTAATTCTCACCACCGTTAAGGTCGATTTCCTGATGGGAAATTCGGAGTTAGAAAATGGAAACGTTGATATAGTCGTTAATGAAGAATGTGAATGCGGCGTTAGATCGATTATGATGCATACACTGATTATTGGTGCACAGAGCGTTTTCCAGATAGGATTGTACTGAAAGGATGAAACAGCAAGGGTTGCAAAAATTCCAGGGCGGGCGGGGGAATCGAACCGTAGAGCTACGGACTCGGGGGTTCGATTCCCCCTCCCGCTCTGGAATTTTTGTAACTCTTACTGTTTCATCCTTTCAGTACAATCCTATTTGAAAAACGCCTTTGTCTTGTCATGCCCGGTTGCGGTCAATTTTATTTTATTTTTCATTGCTTCTGCGCACGCTGTGCCTAAATCATACCATTACAGAGCTTAGCTATTTATATGAATCTCCAAGAAGAACAAATTCGAAAAATGTCCCATCTGCGAAGCAAGGTTCCAGAAAAAAAGCTTAATGCGAAGGTTAATGCTTGAGAAGAAAGAGCAGAGTTTTTAAGTGTTTTCGACGTTTTTCTCCAAAAGTACTTTTTATGGCATTCCTTGCTCCTTCCCATTGGATGTAGCAAAACTGGATTCCAGTCAACTAGGGTTTTCGGTCCATCGACTATTTAGCTCACGTATGCGTTTACACTTGGGAAAATTATAAAACTAACTGTCACCGCGACTGATAAAAATCTATGCGCGATGAATTACACGGAAGAGTCAGAGCACAAATGATAATCGTGACATCACAATTAAGGCATAACATTGCGTACCCAGTGACCTCATTTCAGAGAAGAATCGACATGGAGTTCCTTCGTATTAGGATCGTGTCACCACCACCTTCAACGGTGTCCGGTTCCCGGCAATTACACCCGTCTGCCAGACGAGGCGATCACTGGTTGTTGCCTTATTCCTGCGCCTTTTCTTCTTTTAATGAGCCGCATATTCCGCGAGGGAAGAAATTCCTATGGGAAGCGAGAAAAAAACGAGTCGTTCCCTTTGAAAAAGTCCACTTTTTACTTTTCCAAGGTGCGCGTTTGATAGATGAATAAAACATGCAGCAAGTGGCTGACCTACTCCGGCTGGTTGATAGTGCCGTCTTGGTATGTCAGATCATAATCGGATTTTATTCGAGAAAGAATATCATACAGCATAACCTGCTACATAGTTGAACAAACTTGTCTCGCACAAATATCAGGTGTTCATTATATACTGTTTACTACTTCTAAACTATCAATTACTACTACTAAAAGGCCGATTTACAGAGCAAACGTGATTTACGAACTTGAAGTTGAAGGTGGCTTAAGGATCCAAAAAATTGAAATTTTATTCAGCCGCTCGGCCGGAAATTTGGCATAGGTAGGTGGATACCACCAAAAACATACCAGTGGCATGCCTGATATGCATGCCTAAGCCAGTATATCCAATTCGAAACTTCCAAGGTCTCTTTCCTATGGTGCATTTTCTACAGATGAAGCAAAACGAAAAGTTTCCTTTCCCACTTTCCCGGAAAACCTTCGTCGCCGAAATGATCAACGCGATAACTGTATAACGGCCTCCAAAAGAGACCCCCGGCTCGAGTCATAACTGAATCCGACGACGAAAAAGATGTCCATCGGCGATCGGAGCAAATTCATCGCCGTTTTCACGGGCGATCCATTGAAAAGAAATCGTAACGGAGCGGCGATCGGTCGTCGAAATTAACCAATCGCTTCGCACGTTCGATAAAAACAGCGAGGAGGTCCAAAAGGAAGGTACCACCTTGGAACGGATTGTTGAGATAGGGCCAACAAGGGCTCATTGAAGTTTAGGCTTATAAGTTCATGAAATTATTTTTCTTTAATGAATTTTCCTCGAAGCGTGTTTCATTTTTCTAATTAAAGACACATGACAATGAATAAAAAAATAATACATTGGTGTTAAGTTTTAGAAAAATTCTTATTATTCGTTAGGTACCTAACTATTATTAACGATTTTTTGCCTCGGGGAACTTGAAATACCACCCGCGCACTCGATATCCAACGCGATGATGAACTATTAAACTAAAAACCATAATCTTCCGGCAGCTCGGAGTTTCCTCAAAGAAGAAACATCTCCGGCAAAAGATTCCTCCATTTTCAGGTTCACTGCCGCTCCTGATTGAACGGAAATGTGCAGTTGAAAGACGGCGCTGTCGGACACTAAGAAAATAGCACTTTTCCCAATAACGACCCTTCGTCGCCATAGCTATCGACCGGGAACCGACGTTTTTGCCGGACTATTTTCAAATGCTAATGCGACAAAACTCGATTTGGTCTGCCTAGAACAATTTTTTCCTTCCGATTCCGGTGGAATTCTCCGGCGCTCGAAGCCAGGCCCTTGATTGTCGTGGTATTTAAGTAAATGATTGGTCGACTATAGTGCAAGCTGTTGTGCTGTGGTATGCCCTGTGGTATGGCCAAGGACTGTACTTCATTCCACTCCATTCCAATCCATTCCACTCCATTCCACTCCATTCCATTCCATTCCATTCCATTCCATTCCACTCCATTCCATTCCTCTCCACTCCATTCCATTCCTCTCCATTCCATTTAATTCTACTCCATTCCACTCCATCACTCTCTACACCAATCAATGCTACTCCATTCCATGACACTCCATTCCATCCCATTTCCTTCCATTCCACGCCATCTCATTCCATTCCATTACTCAACATTCCATTCCATTCAATTTCGTTCCAATCTATTCAATTCCATTCCACTCCAATCCAATCTATTCCACGCCTCTTCGTTCCATTACACTCTATTCCATTCCACTCCACTTCATTCCATCCCACTCTATTCCTTTCAATTACATTTTACTCCACTCCATTCCACCTCATTCTATTCCATTCCATTCCACTCCTCTCCATTCCATTCTATTCCATTTTATTTTATTTTTTAATAAATTTTTTTATCGCCCTGTTTACCTGTTTCCATAAACTTTTTTTAGTACCCAATTATGAAATGTGACGCCTGCGAAATGACTCGTTCCAAACTTCAAAGTCAATGTCGACTGCCTGCATCTTCTCGCTGCATAGCACAATCATTCATGTCGGCCGGACGACTAGTCTGCGAACATACTTTATTATGAGGTGGACTGGTTCTCATTTTCGCGAGCCTTGCGGCTTCGGACTTCAACTAGGGCCGGTCGGTGATTTATCGGTAACGGGGCTTTGCACCTAGCCCTCGCTTTCTCGGCGTCAGAACCCGAAATAAAACGCCGAGAATGGAATAACAACTGACAAATGGAACGCCGAGGCCACCTGTGCCTAAATCTTCGACGGTGGGTCATACCTATAAATAAAGGCGTAAAAAAGTGCCGTGAAGAGTCGAAATTTCATTATGGCGATTTATTTATTAATATAATTAATTATCACCCTTCGAACACTCACATTATTTTTCACAAAATGTCATCTCAAACTTGTTTTACAAAACGCCTTTATTTTGTTGCAAAATCAATTCTTGAACATTCAAATCCGGCCATACACTATCCTATTGCTGGTGGAGGGGTAAGTTAGTGCATCGCTGTGATTGGTCGAGGTGCCGTCGGCGTAGAACCCAATACGATAAATAAAATAAAACACGCGTTTTTTAATTGTTTTTCTCCCTCTCTGAAAAAAAATCGCAGAAAATCGCAAATAATCCACTCGGCAGTTCGGGATCGCTCGTTTATCAAACCGATCCGCCGATTTGATAAGCAAATGGGAAATGGAGCATTCCGTGTTGCCATCGGTGCAGTTATTCTTCGACCCGATGGTAACGGTCGGCGTTTACTAACATCGGCCGGAGATCGGGTTATCTCGCCGATATAAAACGGAGCGAAGCGTGCGTGGAAGAAATGTCGACAGCCGAACGGATCGGGTTCGGAAGCTTCGGAGAACACGTACCGGCAGGTAGTCGGGCAGATAGGATCTTCGAACTAGCCGAGCCGTCCGGCCGCCGTCCCGTTCGGGTCCTTCGACCTCCGTCGCTAATACGGCGGTTACTTCCCTACCGCAAGTTCCTTGCCCTTGGGGTCGTGCGGAATTGTATTTTACTGCTGCTGAAAGGGAAATAAGCTCCTGAATTTCCCATTAACGCTGACTTTCATGAAATTCCTTCCCCCGAAAATTGGCTCCTTGCTTCAATCATTAATAAAAATTAAACCTTTTTAACCTCCTGAAAAAGACACATTTCCTATAACACACGCGCATTCATAGATTGGCTCGAGAAATTTCTAACAAAATTTATCTTATTTTTAACAATTTGGAAGCCATATATGCGGATGAAAAAAACTCAGAAAATGTCCCACTCTTAATATATCACCCTCTTAAAATCAAAGTAAGTATTGCTTGCTAAAAAATTCCTTTGTCACGACCTGTATAATGAGCATTCCAGCTTTGCTCTTCGGATTCGAAACACCACAATGAGTGCAGTACCTGGTGAAAAAACGAAACATGAAAATTCAGTCCACTTTTTCTGAGCCATCCTTGTCGGCAACCTCAAGACCGCTACAATTCGGCTGTGAAACATGAAAATAGAAATACTGAGTGCAGGACTGGACAGAATGGGCATAGCCATCCGGACAGTTATTATGTGACACCGTCACGGACGTTTCTCCTTTGCGGTCGCAGAGCCGCATGTTTTATTTGGCGCCTACTTACCTTCGTGTTCTGCAGTACCGACTTTCAGTACTGTTCGTGGCTTGTTCCATTTAATCAAAACATGCCTACATAAATCCATTACGAATACTCCATCATCATTCTTCGCCATGCTACATAAAACCCACATTTCTTAATTTAAAACCCTCTTTTTCCACTTATGAGTCCATCATGAAATTCAACGTCCAATTCCCTTAATTCAATAGGCCAAGCGTGAATTCATCGTCAAAAACCAACCTCAACGACTACAATTAATTCATAGTCGAAACAATATTTTTTCCTGTATGATAACAATGTTCCGAAAAAATGTTCCGGAAGATGCCAAGGGAAAACTTGGAAATTCAATCAGCTTTATTGGTTTATATACACCAACTCGTTGATCCGAGTTTTAGTAGTTCAAGCAGTGGCGGCTCCTGCCCTTAAACCCAGGGGGTGCACTTAGGCCATAAGATAATAATATTATCTAGATCTATAATATAGATAATAATATATTATATTATGGAACAATCGCGAAGGGAATATGTTATCATAAACAGTCAGTTGGTCTCAGCCAAATATCAATTTCAACTAAGTAAATGCAAATTAATAGGAAAGTTTTCACGTCTCATTATTATAAAATGAACACCAAAAAACGTTCACTAGTGATAACAGAGGAATTTTAAGATGATTACCATCTATCAATTTTCAGAAACCCTATTTTGTAAAAGTTGAAATTGAAGTACCTAAGTATTGTCGGTTGTATTTCCGAGTCGTGGAGCGATTTTTAGCTTTTACCTTCAGTAAAAGTCCTTCCAGTGCAGGTGAGTAGCGGCCGGGTTCCAGGATTGCTATTTTCTCCTCCAAAGTAAACTCCAAAGAACTCCAATAAACTCCAAAGAACTCCAATAAACTCCTCCAAAGAAAAATTCAATTGAACTACCTTCACATCACTCATTTTTATTGAACCACAGAAGAAAACACCGCGATTTTTACTAAATCATATCAGTTTTCGAACTGATAAGATAAGATTACCTCAATTAGACCGCATTCGACCGCAGATTCGATCGCATTCGACCGGCGGAGCAGACTGAAAATTTGCACCTGGACGGTACGGTGAGGCATTGGCTGGTTCACTCATACACTTCCACAAATACACGACTACTAAGACCGATCTAGTGTATTACTAGTTCGTGCACGAGCCGCCCCATACAGTATAGCGCTAGTCCTATCCGTCGGTGATCCTGAGGCTTTGCCAATGACGTTGTTGTTGTTTTTCAGAGAGGATTAATAGTGAAGAGTTGTGTGGCAGTAATAATGTTATTATTAAGGTAGGTCACTGTTTTTTTCTTTCTCATTTTGGTCAGGGGGTGCACATGCTCCTCTGCTCCTGCCAGGAGCCGCCACTGAGTTCAAGTCCAATAAAGCTCCAGCTTCCTGATCCCACCTGCATCCGAGTCCAGTCGGTTTTTTCTAAAGACCGATTTTTTCCTTTTTTTTCTTTTTTTCAATTTCCAAGTGCATTTTCGGACCATCGCTATTCTTGAGCACCCGCTGTCGCGCTTGGGCGGTTCGCATTAGCAAGAAAATCAAGCAGGGCTGCCCTGCTTTGACAAATGACACAGTTCTGATCACGTGAACACGAAAGGTGGTCCGCTCGTGATCTGGGGCGTCGGGTGTTTTCGAAAAATCTTCGCACTCGATGGTCGCCTGAGCAGACGACCTCGCGCATCGGGAGACAACAAAAGTAAAATGTTGACTTTCTTCGCTCGGAGCTGCCATTGTGGCATTGTACTTGCGGACTTTCGTGTCGAGGATTGGATATCATGGTGGCATTGCTACACTTGAAATAAGTACTTCGCATTTCGGGTCAAGGATTCTTCAGTCACATCTCTAAACTTCGGGTACTAAATCACAGAAATTGTGGAATACCATATCGATACCTTAAAGCACAAAGGGCATAATATGCCCCGTATTATGTCTCAAAATATCAATTTTGAGATTTCGGTACCGAAAGAATCTACTCATCAGGGCCTATCGATCGCTCCAAGAATCGTGATCCTTTTATCTATTTTTGGGGCCAAAAAACGATATAATAGAAAAACGACTAATGTTTAAAGAGCATTTATCTTGGAAGTGTTAAGTGCTACAAAAGTTCTGGTTAAACAAGGTTGTAGATCTTGGGTAGGCAAACATTTTTTATTTAGCGAATTTTTTAATGAAATTGAAAACTATGGGAGAAATCTTTATTTTTGTAAATTGATCAAAAACTTATTTTGCATTTTTCTCATTATGTCATTTTTGGACATATGCCCTTTGTGCTTTAAGGTATCGATATTTTGAATAAAAACTTGTGTTTGTAATTTTTGAATATGTTATTTTATTTCATTAATAATTTCACGAATTTAATACATTATTCTATAGAAGCATCCAAATCCGTTTTTATTTCCTTAATTTAATTCGCAATTTTACCAACCTATGCGAAAAGAAATTGTGTCTTCGAATGGAATCGACGAGTTTTTGGATATCCGGTTTTGGAATCTTTCAAGATGTTTCGAGCTGAATCACGTACCTATAGGTACCTATTTAAAAGTTTCGATTGTTTGCCGACATACACATCGGTATGCGCGAAGAGAAATTCAACAATATTAGGTCGCGCGGTAAGGCCTTGCACCTGTATGGTTAGCGGTCTGCATAGTCCAAATCTGCGCCCCAGTTCTGCGCAATAGTTCCATCCCTTTCGCTCGGAGGCAGATGAAGATTACCCGGTTAGCAGCTTTCGGAGGCCGCAGATAGGCGAAAAATGGCCGCCGGCAGACTTCGTAGGTGCCTCGGTAGCTGACTCTAAATGGGCCTAATCTGCCGGCTGACCGAATGACGGCATCAAACAGACTTCCAGCCTTCCTTCCGTTAGACAATGACTTGTAGGGAATGGAGGTCGGTCGTATTACCTTCGGGACTCATCATCCATGGCGCGGTTTTGGGTCAGAGCCCAACTCAAAACAACATGCCTAACTGCTATGATCTCAAGAGTCGAATCAACAACATTCTCTAGTAGCAATCTTTTCCATGCTACGATTCATGCCGGTCATCTGTTCAGATTCCGGAAGTCGGATTCGGAAATTCGGCGAAGCCCGTATCTCACGTCAGACCGTTCCCCTCCCCATCCCACAGACCGTCTGTACAGACCGATTCTTCGGGAGTTGTTGAGGATCGACCCGTTATTCAATTTTCTTAAGGCCCGGTTTATTGACAAAATTTATCCATCCGATATCCAAGGAAGCTTTAGATAAACATTTCCAACGAGATTTTTACTTTCAAATTTGATACAGATGCCACCGTGGTGAATTTTATCTGAAGCTTCCTAGGATATCGGATTGATAAATTTTGTCAATAAACCGGGCCTAAGTCATCAGGGACCCTGATTCAGGGTAAGGGTCTTCAGAGAAACTGTCTCTTTCGCCGAGCTTTCGAATAATTATATTTTCTTCATCAGGGCTTGGAGACAGGTCTATTCAGTCACATTGCGACCACCTGTCTGACCCCTGTGACCTGTCTCCAAGCCCTGATGAAAATATAAATTTTCGAAAGCTCGGCGAGAGAGACAGTATATCCGAAGACCCTAACCCTGATATTTGACTTTGAAAAAAGATTCTTTGGTAATTTCAACATGCGAATTCTTCTGGAATAGGTTCTGTCGATCACCAATCTCAGACTCTAAAAAAGCCTATTTCCAGAACCTGCGTTTCTGCCACTTTTCTAACTAAAAATCTGTGAAAAGCCCAAAAAATTCGTCATAAAAATGACAAGCTTTTTTGAAAGTCTGCAGACTGACATGCCAGTCACAATCGGATCAAAATGAAAAGGATCTGAAAAATGGTTCGTTCAGGACATTTCATCAGCTTTCTTCTTGCTGCGTAAGTTTCTTTTTTGAAAAAAAAAAAAAAAAAAAAAACTAGAAAAAATGGTTTAAAATGTCGGCAGTTTACCCCCCCCCCTCCTCTTGTTTTGGCTCCAAGTGGGACTAATGGTATTTTCCATTTCATCTTTCATTTATTTAGCGTACGACAAAAATCATCAAAACAAACTGGGTACGTTAATAATTTTGAAAATTCCCAAAACAGCCAACTCATTCCGGCCGCGTGTCGTTCAACTATAGCATGTGACTTCTTTCGTTCCAGCATCGTTCCGTTATGTTTGGCCGTCGATGGGAATTGAAGCTCGCTCATGTACATTGGTCGCCTTTGACACACATGGCCATCGAGCGGGCGTCATCTCTTTTATATTCTCGCCGCTAAAGAACTCGGAGAAGGTGGGAAAAAAATGGCAAAATGAGGAAGCGATGCTCGAGTCATCCGCGGGCGATTATCTTCTTGTCCTCATCTTTAAACTATTCATAGTCACCGGAGCAGAAGCTGCTGGCATAGGCAGTACTGTTATTGTCTTGTACGCTTACCACTCCAGCGGACGCCATTATCTCTGGATCGAAAACTGATCCCATTGTCTGGGGGACAGTTTTAATTAAATAGTTATTAATCACCACTTCGTGAAAGAAAAGTTGAACTACTTAGATACAATAAATCATTTTTAAAAAAACATAAAAAATATTTATTTTTAAAATATATTTCTATAAAAAAAAGAATACCTGATGTAGTACTTAATAGTTTTTTTATATTATTTATCTTTTTTACGTTTTATTTTTAATTTGACAACCTAGAGCAATGCGAGGTTTCGGCTCTCTGTGACGGGATTTTGGTCTATTAAGGCCCGGTTTATTGGCAAAATTTATCAATCCGATATCCAAGGAAGCTTTAAATGAAATTTACCACAGCGGCATTTATGAAAAAATATAAATTTAGACAATAAACAAAGATAAAATTTAATGTAAAAATCTCATTGGAAATGTTTACCTAAAGATATCAAAGAGATATAAGTCGTTTAAGAACCATCATGGCACATCTAACAGGCATCTTGGCAGTTTTTAGGTAAAAAGGAAAATCATGTTTACTCTATGTGCGTTTACTCTCGTCGTGGAACCCACTGAAATATGCCTTAGATACGCTTAGATAGGTACCTATGTTAATGCATTCGAAAAAAATTGATTTTACCTTTTTTCTGAAAAGTTGTCAAATGTTAGATGTGCCCACTCACTATCCAATTGCCGGCTACAGGAGTTTAGGCAAGTTTTAAAATTAGCATGAAGTGTTTTTTGACATTTTTGATCATTGTAGCTATCAAATTTGTCAAAACCAAATTGCTTCGATCCAAAAATTTACGTAGCAAAATATGGAAGTGTTGTGTGTTATCTCGCACCACTGGTTTTAATACGAGATTGCATATTCTTCTTGGGGACGAGGAATTCTCGCCCGATGATGCAAGAGACGAATCTCCAATGGTCGACCGTCATCCGCCGGCGAAAATGCGAAGCTATCAGCAGCCGAAGACAATGCCCGTGGGGGACATGAAGAATCCATTAGGGAAAAATAAACAGCCCAGTTAATAATCTCGGAATTTCCTCCCGGAACAAAGAAATTGTTAATGTAAGCCGACTTTTTTTCGCTCGATAACGCAGCGACTGCGACGGTCGTCGAAAAAAAGTGAAAAATCCCTATCACGATTTCATGAAGTCCCTTCCCCGCCGAAGTATCCCGGGACGAATTAACTCGGACGTAAAGACGTTCGTGACTCGGAACTTGATGGCTATTTGTGGTTTTTTTCGGATGATATCGGATAACTCGATGAGTTTGCGAGGACATAAGGGCCAACGGCCGAATTCAAGGGAGCGTTTTTTCATTTTGGACTCGATATTCTCGAGTGGTTAATCAAACTGGACCTTGGTCAAACCGGCCAATAGGAGCCGATACTTATGCATAGAATTGTGAAGCTGCTAGTGTGATAGTGTGGACATTCAATATGGGCCTATATATGGGCCTATCAATATGGGCCTTTTATATGGGCTATATACCTACGGCCTGTATACCTCATAAGTAGGTATATACCCACACCTTATTCCCATGTATACCTTATATAATTATGCCTTATAGGTGCACCTTAAAAAAAACAGGTTTCAATTTCTTGGTGAGGAAGAAAAAAATTTTTTACCCTATTCCTATTTTTTAGGAAAAGGTTACGATGAAACTAGTCCAAAAATGAACAAAATGCCTACAACCCCCTTCTTTTTATTCAAACCCGTTGCCAAAAGACAATTTTCAAAGTTTCGCCTAAAAAAGATTTTTGCAACTTTTGACCACACTTTTGGACTCAGCGTTAAATTTCAAGTTGAACGGATTTCGGGGTCAGAAACACAAACAGAACAAGACAACGGAGAAAATGTGTCAAACCACCCGCAAGCTTTTATCCCTCGTAAGTAAGTACCTATTATATTTATCGCGGAACCTTCGATTTGCTTCACTTAAATGTTCCAAGTTTCGATTCCCCATCGGCCGGTCCCGACTGGGCATTGACTGTACAAAAAGCAAAACGAGCCTTCTTCTTGCCTGTCGTGTAGCCAATCGCAATTTTCTCCAGGGCTGCATTCTGTACTGCTTGAATAGGTTCAACGATCTGAGTAGGTTCATTTATTACGTTCTCTGGCCCATGAAGCAGTTAGGCTCCCCCGGCTATTCACTGCCCCAAAGACAAATAAAAAATTCAACATTCACAATGGCATTTGCGATCTGATCATTACGAATGAACGGTGGCGATTTTGCAATTGACGCTGCGATTTTGAGAAATGGAGAAAATGCCATTCCCATAAGTGGTCAATTGGAAAACAACCCTTAAGTGGTAGATCAGGGGAAAACAATGCAAAAGACAATGCGACTTGAAAGTTTCATCTTCCTAATTATCGTCCAAATCGAATTTTGTGCGTTCGCCTATAAACTTCATCATTCATTGTGTTCACACATAAAATCGTTTTCCTTGTAGGGGTCCATTCTTCAGCTTATTTGTTTCAATTTTCGTTCCATGAAGTTTTTTGTGGGCCCCACAATACGATTTTTTGACTCCGAAGTATTTTTTCCACAAAAAATGTTTTAGACGAAACGTTTTTTCGAATTGGCTGAAGAATCAACGCCTACAAAAAGACAAAATAAGTATGAACACCCTGTATACCTACTAGGTATTACCTAGCTTACCTCTGCCAATATGGATCAGCGTCTTCACTTCTCAGACAATTGTTAACCGCGGGATAATCTACACTTCATGCTCCCCACATGGCTACAATCAGGCTGATGCCGAATTAGTCGAGCACTGATGAAATCAGTAGGTACATGCTCACTTCAGTCATCATCGTTAGTGCTCATCTCGGTTGAACTAGTTCACGGAATACCTGAGAACGAACGCTCTTCCGCACGAGCTGATGGGATGAACCTTTGTCCTATCCACTCGGCTTGTCATCAACAATTTTGCCGATAAACCATCAAAAGATGCCGTTGACGCCGTCGTCCGCCGGTAATGGAAGCGAGCGCCTGTCCCAGAAAAACAGTGATCCGTTGTAGGTACGCGATAAAAACTAATCTTCGAGGTCGCCGAGGTCAGTGCGAGAGGAAATCTAGAACTACCTACCTACTCACTTACAGATAAGCCCCTTGAACACGATGAATTAGTTGTGGAAAAAGTTGTGGAGCACCATAATTCTAATTAGAAACTCAAATTGAGGGAATGTTCCACGAAAGTTTGATTTGATTGTGATCTTTAGGATTGATCTATAAGCCAAAATTTTTTGTTCCTAGTTGCATTACGGTAGCACAATTATGGAAATAATAACACTCAATGGTTCGTGAGTACCTATAGTGTTTCCATTTTTGGCGGATGTTCCCCAGACGCTCCGACGACCTCATCTTCACGAGCCCAGTTGATACCTACCGTTCTTGACGGCAAATAGCTCGACGACCCATTTATTCTCTTCGGCATGCTAAACAGAAAGAAAGAAACATCGAAACCGCTAACTGTCGGCGACCATAAACCACTTGTTCACATTCTCGTTTACGGACTGCGCTTCTGACAGCGACCCAATTGTGCCTCTTCTTATTCCTTTCCGGAAGAACTGACTTTTACCTTGAAAAATAAATTGTATAATTCATATATCTAATATAAGGGTATCTTATTTATTTATATAAGGGTGGGCATGATTCTCCGAATAAGTAGTTTCTTGGAAATGTAATGTCAAACCTTTGGAATTACAGACCTGAAATGGAAGTATTTAATCATCTGGTAAGTTGGAAATCGTATCTGAGCTTTATATTCGTATTAAATTCATATTTATTTTCCAAGATAAGTATAGATACCTATTACCTAATCACATTAAATTCAGAAGATGTTGTAAAACATTGTTTTTGAAATATAAGACTCAGGCTTTAAAAATATGGAGATACATTCCGGACTCAGGTTGGATTTGTTCGGTAGCAGAAAAATATCACGTCAAAATCGACTATACAATCAATCTTCGCGCCAAAAAATGCGGATCAGAAGAAAAAATGAAAAATTAGGTAGGTAGTATATTTAAAAGTAAAGATTAAGTGATTTATTTTGTACGATTACTCTCAGGCTACGATTAAATCTCACAAAATCAGTCGCTTAACGATCTGCCAATATCCCGTTGGAAATCTATTCGAATTCGCTGACAAATCGTTCGACAATTGATCAATGAGCTCCCGTCTCATTATAACCGGTCCGGAATGAGCCGTAATGGAATGCAAATTATCCACCGAGGAAACATGGGATGGCGAATCTGGAAATATATGGCAGGCAAACTGACGGCTCATGCTACTTAGTTATTCGAAAAATATTATGAGGATTCAGGCCAAACAAGTTCTATCCAGTGGAGGATGGCCCGTTCGTATGGCCAGTTTGTATTTATGTTGCCTACATTTTGACGCCCTACCTACGCTTTTGGTCAGACCTGCCTTGCCTGTAAAATGAGCTCAAACGTATGCATACCAGATACAGCCATACCGGCCTTTCCTATGAATCCTATTGATTGAAAGCAGTGAAGACCGGTTTATGCTTCATTCGAGGATGCCAGAAAATTATCATCCTACGGTTGCTATCATATTTACGATGTAAATGTATTGATGAGATAGGTAAAGTCGAAAGGGCGGAAATTCCACTCTTCATCTAGATTCGAACCTCCTCCTTCTCCCTACTCCTCCATCTCCTCCTCCTCCTCCTCCTCCTCCTCCTCCTCCTCCTCCTTCTCCTCCTCCTCCTCCTCCACCTCCTACTTATCCTTTTTCTCCTCCTCTACCTCACCATCCACCTCCTCCTCATACTTATCCTTTTTCTCCTCCTCTACCTCACCATCCACCTCCTCCTCCTCCCCCACCTCATCCTCCTACTCCTACTCTTACTCCTACTCCTACTCTTACTCCTAATCCTCCTCCTCCTTCTCCTCCTCATCCTCCTGCTCCTCATCCTCCTCCTCCTCATCCTCCTCCTCCTCCTCCTCCTCCTCCTACTCCTACTCTTACTCCTAATCCTCCTCATCCTCCTCCCCATACTCCTCTTCCTCCTCCTCCTCCTCCCCTCCTTTTCCTCCCTGCTCCTACTCCTCTTCCCTGCTCCTCCTCATCCTACTCCTCCTCCTCCTCCATACTCCTTATTATCCTCATTCTCCTCCTCCTCCTCCTTCTCCTCTTCCTCCTTCTCATTCTCCTCCACCTCCTCCTCCACCTTCTACTCCTCCGTCTCTTCCTCCACCTAATTCTCCTTCGGCTCCTCGTCTTCCTCCTTCCCCTATTCTTCCCTCGCCTCCTCCTACTCCTCCTCCTCCTTCTGTTCCTCAACCTCCTTCTCCTCTTCCAACTCCTCCATCTCCTCCTCCTTCACCATTACCACCAACTCCTCCTCTTCACCACCCTCAGGCCACCAGCTGGAATCCTAATCGGCCATCTCGATAAAACGTCAAACGGAATCCCCGATTCGGTATGCCGAGCGAATCGTTCTCCAAAATGTACCTGCCTAATAAACCTGGAGAAAAATCCAAATTATCCGTCACGTCTTGTGACAACAATTAGTGCGCAGGTCGGATACCGTATGCTGGTACTGTTATTGGGACCGAGCAATGCCAGTTACCTTCTCGGTTATCGTTTTAATTAGGTCAGACAGACAAGCAGACGCATCGCTCGCGTTGATGACGTTCCGCGGACGGTTTTCCTCGTCGCGCTCGTCAAGTCGACAAATGGCATGTAGGCTGTAAATGAAGCAG
Source organism: Nesidiocoris tenuis (assembly GCA_036186465.1). Taxonomy (NCBI): domain Eukaryota; kingdom Metazoa; phylum Arthropoda; class Insecta; order Hemiptera; family Miridae; genus Nesidiocoris; species Nesidiocoris tenuis. Next base: position 6,213,134 of record AP028920.1, read on the forward strand.
ATGCTGTAAAAAGCCTATCTCATATCACCTGAGTAGAGTACGTCGTTCCGCCGACGTTGGAAAAATTCCATTCCTCTACGATCATCACTATTTTAAGTGGGCTTTTGAGGGCTTTGAATTTTTGGTACTTAATAAGGGCAATCACCAAAAATGATAACTATTGAAAAATTTAAGGCCCCAAAATTTGTCTTTTTGTTAAAATTTTGGTAAAACCTTGGAAAAGCCGTTGAAAAAATCCGTGGAGATCAATTAAAATATTCAATTATCGCTGATATTTGCTCTTGGCAGTGTTAATTTGAAGAAAATGTGCTCCGAATTATCGAAATTGGCTCAACATTTCAAAAGTTTAATACAGAAAAACGTAAAAACGAACGGTTCGTTTACAGTTTATTGTAGCGAATCCCGATTACCTATCCGCAGCCCTTAATGTCTACGATCTGATCATGAGAAGCAATTAAAAGGAAGCGATTTTCGCACAAAGCCGATTACAGTTAACGGCCGACTTATCGGGAATGGAAAACACTCGATAGATATAATTTTATGGCTTTGTGTTATTACAGCATTCGAGCTAAAACCAATAAAGTTCTCATTGCATCAGTTCTAATTGCGAGAGTTTAAGTGCCCGAAGCCTAATTGCAAGCCAATAACAATTGAAATCAGAGGAACATGTATGCCAAGTTTCCGGAATAAAAAAGATATCTTCGCGTTCTGAAACGTAAAACATTTTAAGATGGTCGAATCGGTTCATTTCCGGGACCATTACAAAACAAAAGAGGAAACAATAATTAATGTGATTTATAGACGTTCCAGCTTGACAGGATCGTAAAGCTCTGATTCGGAAATGTTTGAAATGAAGAGTTCATTACTAAAACAACCAATGTCAAAAAAATCGAAATCGAGATTTCAGCCCAATCTGGTGCTCTCGGCGCCACTCATTGAATAGGTACCGAGTCATCTCAAATCATAAACCGCCTGTCAGGCGCTCCAAGCATTCGATGATTTCACAAAAACAACCTTTGTCATGGACAATTTTTCCGTTCTCCCGAAAATCAGGTTTTTTTACATTAGTTGTTTTAGTTATTAACTCTTCAATTGTTAAGGAAATTTCCAAAACAGTTAGTTATCCAATATTCAGTCTGAATGCAGAAAAAGTCATCGACAGTTACTGTCCCAATATGGAAATTGATACGAGATTATGGAAAGGCAATGTAATTAGGCGAGTCGGTAGCTCGGCCCTTACATTACGTTAATGAAGACGACGTAAATGGTAGGATACATTGACTACGTAGATGCAGAGGGACCGAACATTGGCCAAATCGTGAGCGCCAGGCAAGCACGCGGACAAACACGATGCTCGTGTTCCGGTAACGGTAACCGCCAGCCGTTCGGCAGCTAGAGCCGCAATGTCGTGATCGATAAGGGCTACAGATGAAATCCAATTGCCGGGCGGCGGTGCCGCCGACGATTTGGCGGAATTTCATGTAGGTACCTGGTTTGTTTTTGATATTTTCGACCCCGGTACCTGAAATTCAAATACTAGAGTCAAAATTGAGTCAATTTGCTGAAAAAATATTCGATGGCGCACTGTTTTGAAGTATTTGACGTTTCAACAATATGATAGTTTTTTAAATTTTTCTTAATTGGGGGAAATGTATCTATGTAAATACAGGTATACCGTTTCTTTCACCTGCCAATATGTTTTGAAATGGTGTGCCATCAGATAGCTGGAATAGTTCAACGAGCTAGAACATATTTCATTCCGTTCATTTCGGAGACCGGTAGTTTTTCGGAAATGTGTTTACAACCTATGTTGTACCATTTTGAAAACAGGTCCCGTCTGACCTCAATCCTGGTGAGCATAAATGCGTTAATACCTTCCACGCTCGGTACATAATAGCTATAATTCGCCTTCAAGTGCTTGGTAACGTTTAATGTACATGCTTTTTATGTTCTTGGGCTGAATCTAAGGCTCGTTAGTTCGAATGGGTGTACCAACATTACGACTTTACAGGTCCCGCTTGTTTTCCCGCAATCCTCGAATCAAAACGTCTCATATTTCACAAGAGATGTTATTTTTCTCGTTTTTGAAAGTCAAATAATGCGGCCCATTGTCGAACATCGGTTATTTGACATTTGTATTATACACAAATTCCCATAAATGAATTCGAGTTTTTTTTTTGTTTCTCAAGTACCCTATTAATTGAGAATTTGAGCGTTCAAGTATTTAGATATACGCCCATCTGTACAAGGAATTCTCGGACTTAGCTATAAAGTAAGTCAATAATTGGCCTATAAACGATGTCATCCATTCCCAAAGGATGGGATTCATGATTTTTCCTCGAAAATGTAGGACGTGCATGGCCGAAAATGAACTTTCCCAATCATCCGGAGGTCAATCTCATCTGTGAACTCAGTTGATCATGAAAATGTGGTGTTATCATCGTGGGACTCTGATTGATAATGGGATAACTGTACGCAGGCGCCATAAGACATAGGCACATGCCTGTAGCTGCTGGATAATTGGCTCCTTTTCCCGACCTCGTTCGGAAGTAGGTACCTACCGAATTCGGCGTTTCTCTGTTTGGAATTCCGGCAATTTCCGGGACCGCTGTTCCAACAATTCCAGGCCTCACAAAAAAGTCGGATAAAGATATTGTTTAAAATTAGTGGTAGGCACACAACTCACGCTACTTTCAAAATTTGCTCGTATAAATTTTGAATCAGATTTATCATTTTTTGACAAATTGGGAGGATACTGGGATCGAAACTTCGAAAAATCGACATTGCGCTTTATGAAGCAGATATTCGCCAACATCTTTAAACATCAATCGCCCAAATCGGTCCATTTGCTCGGCTAACACCGTTGGCTTTACATTGTAAATATAGGAGATATTATTTTCAAAACAATTATGTCCAATTCCTAATTAGCTTCCGTTCCGCTAATAGGTACGCTAATATCGGTTTTATTGATCAATAAAAAGCGCGGAATCGTGCGTCGTCAAAAAAATAATTGGCGACATCGTCCCGTTACACAAACAGGACAAGCCTCGAAAAACGTCCAACGTTCCATGACAAATATGAGCCTGAAGACGGCACTTCTCAGTAGCGTACGCCAATGTGCGCACAAGTAACGCGGATTAAGTGGGTCAACTACGGCGCAGGCGCACCTTACTGAGTCCCTTTATGTTTTATTCATCGACTCTTGTGGAATAAGTAAAATATGGGGATTCTTGCTTATGTGTTCCCTTTCAACTAACCTGGAGGTTTAAAAAACGTATTTTCCTCCCATTTGACCTTAAATTCAGGCAAATATTTTAGCGAATGGTTTTAAGCCGAATTTTAGCCGTTTGGCTATTTTTTTTCTAAAAATATTTTTATTTAATGGATGGCAAAGCAAGATTATGGCAATTTGATGTTTGGATGCACGGTAACCTATGTACTTGAAGTATAGCAGTGCAATCCAATGTCTAGAATTTGTACTGTTACCTTTGAAATAATATTAGCCTAGTTTTTTGCATAGATAGGTGATGAGTAGTGACTGAAAATTTTAAACCTTGGACGGAATATGCATCGAATAAGGAAAGCCACGTGAGTAATAAATCCCTATGAGAGAATTTGGAGCGTTTTTATTAAATTTTGGGAAAGTTGACGACCTTACCTACTTAAGCAAACCTCCCGTATTAGGCAAACCTTTGTCCTTAGTAAGGACTCCTTAAATGCGTTTGTACGGAGCGGGGAAAAGGCCAACGACCTTATCGTAGGCGTCTTCGGAAAACCATCTTTCGAACGATGGCGTCTTCCTGAAGAAACCCTAAGGTGCATCCATGAGGAAACGAGCAAGAAATAATTCCACAGTTCCGCACTCGGACCATTTGGTCGACTGAGCGGCGAACGGCCGGCTCCTCTGTTAATCGGATAGTCCGACATTTCTTCAAACCATGCCCATTTCGAGCTTACGATAAGTTTTCTGCAGCACTAAAAACCGAACGATTCCCCGGGGTGGTCCAATTCGATTTATGGGTAAAAGGCGTTTCCATGACGATTGATTCGAGCCGTGGTCAAATGTACGTAATTGTTAGTGAATTCAAAATCGAACTTGTCTTAAACGGGAATTTGGAATTGGCGATTTGTCATTTTTTATCACAAATCATTTTTAGTGTTATCTATTTTACTTTTTCCCGGCCACAAAAATGAACCGATTTGAGCATTCTTGGTCTTAAAATCTTCGCTTTACCTTGCAGAATATCTGGGTATTATTTATACATCAAAAACTTAACGTATTTCGATTTTAGGCGAGTTTTAAAACTGCAAAGTGAGTTTATTATGAATATTTTTTGATATTTTTGACCTAAACACCCTTAAACGCAGTCAAAATATGATCAAATTGTGTCCCAATTTTACATCTCGAAATATGGAAGTATTGTGTGTAATCTGCCCACCACCGGGTTTTTTACGGCCACAAAAATGAACCAATTTGAGCGTTCTTGGTCATAAAATCTTTGTTTTCCCCAGCAGAATATGTGTATGTTTTTTATTTTCCGAAACCATGGCATATTTTTATTTTAAGCGAGTTTTAAAATCTGCATAGTTAGTTTTTTTGATATTTTTCACCTAAACACCATCAATGTAGTCAAAATTTGATCAAATTGTGTCACAGTTTTACGTTCCATAATATGGAAGTATTGTGTGTTATCTACGCGCCACTGGTTTTTTCTGAAATGGAAAATCAGGTAGGAGGACCGGAAAAAGGGCTTTTCTTCCAGCGGAAAACCCATGGTTCATCGGCCCACGATCCCAAGGATGAACTTGAAGGAAATACTTTTTACAGGAGCTTTCAACAATGTAATTTTCTCGGATAATGCAACAAAAGGCTCCGAAAACCTTTCAAAGTCTATTCGGCAGTTTATCGGTTGGTTTTCTTTTCTGGATGCCGGGTTGTTTTTATTATTGTCTGGCGAAAAGATTGTTGACCAGTTGTTCGAACCCAATTGGTGGAACGGTAGCGGTGAGAATGGACAAGTAATTCACAAGTGTATTCTCACTGAACGGGAGTGATTTCAGTGAGCCACCAAGAAGTTATTGGTGTTGGGCCACGCTGAAGTGACAAACCAGCAGCTATTTTCAAATTTAACAAATAAAATGTATCAGCATCTATTTGTAAATTGGAGTAAAAATAAAATTGAGACAGTTGTTTTTATCGATTTGTAAATTTGATGTTAAGCAAAAATAAAAGAGTGACAATTGTTCCATTCATGACTTCCAAATACACGTTTCAATACATTATTTTAACAATGATTTTTTAATCCACGATCATTTTTTTGCAATTTACATCTAAATTTATGAGAATTTTCTTCGTCGGTACCTAGAAAATTTGGAGTGTTAGTGAGTCGAAAAAATTTCAGATTTTTCAAATATTGCAGATTGCAGAATGAAAAAAATGAATTTTTTCATACCTAGGAAATTTGAATAAAAATGTTTGTATCGATAATTGTGAGAAATAATTTCAACAATGATTTCTTTAAAGCCCAAGCAATTTTTTGTGTGCGAAACTAAATTTATGTGAATTTTTTCATACCTAGGAACTTCGAAAAAATTATGATTGTTTGTTAGTAAGAAAAAACTTAAGAAACAATGGTGGGACAACGAATAATACCAAAATTTGGTATTATTAAGAAGCAAGATCTAGCACAACAGGAAGTTTCGAACAATTTTTCGTTGGCGCTGTTTCATCTTCAGCAAACTAAAATTGAAATGCAAACGATTATGATGGAAATATCCCTCTAGACATTAACTGGCAATCCAGATAATATGAATCAATTCAATTGTAAAGGGACCCTCAATATTTGCCATTGCCAAGATATCCGTGTCCTGCCCGCCCATAAGCATACAATAGCCTTCTTCAGCCCTCGAGGAAGTTCTTCGCTCGTACACGCCCAAAACTAATTTGCCACTCGAGCATCGGCGTGACAAATCGCGGGGTGAACGTCCATAATGCGCATGCGCCATCGGTTCGCACGGCTGATCGTCTATTATTGGCAGTCACCCTCAACCTGCCGGAAGAAGACTGAAAATCCCTGAGCATTGGACTAAAATTCAGTATGAGACAACTTTACTCAACAGAACTCCCTGAAATCTCGATGAAAAAATACCTCTTTTCCTTACAAACGCTTCTATTTGCCAGAACAAAAGTAACAGCCTTTATCAGATCGTTAACCCCTATTTTTCGTCAATGAGCTCCGCCCCGGTCACTGGACAGGTTTCGCTCCAACGACCCCATGAAACTTTTCACTGAATGACCGGAGAGGCTCTAAAAAGGGAAAGGTAAATGAACAAAACAATAAGACTATGACTTTATGAAGATGATGATAAAATACTTGAAAAAAAGAAAAAACCTTTTCGGTTAGTCAATTGCCATAAATCCATGTATTTTACTCTAAAAAAGCAGTTTGAGAAAATTGTGGTCGAAATTCTTGCTTAAGCCAAAAATTCGCCTTGTGTTCTCCTAAAATTTTGAAATGCGTGATAAATCTGTAAAAAATGATTAAACATGTAAAAGTATGTAATTTGGTAACTAAATTATATTTTCACGAATTTGACCCAAATCACATATTTTTACATATTTCATTCTTTTTTACATATTTAGTCAAACATTTCAAAATTTTAGAAGAATACATATTATGTAACAAGTACAGCACGAATAACTTAGTAAGTTCACTCACTTTCAATTACCTTCAATCCTGGCAAATTTATATAATATAACGCATATATTTATATAACGCATAAATAAATGTATAAACATCCTGGCCCTAGTTATAAACATTATGAAACATATAAAAATTTATTTTAAAAAAGACGCAAAAGTAATATCCTACCAATAGGTACAAATAAAATGAAACTAATTTCCGCCCGCACCAGGAGAAAAATGTCAAGAAGGTCATGGCAGTCCTGACTAAATTTCCCAGGCGGTAAGTAAACGTCACCCTTCTATAATAAAGAAAATGGAGAAATAGAGTTGACTCCTCTCTCAAAAGCTATGGAGCCTAATCTCCACAATTTCGCCCTTTACGAACTCTGAAAATTCCTGTCTCGACTCATTCCACAATGAAAGGAACGTCTTATTACCGGTACCGGATGACATTGCATTCTTAGAAAACCATGAGAATTACCGCTTCCTGAAAAGAGTTAAGAAATACGACAGCAGTGGCTAAAAAAAAGATTTCCCTCGTCCCCTATTAACTCGACGCAGCGGCGGAATAGGCGGATGCCAATCTTGGCAAAACTGACCGTTCAGAAATTGCATAAAATAATACAGAATATGGGAGTGAAATTTCCCGAGGTTCATCGGATGAAAAGAAAATTTTAAATTTTACAACCTCCTAAATGCCAGTTTGATTTTTCGAACTACGTTCAAGATAATAGCAGGAGGGCACTTGAATAAATATTTTACCACCCCGGCCCATTTGAATAATTTTCGGACTTGATTGACCGTAAAGATGAGGCGTCAGGTATCCACAATATCTCAAGGCGCAAGGTATCTAACTATGCGATAATCTGCCTGTAATTTGTTGCAGGAATCGGACGCTGGAGCCAACACATCCGTGAGACTGTTCGCACGACCTATCGCCCAGACGGGCTCCTATTCCGCTAAATTAGCGGGTGTCTAGCGTAATTGTTAACAAAGTGATAAGTGCGGAGCTTTTCATTTTTGCTCAGCAGACATCCGACGGGTCCGATTACTGATTTTTTTCACTTTTTGACAGAGCTCTCCAACGAAACCGAGGAAGTACCATTCAAGCGACAATAATTGTCTCTAAATTATTTAGAGATTAGAATTTCGGGAGAATCAATTCATTGTTTTCGTGCTGCAAATGCCCCAGCTATGACGAAGACAAAATTTCCCCATCCTGCAGTAAGTCCAGATTTTGAAGCGCGCGAGGAAGTAAACTGCCGTCCTAAGTTAAAACGTCCTATCTCAGTTTTTTGCGTTTTGAGAAAAACGCGGTTAAGTGAGATTGTTTGCACCGTCCACGTTTTTAACCCTAGCTATTTGGAATTTTCACGATAGCTCCTTGACATCACCCCCCAACTTTGTCAGTTGTCAACAAACCTCAATATTAAACCAGCAGGTAGAAATTATCAATTGAAGTGCAAGAAGTCGAAGATAGGACTTTTTAACCTAGTAGTAGTAGTTTTTGGAACTCAGTATTCGAAGATGAATTATTCTATTAAGATATTATATACTGATTTATACTGATTATACTGATTATACTGATACTATTAAGATATTATATCTTGCCCACATCCATGACAGACACAGCTTTGCTACTCACTAGGCCACAAAGTCCTAACTCCTTTATTTGAGACCACTTAGGACGATTTATTCTAGTACAAGTTATAATTTTTTCAATTATACAAGGTCAAAGTGTCCTAACTTTCTGCTACTTAGGACTTTTTAGCCTAGGACTACCAAGTTAGGACTTTCTGTTCTTGGATGGAGGCGGAAATTGACAAAAGTGAGATAGGACAAAGCCATTTTTCAGTCCTTTCCAATGAAGATGGGACTTTCTAACCTGGCCCATCAGACGCGTCATGTCAAAATCTATACAACCACGTCCTTAACTCAAAAAGCGAAAAAAATGAGATAGGACGTTTTAACTTAGGACGGCAGTAAAGATGTTTGTCATGAGGTGAAAATAGGAAGAGCAATGAATCAAAATGTCTCCACAGTTCGTGTCTCGGTGCAGAGTTCGCAGTTCGGCCATCAGACGGAATGACTGATGACTGATTGGCCTTCGCATACGCCCACACATCATCAGTGGGAACTCGAGAGATTCGGAGAAAACGAGCATTCTTACGACGGTACTTCAAATACGTTGGAAAGTAAGAAAAACGGTACTTCCCCTCCGGGCAGACGGAGACGTGAACATTTATAAGGCACTAGCCATCTGACAATGGTCGGTTTCATGGGATCAGAGCCCATGGGAATGCCAAAAAGAGACGCCAAAAAAGTACCAACGCTTACATGTTAATATTGAAGTCACGGCTCGAAGACAAATTGGATGTTTATAACGGTTGAGGATATCCATGTGTCGTGTTATCATCATTGGGGTCAGTTTTGAGGTGATGGGGTAATAGACCCTAATCATTATACTATGATGTATTATACTATTATACTATGATGAATATAGTATAATATATTACCTTAGAAATTGCGACGGATATTGAACTATTGTGAGTCAAAAAATTGTTCTTTTTCAATTTTACTGATTGTTTGTATTATCTCTTCGGAGCATTGCGTTTTTAGTCTATCTGTGGGAAAGAAGTTCGACAATCGAATGCCCGTCCGATGGGGCTCATTTATTCTGAGTGTTTGGCCAGTCTGCCCCATTAGGCGATCATAGTTCTGGTTCACTGGACTGGTAGCCAAGTCCTTTGTTAAGGTTGATCAGAGACAGCGGAGCACCAGCCAACTACTGTGATTCCGAATGTTTAAATAAAATTAGTAAACATCTTTTTGGGATTTGTTAATCGTGTTACTGCCTACAATCGTAGATACAGAGACTGAAACACCATTGAAGGATTATTCCATCGTTTATTATTATTTATTGTTATAAAATAAATGTTGATTATTCGAATTCATACTGGAAGTCAACTAAAACTCAAACGCCAATTATGCTCAAAATCGAACTGGATCATGGGTTGAGTTGGAGTTGGAGTTTTATAATGAGTTTGATTTAGAGTTCACGTTTCATTATGAGTTTGAGTTTCAAAAAATCCATACTTACGAGGTAAATGGAAGTATTTTAACTACTTAATTATCCTAAAATCGAGAATCGGAAAAATCAGAAAAAACATCTACCTATACACCTTTACTCAGAATCACTTTTGAACAAGTGTCTGTAAGTCGGGACATGGTCATTTACAAAAATGGCCATACCTCCCTCAATTTTCAACCATTTTTCAAAGTTCTTGACGATAACGTATTTCGATTTTATGCGAGTTTTAAAATTGCAAAGTGAGTTTTTTTATATTTTGACCCGAATTGCCTCAAAAGCAGTCAAAATATAATCAAACTGAGTCAAAAATTCACGTATCAAAATATGGAAGTATTGTGTGTTATCTACGCACCACTGGTTTTTCAATTCGTCGCAAGTAGGTACTTACATTTGTACCTAATAAAAATTATCTTTCGATCTAAGGATGTAACCAAGTAAGCCATTAAAATGCTCAAGTGCTACCACGTTGCTTGTTATGACCGACTCGTATTATATTATTCTGGTGGCATCATGGGTGGTAAATCGAATTGAACTAGTAGAATGTGTTATTTATCCTCTACCCACTCGGTTTTTCCCACAGGGGTCGACTGAACTCGCAATATTATACTCATTTGAAACAAGCTTCCGTAATGGAATCGCTTATCGCTTCATTGTAAATCGAATATCATTATAACGGGCCCTTTGGAAATTATCAAGGTAGGTATCAGTTAAGCGCCGTCGCCTAAGGCCACTCAGCCTCACAAGTCGGGCCCGGTCGTCCTTATTTCGCTAATGAAATGCCGGAATGCCTTCTGTTCGAAACCAGTCCGTTTGTTTTCTCGGCTATCCGATGAAATCACCGGCAAGGCCGCGCCCTTACTCGTCTCATCCCCGAGAAATGCATATTGAGGTATTCCAAGAAATTTGAGCCCTGTAAGCGATTTGTTTTTTCCAAAAAGGCAAAAAAAGAGGGGAGACGAATTTCTTTAATTTCGATACCTTAATGCACGGAGGGAACTTGCCCATTTTTTCGATTTTGAGATATTCGAAGCCGACTTTTATCTGGAAGTTGAATTTGATCTCGAAGTTGAGTTTGAACTCGAAGTTGACTTTGATCTCGAAGTTGACTTTGATCTCGAAGTTGACTTTGATCTCGAAGTTGACTTTGATCTCGAAGTTGAGTTTCATCTCGAAGTTGACTTTGATCTCAAAGTTGAGTTTGATCTCGAATTTGATCTCGGAGTTCACTTTGATCTCGAAGTTGACTTTAATGTCGAAGTTGACTTTTTACTCGAAGTTGACTTTGATCTCGAAGTTGAGTTTGATCTCGAAGTTGAGTTTGATCTCGAAGTTGACTTTGATCTCGAAGTTGACTTTGATGTCGAAGTTGAGTTTGATCTCGAAGTTGAGTTTGATCTCCATGTTGACTTTGATCTCAAAGTTGAGTTTGAACTCGAAGTTGACTTTGATCTCGAAGTTGACTTTGATCTCAAAGTTGAGTTTGATCTCGAATTTGACTTTGATCTCGAAGTTCACTTTGATCTCGAAGTTGACTTTGATGTCGAAGTTGACTTTTTACTCGAAGTTGAGTTTGATCTCGAAGTTGACTTTGATCTCGAAGTTGACTTTGATCTCGAAGTTGACTTTGATCTCGAAGTTGACTTTGATCTCGAAGTTGACTTTGATGTCGAAGTTGACTTTGATCTCGAAGTTGAGTTTGATCTCGAAGTTGACTTTGATCTCGAAGTTGACTTTGATCTCGAAGTTGACTTTGATGTCGAAGTTGACTTTTTACTCGAAGTTGAGTTTGATCTCGAAGTTGACTTTGATCTCGAAGTTGACTTTGATCTCGAAGTTGACTTTGATCTCGAAGTTGAGTTTGATCTCGAAGTTGAGTTTGATCTCGAAGTTGACTTTGATCTCGAAGTTGACTTTGATGTCGAAGTTGACTTTTTACTCGAAGTTGACTTTTTACTCGAAGTTGAGTTTGATCTCGAAGTTGACTTTGATTTCGAAGTTGACTTTGATCTTGAAGTTGACTTTGATCTCGAAGTTGAGTTTGATCTCGAAGTTGACTTTGATCTTGAAGTTGACTTTGATGTCGAAGTTGAGTTTGATCTCGAAGTTGAGTTTGATCTCGAAGTTGACTTTGATCTCGAAGTTGACTTTGATCTCGAAGTTGACTTTGATCTCGAAGTTGAGTTTGATCTCGAAGTTGACTCTGAACTCGAAGTTGACTTTGATTATTTTTCCAAATTTCTAGTCTTTAAGACATCTGTCCGTCGCGGCCGATTGCTAGGCCAGTGAGCCTCTTATCGTTCATATCTATTTCAAAATGTCTTCCACTGTTGCTGTTTTTCTTCTCTGAACCTCGATTTCGTTTTCGTTCCTCCTAGTATAGTAAATATTCGATATTTATTTTCTTCCTGGCTAAAAATGAACCGAGTACGTTCGGTTAAATAAAAACGACTTCTTCATTCGTGAATTGTACAAATTTTTTAATAAATCAGTTGCGTTATGAAGCTGTCGTGGCTTTTCTCATCGGTTGTTTACATCGATCTCTAGACGTTTTCGACGGACGTTTGTTTATACTTCTCGTCCAAACTTGATTCTCTGTTGTACGAGACTTCCTGATCTAAATCACTTTGTTAGATACAGTTCATCCGGAAGGGAGGGCTAGAGTGTTGGAATCTAATTGTGTCGATTATCAAGGTAAGCCAAACGTGAGTTCCATGTGCAACACTTTTGCAAGTTCCACCTTTTCACGTCCCTGTCCCTAATACGGGTACAAAATACGTGATTTTTCGGGTTAATGCTCACAAAGGTTCCTGGGTTGCTAAACTCACGGTACCCAGACGTACTTCTTCGGAAGACCGTGGTACTGCTTTTGGGTAACCCAAATTGGGTTCAATGTAGGGCAGGCAGAGAGAGTGATTTCGAACCCTGTGACTGAGGCAAAATCGTGTATATTCATTAGAGCATTCCTACTAAGAAATTTATTCAACGTTATTTTAATAGTAGAGAGGAATCTGAGATAATTGATGACACTTTTATTGAATTTATGGGACAAGAAAGTTTGTGGATTGCATTGAGAACCTTGCAGCTCATGCTGTAGAGTGGCAAAACGTTCCTTCTTCATGTTTAATTTACTACGGTTGTAATATGATCGTTGTAGTGTGATAAACCACGTCTGCTCACCGTTGGCCTGATGCGTATGTCGAATTGATCTGATGAAGGGTTTTCATTGGAGATGCGAGCTCAGCAAGGATTTAGATGGCTCGTTCTACTCAAGATAATAGCATTTGTTGATCTACAATCATATTTTTTGATTATCTCGATAATCAAACCTTCCGATGCGCTACTACTGAAAAATTGGTAGTTTTCTCGGTTTTACAGATAACATAAAAATAGGTCTTTTGGGCTGAATAGAATATGTCGGACGTTGAATTTCTCATCAGACACTCCCCCTCTGACAGCCTCACTTCCTCCCCCCGTGGTCCTTCATGACCCATAAAATCGTGGAAAAAGCATAATTTCATTTTCAGATGTTCTTCCCTGTTTTGCTCGCCTTACTTTTGGCGACTTTCGATCCGATCCACGCCTCGAATTGCAAGAAGCCCCATTTCGAAAAATGCTCCTGCGGCATCACGGATTATCTGGGCAACAAGCAGTACGTTGTCAATTGCACTGACACCGGGTACACGAACGCATCCATGTTGCAGTATCTGCCGGACGAAACTCAGGTGAGGATGATCTGCGCAGTTGATATGGACGACTTGCGTATTATGCAGAGATATCTCTGAACTGACGGCACTGATTGACAAACATTTTGGTTTTTCTTATCACGTATTGGTATTTTTCAAATTGAATATCCACCATTTCCCTTTAGGTATTGATCTACACCGGAAACTTCATCAGTGAACTGCCTTGGAACTTGTTCGGGAACGATTACTCCCACGATAGGCTCAAAATTGTCGACCTGTCCAACAATCGGATTAAAACTATTCGCGGAAAGACGTTCCACCACGTCCGGAATGTGGAACGGCTGATTTTGAACTACAATCAGATCAATCTCGCCTTCACCGGCGAGCATCCTCGGTAAGTTTGGGTTTCTGGTGACTTGTTCCAGTTAGGGAAAAAACAATTTGTTCTATTATTCAGTTCATTGGTGTTTTGTAAGATTATTCGTATGATTCTCTAAATTTTTTATCAATTACTTGATTTGATGTGGACTATTGTGAACATTTTTTCAATTTTGAAGAATTTTCTACGATTTTTCCAATTTTATATGATTTTCTCAAATTTATATAATTTTCTCCACTTTGTATAATTTGCTCAGTTTTCTGTGATTTTCTCAATTTCGCATGATTTTTTTCAATTTTGTATAATTTTTCATGTTTGCAAAAATTTCTCAAAATTTAATTTGCCCAAATTTCTCGATTTAGCACAACTTTCCTCATTTATTATGATTTTCTTAATTTGGTATAATTTTCTCAAATGTTCCTCGTTTTTCTACATTTTGCATCATTTTCTCAATTTTGTATAATTTTCTCAATTTTGTATAATTTTCTCAATTTTGTATAATTTTCCTTATTTTCCTATACGTTTCTCAAATTAGTATGATTTGCTTAATTGTGTGTGATTTTCTGAATTTTATATGATTTGTTCAATTTCGCACGACTTTCCCAATTTTGCCAGAGTTTTCTCCATTTTAAAGGATTTTCTCAATTTTTTTTTTAATTTTCTGACATTTGAATAATTTTCTCAATATGCTATAATTTTCTCAATTATGTATAATTTGCTCAATTTTGAGTGATTTTTTCAATTTTTCACGATTTTTTCAATTTTGCATGATTTTTTCTGATTTGAATAATTTGCTCACTTTTGGCAAATTTTCTCATTTTCTTTCAATTTTCTCGGAGAATTGTTTTAAGTTGAAAATTTATTTTCAGTTTATTTTCGAATTTCGAGAACCTCGAGGCGCTTCACTTGACGAACGCGTTCAACACGAGTTGGACGTCTTACGAAAACTTCGCTTTGGATCTCGGCGAAATATTCAGGAACAGCAATTTGACGAAGCTTGAAAAGCTGCATTTGGAGCAGAATCAAATTCTGAACTTCGAAACGGACCCGTTGTTGTTCTGCGAACTCAAAAATCTGATGGACCTCCACTTGGGTAAGTCTTTTTTCCAAAAATCGTTCGAAGCCAGTTAAATCGTCAAAAGTCCAGTTTAAAAGATTTTTTTCATATTTTGAAATGTTTGCCCTCACAGGTAATAACAATTTGACGCACATCAAATTCAAATTCGCCTGCCTGGAGCGCCTTCGCTACATCGACTTCCACGCCAACAAGATCACCAATCTGAACGAAAACGACCGCCATCTGCTCGACGCGCTTCCCCAAAGGAACCAATCGTTGATCATCGACGTTTCGGAGAATCCCCTGTCCTGCGACGACATCGACTCGCTCTACGACTGGTTCCACGACACCAAGGTCACCATCCAGAGCAAGGAGAAGATCCAGTGCAAGCCGGAACCGATGATCGGCGTTACGCAGGAACTCAGGGTCGCTCGAGTCGAGGCGAACGGCAGTTCTGGGACGGTGACGTTCCTGTCGATCGCCTTGTGCATGTCGCTCCTGGCGTTACTGTACACCAATAGGGAGCCGATAAGGAATACCGTCTACCCGTATGTATTGTCCCTGTCTCGCAACATCCAATACACCACCATCGGCAGATCGGAAGCGCAGGAAATGGACGTTTGATTCGAAAATTGAATTCGATTTGGCGCAGGTGTCGAGCTATAAGCTAGGAAAACGAGGTTTTTCCTAGAAATCGGATATCAAGAATCACCCAAATCGAATCGTGTGAAATGGGGGTTGAGCTTGCACAATATCTAGAAAACAAAGCTCATCGAAAATTCGATTGGCTTTTCTTTCTAGATAAGCAGAGTGTCCTAGGCTCAGCTCCATTCAGGATGTTTCCTTACTTGAAATTTAATTCTCTACAACTTTGATTCTATGACATTTCTTGATTGGAAACGCCGTTTTTCGAATAGAGGCTTTGAAACATCAGCGTAGCCCGTTTTCCAGCCAATTGTCAAACTTCAGCAATCGTTTGCGGCCGAACAGCTGTACCGATTTCAACGTTCCAGGTGACCATTCGACGCGGAATTTCATGCTGTTTAATTTCGGTACTAGTAGAATTTTCTGTGCATTGCGTAGTTTACGAATTATCGGCAAAAAACTGAAACATGTCCAAAAACATTGGGGTTTTTTCGGGCATTGTCCACTTGGAAATCAACCTAAGAAAAATCCTCTACCCAAGGTCTATTCGAGTGATTTTCGCTCGGCTAAAAAATGAAATAATCTCAAACGAAATTACCTTCTGAAAAACTTTTAAACGACTTCTAAAAAGAGGAGGTTACTCATGTTGACTCGTAGCGGGGTTTTTTAATTTTATTTTTTTAGGTACCTAAACACTTTTCTGACCACTCGAGAAGTTCAGTATTCCAATATTTTTAAATTTATCATCAATCGTTATTTTTATAAGGAATGATTACTTAATGTTTCCAGTTAAGGCGGGCAGGGGAATGGTATTAAAATAATTAATTATAGTCATGTACTTTGCGATTTGTCCGTCTTTCCGTATTAATTATCACATCGAAAGGTCAGGGATCCTTAATAAAAATGCTCCTCCTCTACAATTGTATATAATTGTGGAACGGTAATCGTTGGTTATTGAGTTTGTACTAATCATTGTTCTAGAGCACTATTCCTGTTTGAAATTATCTTCACGTTAACAATAATGGAGGAACTATTATTAAGTTTGTTATTAGTAGGTATTATACGTTAGTGTTGTGTTCGGTGTACCCTAATTGTGATATTTTGGGTTAGGAAATAACTTCTCAGTTGAATTTTGTCTTCCAAAGTTACTTCTGCAATGGATAATTTTAAAATGTTTTATAGCTTGTCAACCTGTTAGGTCAAATTTCGAGGGATTCCGCAACTGATTTCAAATTATTTTTTGCTCCTTAAATTTTTTTCGCTGAAGAATAATTTTGTCAATTGAATTTTTACGTATAACTTATTTCTCTGAAATCGTAACAAGTCCAATATTTTTGGAGTCAAATTGAGTCCGAAGTGGGAATCTGACAAACCCGCAATAGCTGACCGTCTCCTCCGAGCCGCCATGGCGGGCCCGTTGCGCTGGAACGTGCGGCACTTGGCCGCCAAGGCGTGTCTATTGCGCCGGACCGCGCGGTACTCGCAGACACGCCCACTGATAGCTCAAACGGCCGAAATTATTTAAATCATTTTATGACAAAACTAGACTCACTAGATTTTATGACAAAAAAATAATAATAATCCTATAGAAAATAAATTTTTTCAATTTTAATTTCTTTTCATACATAGTCTGCAGAGATTTTTTTATTTCTTCGTTTTTGTTTGATTTTTCATCTTGGCTGAAAATGTTGGAAATTCGTCGTCGAATTTTTCGAGTTTTGAGCTGATGGTTGACCTCCTGTACATGATCAGTCACTTGCTGATCGCATATATTATTTTCAAGTAACTCGGGAAAAACATTTATGCTGTAAATAATGGGGCTTGATCCGAAGAAATTCTACGTCATTTATGAAATGTGCCATGGTTATGGATATTTAGATTTACTCGGTAGATTCTACTCACGAAACCTCAAGTTCACATCGGAGGTTCGACAAGAAATAAAATTGAGCAGAAGTAGTAACTTACACGTATCAATCGTCAGACATATCACTGTAAATCCATCTCAAATTTTCCAGACATCAAAATATCGAGGATATTCTAAAAAGTAAAATACGTCGTTCTATAAAATAAGGTTAAATCGGCAAATGCCGCTGGAAAAATCTGCCTAATTTGATTTTTTTTTCATTTTTGGAATTATTTATGGTGCAAAAAAGGCAAATTTTTCCAATCCTCTTGGAAATGTTTGAATCAATTCTATAGGAAAATATCCAGATCTAATTTTTCCGGAACGCTGTTCAAGTAACAAAACCCCGAACGAAATTGTATTTTAATTTTTGACATTATTTGAGTACTTTGAAATTGATTTAGTTTGAAAACCACTCTAATATCGAAATTCGGCGTACATGTTTTGAGGAATGATATTGCGATTTTGAACATTAAATTTTTAAAGTATTTATAAATGTTATAAAAATGTATTTATTACTACAATTTGATAAAAATTATTTGTCAAATATCAATTTTTGTGCCAATAGTCACAACATGTATTACACCACCTCACCAATATCGCATTTCACGGTTGTATTGTAAACGTTTTGTCAGTATTAACAACTCCGACTTCAAGTCTTTCTTTTTTCGGCAAAAAATCAGAACTACTTACGACTCAAGACTGTTAAGAAACGTAAGACTCGTTTGCTACTTAAATTGTATTGGTATTTTCAAACTTTCGTGCAATGTCTTAAGCCCGATGAATGTTGCCTGCTATTTTAGCTAGAAATCGTCACATATCGGAACATTGGTGTCTATTTTGTCGCACAGAATGTGTATTAGAGCTTTTTACCACTATTTTCGACTAATAAATTACTCGCCATGATTTTTGTTTTTTTTAGCTCCCAGAAATCACTTTTTGTAATTTGATAGCAAACGAAAAGTTGTTTATCATCGTGAGTACTTGATATTCACAAAGGTAATCAACATCTTGACACACGTAACCAAAATATCTATTTACATAATCAACAGAACTCTGAAATTCGCTAGGAAGGCAAAATCCCTCAGAAAAGTAATTTTTTGCAAAAAAAAAAAAAATTTGTAAAATAGAAGGTTTTTTTCGGAAAATACCGAGTTTGCAAAAAGAAATTTTTTTGCCAAAAATACCACAGTTGCAAAAAAGTCATTGTTTCCAACAAAAAAAAATTATGATAAGTCAGTTTAAAACAAAAATCAAATTTGCGAAGAATTTTGAATTTGCAAACAGCCGTTTTTATTCAATAATATCAAATGTTCAATAAGTTTTTTTAATACTAAATTTGTAACAAAAAAGCCATTTTTTCGCAGTGAATACCGACCACCTAATTTGCAAAAAAGTGATTTTTTTTTGTTAAAAACAACTCGAATTTGCATAAAAGTCTTCTTTTCAGAAAAATCCCAAACTTGCAAAAAAATTGTTTTCTGCAAAACCAATTTTTCGGGTTTTTCACAAAAAAGAAAAAAATTTGCTAATAAAAAAGTTTTTTTTTTTTTAATACCTATCTACTTTAATAATTGAGATTTTTTTGAATAAAAATTATTTTGATATAAAAAAAAATCTTCTTTTCAAAAATTTTCAAAAAAATACCGAATTTGCAAAAAAAAGGATGTTTTTTGCCACAGACAACCAAATTGCAAAAAAAATTTCTAAAAACCAATTTTGGGGTTTTTTTCACAAAAAAAAATTTGCTAATAAAAAGTCTTGTTTTATTCAGAAAATACCTATCAACCGAAAATTTTGCAAGAAGTCATTTCTTCGGAAATTTGCAAGTCGTTTTTTTGACAAAAAAAATCAAACTTGAAAAAATACCAAATTTGTAAAAATCAAATTTGCCAAAAAAATTCTGCAAAAGGTCATTTATTTTTTCATTTTGCAAAAAAACTAAACGATGAAAAACAAACAATTTAGCAAAAAAAAGTCATTCCGTCCCCCCTCCAACAAAAAAAAACCCTTACAGATTCGCAAAAAATGTCATTTTTCACAAAAGATACGGAATTTACAATAAATCCGTTAAAAAGGGAAAATTTCACCAAAAAAAAAGTCAAAATTCCATAGGGTCCGCTGCGCTGGTGCGCCGAGCCGCCTCCAAATTGCGCAGAAACTCCTCGAACACTTGCATACTTTTGAACATGCTCGTCTTCTTGTAATTCTTGACCTTCCGCCTGACGTCGTCGTCGTTGGCGGCTTCGCGCTTGTCGAATTCCGACAGCTCGTCCATCAGCTGGGCGATCGTCGGCACTTTGTCGGGGTCGAAGCTGTGGGCGACGGCGGGACTGAACGGCACGCAGACCTTGCCCGTCTTCGGGTGAATGCAGAAGGGGCTTTTCAGCAAATGGTTCGTCCCCTTGGTGACGGCTATGTCCAGCCGCGGGTAGGCCCATTGGAGCATGATTTCGTCGACGAGCCGCTTGTCGCGCTTCTTCAGCTCGCCGCGCATCCTGTCGAAAATGTCGACGAAGGCTGACCACCTGTCGACGGAAGACGTCAATCGTTCCCATGCGGGCTCGACTTCTTTTCTCAAATTGTCGTCCATCATTTTCAGCAGTTGGGCCATGCCCGAAGACGATCCGAGCATGTTCTGCCCGTCGACGCAGACGGCGACGAAATCTTTGCGGATGATGTCGAGCGCGCGCTCGATCGACGGGTGCGCGCTGTCGGGGAGGTTGACCATTTTGCCGGAACTGTCCTCCCTGACTAGGATCTGCAGATATTCGGCCACGGCTGCCCTCACTGTGAAAAATTGAAGAAAAAAATTAAAATTTAAACAATCTCCTCGCAACTCTTCGACCGAATCGATAATATAATATTTTTACCCGTCGGCTCGAGTTTCCTCGCCAGATCGTCGCAGACCCAGCAGTGGACGCCGCGCCGCCCCGAAAACACCCAGAGGAGATGCTTGAAGCCGAAATCGTCGCGGAGGGCGGCGTCGAGAATTTTCGTCGCGATGACCATCAGCTTCCAACACTTGGCGCAGACGTTCGCCTCTTTGCAGCAATTGCGGACGCTGTCGTAATCCGTCATATCGATATCGAAGACGAGCTCCTTCTCCACAACTTCGAACTGGTCGCCCAGAAGTTTCTTTTTGGGGCGCATATTGTAGACGGCGCCGACGTCTATCTTTTCCGGGCATTTCCTCTGCAGCTCGGCCTCGAAGTCGGCCGGTTTGTCGAAGCTCTGGTAGCGGATGTAAACGTCGCCGGCGAGCGTGAAGGAGAGCTCGCGGTTCTGGAATGTAGGCCCGTCCGGATCGCCGTACGACAGCCATCGCGTGTACTCTTTGTAGGGGAATAGCCGCTTGTAGTAAACGGACAGCAGTTCCGGCAGCGAGTCCGAAGAGAATTTCGACGTCATGATAATTGTTATTGGAAATTAATTTTTACAATAAATCCGATAATTGCGAGGCTCAGAGACGAAGAGATTCTCATTTCACAATACCGTTTTTATACAATTACGAAATCCTCGAACCAGTAAACATTTCACTTAAAACAAAAATAATTTTTTTATGTTGCTATACTATAAAGTAAAATCAAATTGTGCATTGACCATTGAGCATAAAAAATTGAAAATTTTTCACTATAATCAAAACAATTGTAACCGGAACGGGCGGGAAAGGTGATATCTACTCTCTTCTTCTTCTTCCATTATTGTTATAAAAATAGAGTTGTCCGGTACAATTTATTTTTCGTAGGTAAATACAAATAATTTCGAAAAAAATCAACTAAAATCCATTTTTATGAGCACTTGGATTTTTTAGTCATTTTTAGGATCATGCACCATCTAAACGTGCAAATTGACAAATTTCGAAAAAGTTAAAGGCAACCATGAAGTTGTTGTTGTTGCATACGCTTTTTGATGGCGCTGGAAAAAAATAACAAGACCAATGATAATTTTCCCGCTTCTGCTCGGCGCGTATGTTTATTTTACTTTTTTATGACAATAATATTTTCATTTTTGTAATGAATGGTGAAAGGTATTTTTTGTAATGACATTTTCATAATCACATCGGGACGTGGACAGTATCTATTTTAAATAACGCCAGGAATTAAGTAAAAAGTCGGACAACCTTTTCAGAATTTTGAGCCATTCTCACGTCGGTTACGAGCTGACACGTCCCTAGTGCCAAAAATCCAGCCATGACAAACGGTAAAATGCAGATTTTTATTTATTTTATCGCAAAATACAATATGCGAGTGCAAATTTTGCTAAATCAGCGTTCTCACTACATTATTAAAATACTAGATCACAAAATTTGTGGAACCGCATTTAATACGGCCACCAGACGTTGACTGCTTTTCGTTTCCATTTTTTATTATGGAAGAATTTAATATTGTTATTACAGAAGGTCCGACCCCCTTGCTTGAGGGCGGCAGGGCACGCCCGGGACAACTTCGGTAATCGGGCGAAAAGCTAACGCCTGGAAGGGGCTGTTTACTTTACTTTTGCTTTACTTGTTATTACAGAAGTTCGTGATTCAAGGAAAGGAACCCAGCGGTGGTCCTGTTTCCTGGACGACGTCGACAAGTGCATGATCAACATGTTCAACGACATAGGGTAAATTGAGGGCCAGTCCGCTCGTTTTCACAACTATCTTGCTTACAGGATATCGATACCTTATTGCACCGAGGGCTCATGTCCATTTTTTCCGATTTAAAGGTATTGGAATCCCTGGATTTTGCGTTTTGCCAAAAATCAGCTTTTGGGACGAGTGCCTTTTGTGATTTAAGGTATCGATTTTAAAAATTATGTTACGATACTACAATAACGGGACGCTCAAATAATTCCCTTCAAGGGCCGACGAGTTCAAAAACATTTGCGCAAAAACTTTGCGGCTTCCGGATTCGGAGAAACCGGCGAAAATCAAGGACAAAATGGCGGCCCAATTGAGGAACGTCATAGCGGAAACTTGCGTAAGGGAAACGCGATCCGATCTCGAATTGTCGGGCAACAATGTCACCGATAAACTCCAAACCCTCTGCGACCTCGAGGAAAAGTTTAACGGCCGAGAAATCGCCTGGTGAGTTGATCGCTTCTTTTACCTCCTGGAGAGGCCAATGTCGGCGAAAGCGCTGGGATTATCAGTAATTAGCAGTGTTGCGATGCCATAACGTTTTTCCAAAGAAGTTACCGAAAATTACCAGATTGGCTTGCAAGTTTCCACATTCCAAAAATAGCCAAATTTCAACACCTATTGTCGCTTCAGTAACTGCCGATGCCGTGAAATCAAGCATCGCCCTCAGGGTTTTAAGGTGGATTTCGAGCTGAAATTCATTTTTAAAATTCATTTTTTGACAGATTACCCCTTTTTCAGGAGACCGCCGTACGACCCTGTAAGTCACTGTCGATCGGGTCGAGTCGCGGCTACAAAAGCGAACCTGCAAAGTCTCCAGGTGTTAAAATCCATGAAGCGCGAGTCGATAGAGCAGTTGATGGGAAAAATCCGCCAAATCGATTCGCAGTTGACCGAGAAAAACGTCGCTTTCCAAAGCGTAGAGAAGCGGCTCGATTTCTTCGAGGAAAATATCCAAAAGATGGGAAAGTCCCTTGCCGATAGAAACGACAGATTGGAGAGCGCGTTGGACTGATTTTCCCGACAAACCGCAGTTTCGTATGTTTTAGTTGTAAAAAATGCTTTTTTTTAGTAGTTGGATTTCATTTAAGTTGACATTAAAAGAATGACTGGCCTGATGCGTATGTCGAATTGAACCGGTAGTAGATAAAATTGCATCTATATGAACCACGTTGAGCAGACATTTAGACACGTGGGGGCCTCAGATTTCCCTCTCTAGAACTTTTCCCCTCGACGCTGAAAATCAGAACTCGTAAATGGAATTTAAGACGAAATAACAATAAGTTATTTTTATTATTTACAACAATATTTCAACATGACATCTGGGACCAACCAGCTGAAACAAGTTAGACGTAGTTTCGAAAAAATTTGATATTTATATATATTTACAATGTAAACCGTATTCGTCCTACAATAATTAAGAGAAAATGTAACCATATCGAACGTTTTGATACGTTAATCCAGTTGGCTTTCAAATTTTCAAAAATAAAACGACCGAAGTTGGGCGTATTTGGAAATGAGTTCCCCCCAATACTTAGTCCGGTTCAAAGGGATATGAATACTTTGTTCGTGCCTGTTAGTTCCCTGAAAAATTGTTTAGTTAGAAAAGTTGGTTCCAACCATTTTTCCCCCGCACAAAGGGAAAACTCCCCTCCTGAAAGAGAAAATCCCCATTTGAGGACAAAAATCTTAACTGGAGGGGGAAAATCCTCTGAGGGCAAAAATCCCGCATGTGGCACACTTGGGTACACATGTGGAAAAGCAACAGGTTTGTGTTGATTTCTGAGTTGAGCAAATGATGAATTATTTGTCCATCTTCGATTTGCAATTTTGAATAAAACATGGCATCGGAAAAACACATAATTTTATCGCAAAGTAACCTGAAACTTTCAGTCTTCCCAACAAAGGTGTAGCTTTTGCGGGATATTTCCCCTGGCGCGGGGATTTTTTCCAGAAAATTACATTTTGAGGGCCAATTTACAAATACGCTTGACTCCGGCCCGATAACCAAACTCAATAACCAAATACTGGACTAATTACGCTCGACCCAACAGAAAAATATTCCAACGTTTCCACCGCCATTCGAAATGTAACAGCTGTTAATTATTTATAGTAGGTAGTATAATATAGATACTCTAGAATGTCGCCGCTAACATTTCACTCCGCCAATCTTCGCGGGGCAAATGCAAAAATACTTTTCTTCAACGTTCGAAAATCCATATTACGTTCGAGATGATGGTGTTCGAGGGTGAGCACCCAAAAAAGAGCGGGAGATTCCGATCAGGTCTGACACGAGGGGGCGAAAAGGGAAATCCCCAAGATCGTCAATAATTAGGCTACGAAAGCGAGCGAGATCAAAAATTCAATTTCAATTTGCCAACGAAAATATATCAGGCATTCTTTGGCGGGGGACTTATCTCGATTAGACTACATTCACTTTACGTACTCCAAATGACGATGTAATTTTTTTGGAAAAAATTTCAACTGACTTCATTCCTAGCCCGACAATTCGAAGGACGACTCCCAAATAACTAAAGGAAATTTTGTTTGGTTTTCATACACTTCCTGATAGTGAACGGACAAGGCGAGTAGCGACGGTTGCCAGATGCATAATGATTAATGATTATGATAGATGAACCAGTCGGTTTAGGGATCGGTTTTCAGATAGGTACCAGGGTGGCCTAGGGGTTTTTTTATACAGAGACTGAAACGTCAGATTAAAACAGTTTTGTCAGCCGATTTCAGAAAAATGGTGAAACTTTCATAATCGATCGCGGCAAAACGGCTGAACCGATTTCTACGTTTGAGGTAGCCATTCGACGGGAAATTTTACGCAGTTTAATTTGAAGCTCAGTAAAATTTCCTGTAGGATGCGCCGTTTACGAGTTATAAGCAAAAAACTGAAACAGTTTCAGTTTCGAGAAAAGTTGTCTAACTTTCATGATAGATGGCGGCAAAACGGCTGAACCGATTTCTACGTTTGAGGGAGCCATTCGAAGGGAAATTTTACGCTGTTCAATTTTGAACTCATTAAAATTTCCTGTAGGATGCGCCGTTTACGAGTTATAAGCAAAAAACTGGAACTATTTCAGTTTTCATTTTTTGACTCTAGTAACTCGTATTGAAAAATTGGTGCTTTTCGGGCACAAAAGATTCAGCTATGGCAAAAATGCCGAATATACGTTCCCTAGGCATCCTGACAATTCCAATTCGTCCAAATTTGGTTCAACCTTAAACCCCTTTACCGATTGGACTAACACTTTCGGTAGACCACTTTCCAATCGCGCTTTACATTTTTTAGTGGAAAACGTCGCCACTCGCGCATTCTTCAATTCAACAGCCAGTCAAAACGGAACATTTTTGAGCAACCGATTCCCAAAATGGTGAGAATCGTTTGGTGGTGAAATTGAAAAGCCTACGAATTAGGTAATTACGTCTATTTTGCGCGAATCTAACGAGGAGAAAAATTGTTTAATCGTGTTTCTAAAATAGTAAAAGGAACATAGCTTACTAACCTACGGATAATGGCGAAACATGATTATGTACATTGAATAAAAAATATGAGCTACCGCTGCTTACTCTTTTCAAAAATATACCTACAGCTCGAAACTATTCGTCTTTGAAATTCCCCCGCAATTATCCTGCAAGCTATTCGAACCGTTTGAAAGCGCCTAGAACAAGTGGTAAAAACGCCTCTACAAGCTCTAGATTTGTAAAACAGAGAAGGGAAGTCAACTCGAAATATCGATCCCTACTGAACACGTCAGCCGTTCTTCCAAGATCAATTTTTGTCACTCCTAACCTTTTGAAATGAACATAAAATCTTTCCGAGAAGGGGACAGTTTTTTATTGCCGGAATTCAACATCAAACAACGGGAGAGAGGAAATCGAAGAATAGATAGATTAATTTGCTAGACGAGAGTCTACACCTTGAACCGTGTTGCATCTCAAATTTATTGTTGATGCGTATCGGAATTTTCAGAGGAATCCTTTTTTCACTAGATTTTTCCAAGAGTGCGACTAGTTTTTGAATTTTTATTAGTCCCGGCTCGAGGGCGGCAGGGCACGCCCGGGGCAACTTTCGTTGTTAAGGGCAACTTCGGAACCCGGAATGACGGTTTACTACACTCGCGTAGGAATCTTGAAAGTGGTAAAAAATAACAAAGAAGAGAGGAGCAACACAGTTCTGAAGATTAACTCAATTCGCGAACGCGCTACTACAATTTCAAGTCTTACTCGCAGCTCAAGCCTATGTGAAATGAACGTTTTCACTATATCTACACAAAATAGATGCAAATAAACAGATGCATAAACAGATCGTAAAAATCTTCCCTCTGAATCATCCAGCGATCGATTCGCTTTGAAGGAATCGATCTCCGTAATAAATAATCGCGCCCTGCCTTCAGCACTTCGTAAATCGCAGCTGATATCGATCGACTTTTTAGTAGCTCAATCGATACATTCAAGTTTCAAAACGAGAAACATCGAGAAATCACAAGGAACACTGGAGAGTGAGAAGTTGGGGCAAAACACGTCACAGGATCGGGAACAGAAGATAATCTCGAAACGGGGAGAGAGAAAGAGAGAAAATTCAAGTCGTTGGTGATTTTTGCCGAAGTGGTGCAGCATCAGTTATTAGTTGTGCTGGGGGCAGCGAGTGTGCGCTATGCGCGCCGGCTTCACTTCTGAAGAAGCCGCGAGTTTCTCTTCGCAGACGTGAACCACGATGCCCGGTTGGTCGTCGGATGGCGCGTGCAGCTCGTGTGTACTTCCTGGAATTTACGTAAAATGCTTATAACCTTGGCCGAGAGAAAAAATGCTTATAACAAGTGTCTACCACTGCGACAGAAGGAATATTTCCCCTTGGAGTGCCTGATCTAGAGATAACAAGATTAAATCAAATTTTAAATCAACAAATTTTGTCAGGGCTGCATGCTTCCTATAGAAGAGCGACTTTAACGACCACGGAAGAAGAGGAGCCACTCGAAGCCGTTTTGGCACGTGGGGGCCTCAAATTTATCTCGCCAGACACTACTCGATCCAACGGAAATAGCATAGCGGACGTACCGGGAGTGAGATTGGCGATGGCGGCTAGGAGATCGTAGTTAACCAAAGGCTCGCCTTCGTCTCTCGGCTCCCAACCCACGGGCGGCGAAGCCGGCGGAGAGATGAGGAATTGCTTAGTGAGCGCTGGCGGCTGCAGGTGCCGGTCGGCATTGTCGATCGGGGTCACGGGCTGCAAAAAAGTGCGTCCATACTCCATCGATTTCGAAAAAATCCAGAACATCGTTAAAAAACCCGAGAATTCACAGAAGATGTTAACTACCACGGGGGCAAAGAAGACCAAGACTGACAACATGAGATGGAAAGAATCTGGGTTTCCCCAGGCTCTGAAAACCGAAAATGAAGCTTCATACCTGAGCAAAATAGCAGTTAATGTAGGTGTTCAAAAACGGAGTCTGATGCAACTGAATTCGGGCCTTGGCAGCTGCCGACGGGCTGCTATAGTTGACCCTCATCCGACGGAAACTCCTAAAATACTGGAAGGACACGGGCTCGCCGAACTGTCCGAAGAGGAGCTCCACTTGTTTCTGCACAGCCAAAAATCACACGTCTTATTATTCCTTCTTCGAGTACCTGTTTTTCAATTCGAAATTACTCGAAGTCTTACCTTCAATTCGTCGCTCTTGAACAATACGCTGTCCAAATTGGTGACTATGAGCGATGTGGGGAGATCCTCGTCGTTCACGAGCTCGTCCAACGTTTGGCCCTGGTTTTGCTGAGAGGTCAACGTCTGCTCGACATTTTCCAAATTCGAATGGAGGTCCGGCAAACCGTCCACCTCGTTGATGATCATTTCTCCGTCGTCCGAGTCGACGCTCATTCGACCGCCTTCTTCCATCACCCTGGCACAAAAAAGCGATTTTTTCGGTGCTCACGATCGTTGAAATTACTTGAGGCATCAATGGAGGACGAAAAGCGTTAAAATTTGAAAGGGTACCTTGTGGGAAACTTCACTGTACAAGTCGTCAGCCCTAAAATTCGAACATTTCACAGGCAAAGTGAGGAGAACGGAGTGGAGCAGAGTACAACTCAACTCAAAAGCTAATCTCCCAAACTTAACTTAGAACTCATCTCACAAACTCAAGTAACCAACTCAACTCAAAAACTCAACTTTCAAACGCAACTCACCAAGTCAACACACATACTCGACTCACAAACTCATCCATTAAGCTCAACTTACAAACACATTAAAACTAACTCGAACTAACTGTCGAAAACAAACTAAAACAAACTCGAATTACAAACTGAACTTTCAATCTCAACCCACACACTCAACTCTCAAACTCAACTTACAAACTCAACCGATACAAAGTCCACTCTCAAACTCGACTTACAAACTGAACCAAAAACTCAACTTTGAAACTCAACTCACAAAGTCAACACACAAACTCAACTTACAAATTCAACTTTCAAACTCAACTTATAACCCCAACTCACAAAGTCAACTTACAAACTCAACTTCCGAACTGAACTCACTATAGTGATAATACTATAGTTCCAAACTGAACTCACTATAGTTATAACTCAACCTTCAAACTCATAACTGTCGAACTCGTTTGGTGAGTTGAGTTTATGTACTGCGTTTGGAAGTTGACTTCGAGTTCGAGTATGTGAGAGATGATTTCGAGGATTGAGTTTCCAAGTTGAGTTTGAGAGATAAGTTTGTGGTGCGAGTTCGTCAGTGTGAGTTGAGTAGGTGTGACAAAATGTAAATTTGCAAATTGAGTTTGAGAGTTGAGTTTGAAAGTTCAGTTTGAGAGTTGACTTTGTCAGTTCAGTTTGAGAGTTGAGTTTGAAAGTTCAGTTTGAGAGTTGAGTTAGTGAGTTGACTTTGTCAGTTTAGTTTGAGAGTTGAGTTTGAAAGTTCAGTTTGAGAGTTGACTTTGTCAATTCAGTTTGAGAGTTCAGTTTGAATGTTGAGTTTGTGAGTTGACTTTGTCAGTTCAGTTTGAGAGTTGAGTTTGTGAGTTGACTTTGTCAGTTCAGTTTGAGAGTTGAGTTTGAAAGTTCAGTTTGAGAGTTGACTTTGTCAGTTCAGTTTGAGAGTTGAGTTTGAAAGTGAGTTGAATTTGTGTGTTGTGGGTTGAGTTTGTAAGTCGAGTTCAGTTTGTAGGTTGAGTTTCAGAGTCCAGTTTGAGAGTTGAGTTGGTGGGTTGAGGTTGAGAGTTGAATTGGTGGGTTGAATTTGAGAGTTGAGTTTGTGAGCGGTGTTCGAGAGTTGGGTTGATGGATAGTCAAATAAATATATACCTAGTTATGGAACTCTGGTTCCAATGCATGCATAAGCGTTCGGAAGTGTTGTAAAAGTAATTTGGATCAATTGTGTGCTCGCTACATCGAAGAACATAGATTTTCTCAACTTGCATTCAACAGGAACATGGTGTCCTACGTGATGGCAATCAACCCCTACGAAAGGTGTGATAAGGCGTATCTAATTGTTGCTCGCAGAGATCTAGAACCACTGGAATAGGCAAGTGACGAAGGATTTTCTCGTCGGTCATAGAGGGTTCAAGGCAGATATACCGCAACACAACTGTTGTTTACAAGGATTCTAACATCGAATAAACACTTTCGTCAGGAAATCGTCACATTTTTTTCAGTTGTTTTTTCTAGGAATGATCAGCATTAATCGGCCATCCAGATACTGCTCTATGAGGAGGCGGCGAGAAAGCTGAGTGATCAGTGACACCCTACGGCAGGGTGCTGGGCGGGAGTGACGTTGATCAAAACCTGATCTGATGATCGAACATTTTTTCGGCTCAATTTTTTTGTTTCAATAAATTGATTATATAAACAGATGAATAATTCAGGAGAAATAGCTGCCATCCAGACTAAAAATGAGGGAAGGAAACTAGAGATTTGGACACACACGATGTTTCCGAGTCACTCCCGCACAGCAAGGCTGGTTTTAATGCTTGACAGGCTGGGGTAGTTGATCGTGAGGTACCCTTAGCAGTGAAGTGACTGATGTCAGTACACCGAACTTACATTGAGATGATAAAGAGGCCCAAACAGCCAACAGTGAAATGAAAGTTGTCACACTATCCTCCACGTAACCCTACGTCTTGCCTGAACAAAAATACAAACAAACCGACGGTTAGCACTACTACAATTTTTTTTGGATATTATAAAGCTCTGCTTTTCCACGGCTCAAGGTCTCCGTGGGACCTCCTC
Source organism: Nesidiocoris tenuis (assembly GCA_036186465.1). Lineage (NCBI taxonomy): Eukaryota > Metazoa > Arthropoda > Insecta > Hemiptera > Miridae > Nesidiocoris > Nesidiocoris tenuis. The sequence continues at coordinate 6,243,442 of AP028920.1, forward strand.
AAATTGAAATCAATTGGTTCATCAATCAAAACTGACATTGGATATTCTTCGTAAGTGAAATTTCCAAGAAAAATTATAGTAACATCACCCATTGATAGATATACCTAATCGTAAAATGAAAATCCGGCCCAGAGCATAGGTATGCCCTGACAACATAAACCCCAAATGATTTAGCATAGTGAAGTTAGCAACGGTTCAGCAACGGTCAACTGCGTGTTTCTTTTCTAACTAATTGGTCTCTAGGGACGTCTTGGAACACATTTCTGGCTGTACAAGAATTGTGCCACCAGTCACATTGTACGCCTTAGGATTAAACACCTTGGTGTATCAAACACCTTCTCGGATAAGTAGGTAGGCTATAAAATATCTTGCTTGATTAGCGTTTGACTGATGAGTATGTCGAATTGGACTGATGAGGGATGTTTTTCTGTCTTGGAGATGCGAGCGCAGCGAGCATCCAGTTCACCTGATCTGTATAAGGAATGTGTGAAGGAACAGTTAGCAACGAGCTGTACGGACTGTATGACTGGTGGCACAATTTTAAAATTGCCATAAATGTGTTCCTAGACGTCCCTAGAGTCCGAAAATTTAGAAAAGAAACACGCAGTTGACCGTTGCTGAACCGTTGCTAACTTCACTCTGGTAAATGATTTCATGCGTCTGACGATCTCAATGCCTAATCGAAGACTTTTATGCAACTGTCAACTTATTTCTGCTGTGGATTAGGTAATGTGGGAAACACCCACATTCACAGTGAATTCGACATTACTTCCTTTGAACCAAATCTTTTTTCCCCCGAGCAGAGCATAAACATCGAACGAATTTCCAGTTCTTCGGAGTGTAAACATCAAATTCTAACGAATTTGCTTACAGTAGAAATACCAACACCTATTATTGATCAAAAACCGGGTCCTCGCCGTTCATTGTGTCAAAATGTCAAAGGGGCTGGGAGGCTAGGCCCCCTGATCGATGGTGGCCGACGATACGACGAATAGATACGGAATGTTTGACAGGAATTAAAAAAACGTTACACAAATCACCTTTTCAATCCGCGGGGAATTCGGAACGTCAAAAACGCAGAATATTCATGAAAACTGGTGGAAAAACATCGAGAAAATCATTACCTTTCAGCAAGAATCCCATCCAGCGGTGGGGGAACTCCAAGAACGTGAAATCCGAATCCATGGGAGAAGAAATCAAAAACAATATGGCAGCTGTCAGGTAGGGCACCTAGCGATCGGACGGCTCTCAGATCGACGGAAGATTGAATTTTGTACCCAATGAGAGACGAGCTTGAACAAAGCATGAGATGTCTACACCAATAGAAAAGCAGGTGATAACTCCATTCCTTTTTCGACCAATAAGAAGATTGCATCGAAAGTATATACCGGCCCTCGGGTGTAGGGATTTTCCAGCCACTTCGTACAAGTCGACTCTTCGGATATTGAATAATGGCAACATTGAGCTACAGCAAGGAGCAACACTGCTTTGGTTTTGCTTCCCTTGAACCTTCACCAGTCCACTCACATTCCACTCCTTCGGTTCGATTTCAATTTCAATGTTCAATCCGGCGTGAAAAGTTAGCTTTTTATTTTTCCTGCGTAACCAGCAAGAAAACTCGTTCAATTCTTCGTACGGATACTTTCGTTTGGTAACCATCGAATTTTAAACGTCTTGTCGCTGGACATGTAGCTATGGCTGCCATCGGCTGCGCCCACATTTTGTCCGTCGCCGACTCGGATCGATGACGCTGTTGCAATAGTTTCGACTCGTTTCTCAGCATTCTTCCCTGCGTCGAGTCGGAGTTTAGAAACTGATCGGCTATGTCTCTGTTCAAAAAGCCCAAACGGAACCTCAGGATCCGCGGGATAACGGAGCCCGAAGATGGCGAGAACGACCCGGTGGAGACGGTCCGCATGCCCAACCAGACGGCGGCGGATACGAAAAAAGCCAAAGCGATCAAACCGGCGAAACAGACACTTCTCAGTTTTGAAGAAGATTTGGAAGGTAAGTCTCAACCATCAAATATGCTCAACGTGACATGAGCCGCGACGTGAGCGACATGTCCTGAATAGTTCCGACCCTTCTTGAGGGTGGCAGGTTACGCCCGGGGCAACTTCGGTTATCGGGCGGAAAGCCAATGCCTGGAACGGCGGTTTACTTTACTTTACTTACGTCTCACTCGTAGCCACCAGGCATCTACGCCTACACCGGTACACCCTCCTGGATTGAACCGACTTGACACTTTCCAGATTAAATCTTGTCTCAAATTTTGTCTCAAACTGATCTGCAGGTCGTGAGAAAATAGTGTGTACGATTCTCGTTCAAAAACAGCTCCACTCTCGTTCCAGGTGACGACGGCGAGGTGTTCAAAGTGAAAAAATCAGCCCAGAGCAAAAAGATCAAGAAACAATTGGACAAAGAGAAGAAGAAGAAAAAGGAAAAGTCGTCCCCTGCAGATGAAACTGGCGACGAGAAGTCGAAACAAATTTCCTCCTTAGACCAGGACATAGTGATCAAACTTAAAAACACTTTTGTAAGTGTTGGGATAAACGCAGGTTCACTGTGATATTCGTACCTGATCGCGCTTGTATAATTCAAAATTGTCACCTTTTCCAGCCCATATTGAACGGAAGAGAAGCAGAAAAGGCCGATCCGGATGGGAACAGTTCGGAAGAAGATGAATCGTCCAAACTGGGCAATCCGGTTCACAGATTTACCCGAAAGACCGATCTTGTCATAGAACGTAAGCGAATCAGTTGCCCAGATTCTGTCGAATTTCGTCGAAAATGATCGATTGATTAACATGATTGATTATTTTTTGATTTCCTACTGTTCCAGGCGGTAAAATACCAGATGCCGCGACGATTCACGCCGCCCGCAAGCAACGGCAACATGTCCGCGAAATGGGCGAAGTCGTCGCTGTACCCAGCGAAGCTGAAAAGTATAGTTTCATTGGGTTATCTATGTCTTCAAGGTGTTCCTTTAGGGTTACGACATTTCGTGCTTTTGATCATTCAAAGTTTTTGATTCGCTCAAACGTCCCCGTTTTCTTGCAGCTTCGAAAACAGTAAATCTCGTCTGGTTCGCGAAGACGATAATGACGCAAGCGACGGCGAAGAAGAACGTATCAATTTAGCTGTAAACTTGGCCCATGAAGACCGCATGCGGAGAAAAGCTGAATTTGAAGCAGCACAACACGTTGGTAAGAAAGAAGTTTTCTTGTTAAGGTTCCGCCAAATTTTGGACGCTTTGTATTGACAATAAAACGCCATTTTGACTTTGAACCCTCCTTATTGATTTGCAGATTTCGAAGAAAGTGACAAAGGTGAAGAAGAAGAATGGGAGGCTCAGCAAATTCGTAAGGGAGTAACCGGAGCTCAAGTAAGCCTTGTTTTTCTTCTATTTTGCGTTAATTTCCCTTCAGTTTACCTATTGCGCGTATTTTGGGCTGGGCAAGGCATTTATGGAGGGTTTTGCGGATCCATTTTTTGGATTTGGCTGTCCCTTGACTAATTGCTGACTTATTGACCGCTTCATCTTAGTTGGCACTTCAACTATTGATCTGATTTTCATCATTCGGGGCTTCTTCACTTCGAAAACCCTCTCTATTTTAGTAATCTGAAGAACGAAGACATGGTATTTAATTCTGGAGATTGAAATATCGACCCGTTAGTTGATTTTGTTGATCGGGGTCACCCAGGCGTCTGTTTCTGGGTGACCCTTATCCCGATCAGCTGACAACGATAGTATTCAATACGTTTCGTATGTTCCCTCCCGCTTCTCCTCCTCCATCCCTCCCTCCCTCACCTCCTACACCATTCATCCTCCCCTCCTGCAATGCCTCCTCCATCCCCCCTCCCAAACCTCCTTCTCCATGCCTCCTCCCCCTCTCACTCCTCCTCTATGCCTCCCCTCCATCCGCCCCTCCTTCATCGTTCCTCCTCCCCTACTCCTCCGTATACCTAAATTTACCAACGTTTTCACGTGTTTTTTCGATTTTTAGATAGCAGCTGTTCAGCAGGAAACCATGTATTACCAGCAGTACATGGGTAGCGTTGCCATGGCCCCGCTGGCGGGCCCAGTCAGTACAGATATTATGGACATGGCGCCGATGGAAACGGTCTCGTCCGTTTTTCCTCCGCTGCCATCTTCGGCAACCAATGAGCCTCAACTTGTCATAAACAAACTGAGAGAGAGGTAGGCTTTGTAAGTCATGTTAATGCCGTCGTGTGACAAGGTAGAATCGAGTAGGCTTTAAAGCGCCAAAATGCCACCGTGCTTCATCATCTTGCAGCGCATCATCATTCTACCATAATCATTTTGAATTGCTGCCTACGTTTTAGAGTATGAACGACATCCGGGCGTAATATCGGGCTTTTAACGCCTCGGTATTCGAGCAGGAGATGGCAGTTTTGAGTCTTACAAGACAATTTTTCACCATTTCCTGCTTGATTTCAAGCTTGACAAAAATATGGGGCTAATCGAAAGAGAGGAGGTTACTTTTTAGGTTATGCTTACTAAAAATTCCTCGTAAAAGTTGGTTTTTGTGAGTGCATCCTTTCAAAGCCCTGAACGTCTCGTATGGCCTTCGGGGAACGCAGAGATGCGAAATCGAAGAGGCTGATTTTGATATGCGTTCCATTCTTCGTGTGAAACTAATTTTGAAATCCGCCTACATCGTTTTTTGCGTTTTGAAAGAAACTCGATACTTTACGTCAATTTATCTAACTTATTTTGTTGTTTTGGAGAATTTTGGAACTTTGATAAATTTTAGGTAACTCGCGCTGTGTTGAGCTAGTTATTTCCATTGCGCGCATCCTTTCAAAGCCCTTGACGCCTAATGGCGTTTAGGGAACACAGAGATGCAAAATTGAATCGGTCGATTTTCATTGGGGTTTGATTTTATGTGAAACTCGTTTTGAAAGGGGCCTATACTGATTTATTTTATTCCTGCAATATTTCTTTGAAATGTCTTCTTCTATCTGGGCTTGGAATAATCTAACGATTTTCACTCGCATTCTTTCAAAGCCGTGAACGCCTCAATTTATAGGCTTCAGGGAACGCAGCAATGCAAAAGTAAACGGGCGAAGTTTGTTCTAATCCGTCCGTATGGGTGGCTCAAAAATCGCCTACAACTATAATGATAACTATTTTTGATTTGATGTATCGATATCTCATTTACGAGCCTAGCGAAGCCATTTGAGGCGCAATTTGCGACCTTTCAATACTTGAATGTTTTCATAGGTAAAATTCCGGGGGAAATTCATGATACTGATTTTACAGCTGACATCATCAGAAAGGCTTTGAGATTTTTTAACAAACGGGCACTGTTAGGAATGGCTCCTGAGGAAGGCCGTGCGGCCGAACTAATGATAGCGTTTCATATCAACTTTCATAATGATAATGAGTGTTAAGTACTCTTGCTTCACTCGAGCAATCACAAAATCAGTGTCAGCGTTTTACGTGTTGCATTTTCATACGGGCGTAAAAAATTGTTTTCTCATTCAAACTCGACTTTCTCCAAAAATTGAAAAAGAATCGCCTTTTTGACCATACCATTTGAAAGCTGATTAAATTTTCAAGCTTTCCTCAAATTTTAAAGCCTCCAGCTTGCCTACCGGAAATGCGGTTAGCTTTCAAGAGTTTAAAGAAGAAAATATTTTTTCACTTTCAGCGTTTCTATTGAGATTGGGGTCTTTGGGAGTGAATCCTTGATTCTGAATTTACAGTTGGTGTATAGGAAATTTAACGCTGAGTCCGGCAATGTGCTCGCAAGTTGATAACAGTTGTTTTTGAATGGAGAAATACGGGTTTTTATGGCGGGAAACGTGGATTTTCTTGGAAAAAAAAAACCTCGCAATACCCCGAGACACCGATGGAGGCAATTTCTTCAATATTTTGTTTTCTCGTACCATCTATTTCGTCCTTTTTCACCATGAGACACCCCCTATCGCTCCATACATTGATTTTGAACCAATCTTCCGAAATTTTGTTCGGTTCGACAAAAAAAAATTTTTTTTTACCGTATCCCCACCCGATTTTCTGTTCGCAGGCTAGCCGAACTGAAGGATGTCCACCGTCGGCATTGTCTCGACAGAGACGCGGCCGAAACGGAAGTGGCCGAACTGTCGGCGGAAAATGATAAATTGAGGGATAACACGCCGCGATTGGCCGAACGGTTCCGCCATTACCAAGACTTGCGTGGGTATGTCACTGACTTGGTAGACTGTCTAGATGAGAAGGTGGGTCTCCTTTTATTACCAACATGGGAGGGGATTCACACTTATCTCGCAAGTTTCAGAACGTCGTCACAATCTTGCAATAATTTTCATTCGAAATTTCCTCGAATTTTTATTTTTCTCGGTTAGCATAACCGATGGTACCTTGGGAAAGAAAAGTGCGATGGGGCATTTTTGAACGAGAATTATGCAAAACTGAATTTTTTCGAGCGCAGGATGTGCGATTACCTTTCATGGAAGATCTACCTCAACAAAAATAGAAAATCGGCATTTTTGAGAAAAAAAAAAGCTCGTGGGAATTTTTTTCTGTGGTTTATCTAATCAGTTTGATTAAAATTGTAGAGACTCGCTTCACTTTCAATTTGGTAGATGAATCGTTTATTCGTGGGGAATCGGGGAAATGATTTTTTTCCCCATCCCGTCTCTTTTCACTAGCGTAAAGACTTTTTGAATTGCATCTCTCTGACAATTGGAATTTCGAGGCAATCAGCCTCTGGCTCACCTGCTCTTCTATTTTTCTGATTTTTGAAAATTCTTTAGAAGGCTGAAATATTTAATTTCTCCCGATTCTATTTGAAACTGTTCTCCTGACATAATTTCCTTTCGAGTCCAGCTTTTTTCCCCCAAAATTTCGATTTTCCCTATGAATTTTCCCATTTTTCCTTCGCGATTTTTCACCGGGTACCATTCGGAAACCGAGAAAATACGGAAATGTCCATTTCCGAAACGATCTTGTCGCATTACGGCAAAATTTGCCGTATTTAATGCTTGTTTTGAGTACTTTTGAATCTTGTCAGATAGTGTGCCATGCAATGGGGTCATGCCTAGTCTTCTCTGTGTAGTATAATGAGCTTTTTGCACGTTTTTCTCATAGCACGTTTCCAGGTACCAGGCTCGACATTGCTGTTATTCATGCCACGATGCATTTTCATCATTTTGTCGAATTTTGAAAATCCATCGATCTACTGTTGGGCTCGTATCACCCGATCGGCTCCGTTTCACCTGTTTATAACGGGCGGATCATTTCCTAGGGTTTCTTTAACTCATGATAATATCATGATATAGCCATTAAATTCTCTTGAGAAAAAATAAAATTAAGCTCAGTTCCGATCCTCGATTTTAGGACGTTTCCAATACTTCCATTTACTCTGTAAATATGGTAGTAAAAATTAACTCTGGTACCCCATTGATGGTTAAATACTTGGTTATAAAGATACTTGAAAATACTGGCCCTGTTACTTTGGAATGATGAAATTATCAGCCCTGTGATACGGGCCTGAGTATTTAGTTTACAGAAATGGGACGCAAATTACCAATATCCATAATGTAGATAAAATTATCCTGAAATGGAAGTCGACAGGAAAAAAATTTCAATCTTCACTTTAGACATTCAAGACTATTTTTTCGGATCCCCCCCCCAAAAATCTGTAGTCTGTCTGCAATAAAATACATTCGTACCTGGCGGCAAAGAAGCGAATTGAAGCCCAGCGTTTGGAAAAAAGACGATTTCTGCTGCAAATCGGTTATAATGTTTGTAGGAAAAACAACTTTGGAAAAATCTTGAAAAAAGGGAACCTTTCCCCGATGTTTGTTCTACTCCCCTGCCGCCAGGTACCGACTCCTACGTATTCTTTATATCGCAGACAGAATGTAGATGCTCCAAAATCAACTTGAAGTCTTCGAAATTGCAATTCATTGAGTGACGATTTTACCAAAATATTTCCGCCACCTAAAACACCAAATTAGTGCTTAAAAACGAGGAAAATCAAATTAGATACAGAGAAATCCACAAAGTTCAGCAATGTTTTTTTCGACGCTGGAAAAAATGTTGAACTTCATTGTTCCGAATCTGAATTCAGCGAATATTTACATTTCGACATTATTGCCCCCCGTCTCTCCTATCCACCTACACCCCCCTCAAGTACGCATTTTTTGCTCTCTAATGTAAAAGTGTGGACAATAAATTGTAGAAATGTGTTGGTTGAAAGAAAGACGTATTCCTCGACTTTGTCCCATAAATTTTATCTCCCAAGCGCCTACGTTTTTTCTACTTACGACGACTTACTTTATGCCTAAGTCTATCGCATGTATTTTTGCATATTTTTTGTTGAATTTTTTTTTTTTTTTTTTGTTACCTAAAGTATTTGTCAAAAATGACGACCCTTCAGGGCGATTTCAGCGGTTTTTATTCATGCGATTTTCCCATGCCTGGGTCTCACGGGGCGCATGCGGCGAAAGCGCTCGGGGGAACGATAAAATTTATTGAACTACGTCGTGAAATATTCTATACATATTTACGCCTCTCCCTCAATCTACGCATTAATATAATACTAAGAACAATGTAGAGCGATATTGCCAAGTAATGTATATCGACATTTAATCCTTCGATATTTTAATTCATTGTTTCCATTTCATTTTCAGATATTAGTCATCAAACTGTTGGAGGAGCGCGCCGAATCGTTATACAGTGTTAGATTGACCGAGTGCTTAGCACGACGGAGACAGGATGTCGTTGACCAATCGCAGGAGCTGGCACCATCGAGTATGTGACGTGCATATTAATTTTCGAAATATTCCTACCTTAGACCACCGATGAGTCATTGGGGATTTTTATAATCGAATTTTTGATTTTTGCGAAAATCGTGGAATAAGCGTAGAAATTGAAAACCGTGGGATAAGGGTAGAACTAAAAAACCGAGATCTTTTGGACTGATCGGTCCACAAGGATCAAGGCTGAGTGCTTGACAATGGCACTTATGAGAGTTATGACATCAAATTTCTCTAAATATTGAAAAATCTCAATTTTCGGGTTATATTTTGACATTGCACAGTGGTAACGTCCTGCAATTTTTTCGATAGAAGGTCGCGAACGAGACGAAGGAGCGACGAGGCGGATCGCTGAACGCGAAGGGCGTCGAATACGAAGGCAACGGGCCAGGGAACTGAAAGGATTCACCGATCATGTCGAAGGGATGTCGAGCGACGAGGAAATCACGGAAACGGAACAGATCAACGTCCGATCTCAACGAGGTATAACATTCAAAGAACATGAAGAACAAAAATCGAATAAGAAAAAACTACGAGTCAAAAGCTGCTGTGCCTAGTAGAATTCTCGAATTAACCTGGTCATTAATTTGCAGATGTGATCGACCAAGACGCTAAGCACGTCTTTGAAGATGTGCTCGAAGAATTCAGCACGATAGACGGCGTGCTGAAACGCTTTGAACGCTGGAAGCAGTTCGATCTCGAAGCATACACGGAAGCATATGTTGGCCTGTGCTTACCGAAACTGCTCGGCCCGTTGATACGGCTTCAAGTACTTTTCTGGAACCCTTTTACCCAGGTATTGTAGCTATAGTGTGGAAGTAGCGGATTTTTTCTCGTTTAATCTGTCTTTCAACTAAAGATTTTTTTCAGGGAGCCCTTGATCTGGAAAAATCTCAGTGGTACAACAGCCTACTTCAATTTAGCTTCGACAAGGAAGAAACCGAGGAAAAACTTCGTAACGATCCCGACGTCCAGCTGATCCCGAGAATCGTTGAGAAATGCCTGCTACCTAAACTCACAAGTGAGTCGCCGCATTGATTACTACATACTGGATTCTTGAACTTTGAAAAATTATAAATTGTGTGAAAATCATTTTTTGGAACCACTCTGCCTGAATTCGCTACTTTCCAGTATCGAGGCAGACGCCTTCACCACCACCTCCTCCTCCTGCCCCTCCCGTCATCCACCTTCATATCGCCCTTCCCCTCTCCTCATCAGCCCTCCCTACTCCTCCCCATCTCTTTCCCCCTCTTCCCACTCTGCTCATCCTCCTCCTCCTCCTACTTATCACCCTTCCCTCCTCAGCTCCCCTCCTGCCCCTCCCGTCCTCCTCCTTCTCATCGCCATTCCCCTCTCCTCATCAGCCTTCCCTACTCCTCCCTCATCTCCGCCGCTTCCCTATTCCTCCTCCTACTCCACCCCTCATAACCCTTCTCCCCCCACCACCATCACTCCCTCCTCATCCTCCTCCTCCTCCTAGTCATCCTACTCACCCTCCCCCTCGTCACCCTTCCCCCGCCTCTTCCTGCATCCTCCTCACCTTCTCTCCTGCTCACCCTCCTTCTCCCCCCTCATCAACATCAACCTTCTTCACCCTTCTCATCCTGCTACTCCTCCTCCTCCTCCCCACTCCTGCTCCCCTCCTGCTCCCCTCCTGCTCCCCTCCTCCTACTCCTTTGAATCATCGAGATTTGTTACGATTCCTCAAACTATGAATCCTAATCTCGTTTCCCAGGAATGGTCCTCCATTGCTGGGACCCGTTGAGCAGCACGCAAACGGTCTCGCTCGTCGGACTGGTCACAAAATACATCCAGGACTACCCGACAGTCACGCATAATTCGAAATGTTTGAACGAACTGTTAAAAGCGGTTGTTGACAAATTGAAAGATGCCGTCGAAAACGACGTTTTCATACCGCTCTATCCTCGACAGTAAGTGATCAATTATTGGATTAAACTGGGTTGATACATGTTTTGTTTCTCTAAACAAATAAAAATATAAATTTAAAAAAAAATTAGGTTTGACCTGTTGAATATGATTTGGAAAATAAATATTTAGTTTTTTGTTTGGCGTGAGCAAGCAAATGATGACGGCTTCTTGATATTATTTGTTGACAACTTCAGGAATTGCTTCTGATGAGGGCCGCACGGACGAAAGCGCTCAAGCTCCAATAAATTATGTCAAGTGGTAGTCGTCATCGTACTCTTGCCCTCGCTGCGCACTCGCCTCATCTATCGATTCCTCGACTATCAATTCGACCTCAATTGACTATTTTTCAGGAAAATGGCGGAGGCCAAAGTCAACGCGTTTTTCATGCGCCAGTGCGCGGTCGCCACCAAACTGTTGTCGAACGCCGTCCGCTGGCAGGGGATAATAAGCGATAATTTGCTCTCGGAAATCGCTTTGGACGCATTGCTGACCCGGTACCTGGTGACAGCCATGAGGCTCTCGCCATCCCTTCAAGCTGCCACTCTCTGCCAGATGGTACGCATTCTGGAAATTCCGCTATGATAATTCCATCTTCCGCAGCAATGCTTAGCTTCCGCTTTCACTCATTATCAAGGAAGCTTAATATTATTTTTATATTTTCATGACAAGCAAACTCAAAAATCATCGTATTTATAAAGGGCATATCGTTTCAAAATCGATATCAAAATCAATGGCTATTATGGCATCAATTTTGACAACTTTTGCAATATTTTGGCATTAAGGCACCCCGACACTGCTGGGGGCAAATTTGGTTGATAAATTTTGAACCCCTGTATGGAATTAGACGGCAACTTAAAAGATTTTCAATGTATGAAAATGTTTAAAAATGTATTTTTTTGCTGTTGTGGTAAACTTTAATTTTATTCTCCTTAAATTCAGAACAATCTTAATTGTTGTCAATCCTACGCCAAAATGAGGAGTATTAAACTTTAGATGGCCCAAATCGGTTCAGCTGTTGCGGAAATATTGTTGGAAAAGATCAGCTTATTTTTAACCTACTTCATAAAAGAGGTTACTCAAGATGACGGGATTTTTTTCAAATTCCGAGTAAATTACCATTAACTTCTTTCTTTTGATTGGGTATCAGCCTCCAAAAGCATTGAACATGAATGAGATCAAGTTAAAAATTCTGCTCTCCGGCAAGACTCGAACCTAACGCCCGCTGCAGGGGCTCCAACGTTCACGTTCTGCTGGAGACTGAAATCGCCGCCTTTTCCCACTTCATTTCATTCATGATCACCGATCAATGGAGAAGTTCGACCGATGAAATAATTAAATTACTTCTTTCTCCGCAGGTCGGAAGTGCCTTGCCCCGGATATGGCTCCAAGTGTGCATCCATCCGCCCCAGCTGACCCCGTTTCTCAACGAAGCGAAAAACATAGCCAAGCAGTTGGATTTTGACAAACCGATTGAAAGGTAGCATCGATTAATGATCTGAGGAAATGCCGAACCGATTTTGAAAATTTTCATCATGATGGACGTAGACCAAAAATTATTAACGATTTTCGACCTTTCTTTGTTGCAGGGACGCTCTCGAACGTATGGGAAGCATATTGAAGGCCTTGTCTTAGAAACTTCGAAAATGTATTGAATTCGGCATTGAACGATTATCGATTTTGTAGATTATTTTGTCCGGTTGACTATTATGAATATCGATGTAAATAAATCACGAAATTAAATCCAGCCAAAATTGTCTTGTTTTTCCGTCAAATTTTTACTGAAAACATCGAATAAAATTGAGCGGCAATTTTTTGTAAATTTTAATCGCGCGCTTATCTAATGAAAAATACGAATTAAAGTTTGAATTTTTTTAGTTGAGAGTCCGGTTCTCGACTGCCACCTCATTCCCATTTTTTCTCCTAACTGCCACTGGTGTACCGTCTGTATGAGCAGCGGGAAAACTGAAACCCAAGTTTCATGCGAATTTCAAAATTTTCATTGTGAGTTTTTTTTTATATTTCTGACGTAAACAGCCTCTAATGATTCAAAATATAATCCAACTGAGTCAAAAAGTTGTAATATCAAAATATGGAAATAATGTGTGTTATCTACGCACCACTGGTTTAAATTAAAAACAATATTTAACATGATAAATCATTAATTGATATGGTTTTGGGGGGATAGTTGCGCTAAAACATAGCTGGAGGGGGCCTGAAACGAGTTATGGGTAACCGGGAATTAGAACTTGACAGGAGGTTCGTGGACCCCTGATAAGACCGGGCCGAGACTTTGCTGCGAGACTTCACTAATACGATGGTTTTGGGGGGACAGTTGAGTCAAAATATTGCTGAAATGCGGCCTGAAACGAGCGATGGGGTAACAGGGGATTAGAACTTGGCAGGAGGTTCACTGGCGCCTGATAAGACTGGGCCATGACTTCGCCGCAAGACTTCACTAACATGACGGTTTTGGGGGGACAGATGCGCTAAAATATTGCAGAAAAGCGGCCTGAAACGAGCGATGGGGTAACAGGGAATTAGAACTTGAAAGGAGGTTCACTGGCGCCTGATAAGACTGGGCCATGACTTCGCCGCAAGACTTCACTAACATGACGGTTTTGGGGGGACAGATGCGCTAAAATATTGCAGAAAAGCGGCCTGAAACGAGCGATGGGGTAACAGGGGATTAGAACTTCATAGGAGGTTTGCGGGCGCCTGGTAAGACTGGGCTGTGACTTCGCTGCAAACTTCACTAATACGATGGTTTTGGGGGGACGATTGAGCTGAAATATTGCTGTAATGCGGCCTGAAACGAGCTATGGGTAACAGGGCAGAACTTGACAGGAATTCGCAGCTCCCGGTAAGACCGGGCAAGACTCATTAAAATGATGGTTTCATTAAAATTAATAGGTAATCACAAATGCACTTTTAATGTTTTCTACTTTATTTTTTCCTGGTCTTGGTGGTAGCGTTGTTGGTCCTAAAATCATATTTTATATTCGTTTATCATCTTTATAATCCGATAATTTGACGTCTTTTGATTGTAGTCGTAAAACTTGCATAGTGAGTTGTAGGTATGATATTTTTGACCTGAGTAGCCTCGAAAGCAGTCAATATATTGACTAATAAAATTGTGCCAAATATTTACGTGTCATAATGTGGAAGTATTGAGTGTTATCGACGCACCACTATTTGATTCATAAATGAGTCTGATGATAAATTATTCAAAAATAATAATTTTCAAGCCTGGATCTGATTTTTGCGAAGGAATTAGTTATTCAATAGCCTTCTTGCCCCATAGCGTCCGGGCGCTCAGGCCCGTTTTCAAAATTTATCGGTGGTATATGTATTCTAGTTGCGGTTTTCAACATTGATATTCTAGTACCCTCCAAATTAGTCTGCTGATAAATAATATGATGATAGATGGTTCTGATGAAATGATAAAATTTATCATTTAATGAGTCTGATGATAAATTATTCAAAAATAATAATTTTTAAGCCTGGATCTGATATTCTAGTAGCCTCCAAATTAGTCTGATGATAAATGATATGATGATAAATGGTTCTGATGAAATGATGAATGAGTCTGATGATAAATGATTAAAAAATAATGATTTTTAAACCAGGAAATACTGATTTTTGCGAAGGAATTAGTCATTCAATAGCCTTCTTGCCCCATAGCGTCCTGGCGCTCAGGCCCGCTCTCGATCAGCAATCGGCCGCTGGACCGCTTCCAAGCCGAGGCGGCTCAGTTGAACCCTCGCTCGCGCCGGCAGCGAGTGCTGCAGATGCTGATGCGGCATCGGATGCGGCCTCCCGCCAGATGGAGGGCGGCAGCTCTGTAGGCGCCGGCGATTGGCGGCGCGCCGGATCTCTGCGGAGCACCGTCGGCGAGCCTCCTTCCAGGCGGAGGGAAGAGGCGGCGGCGCTTCTGAATCTGCAAAGGCGCGTCGGCACCGAAGGGATGACCAGGCCGAATCCGCAGGCGGCTCAGCAGGCCCAAGCGATGGCCAATTATCGGGCCAAACGGCCGCAGATACTTCTCAAGGTAGAAATCCAAATTCGAGGTACACTGTGCTGATTAGGGGGAAAACGAGCCACTTCGGGAAAAAACGTCGATTTCTGGGGGGAAAACGCATTTTTTTTTTTGGTTTTTATAAACCATTGCAATCGCTCGAAAAACAAATTTTCAACCGAGAATCCGAATCTACTATTGAAAATTCCACTTTTTCTATCATTCGACTTGTAAATGTTGTTTTCTACAAGTGGGAGTAAACAAGAAAACTACAATACCTTCTGTCGAAAAGCTGAGTTTTTGAGCTTTTTCCGATGAGAGGTTGATGATGAAAAATTTCCGTAAAACATCCGATAAGAAAAGTTCCACTAGAATTTTCACCCGTTTTCTATTGGGGCTCATTACATTAAGAGCGATTAATATTGCTCGGAAAAACGTCGTATGTGGTGTCCTCGGATTTGAGGTAACTCGAAAATTGAAAGAACTACAGCCATTCGAGTGAGAGAAGTTTGCGAACACAAAATCGCCGAAAATATGGCTTTCTATTGGCTGAATGTCTGAGGGTAAAATTTGTTGGAAATCGCTCGTGGAGCATTTTTCTTCATTTTTGAAAATTGAAGAGGAATTGACACTTCGTATGAGAGCTTTTCATTTTTGGGATGGAAAAAAGTCAGGGATAATTTTAGGTCTTCACCTTCAAGACAAATCCATGTCAATATGGATGTCAATGTACTAAAACATTGATTGCTAAATCGAGGTTTTGACTTGGTGAAGTTCGATTTCAAAAAATTGTTATTAAGTTTAGGACCCGTTCACCTCTGAGCTTCTCCATAGTACTTAATAATAACGTAGGTAGTAGTCAAGATGTCAAAATTAAACTCGACAACCCTCTTATTTGTGACAGGAGCAGTGAATAACTGAAGAAAATATTCGATTTCCCAAATTTGCGGAATGGGTAATTTGGGATGTTCCAAATCGCTTCCAAATCAGTCCAAAATACATATTACTTCCATATTCATTTCAATTCGGTCTCATAATCTACAAACCACAATAAGGGCGTAATGAGTGTTATCTGGGAGCCACAAACCCTAATGCAGGGTTGACACATCTTCCATTACTTAATATTAATTATCGTTAGTTCATAATGGTTTTTTACTTTCTCCATACTTTCGGGCTTGAAGTTGTCACTTTTGTTTTTAATGATTTTTCTTACGCTCAAGGTAGGAGTCAAAATAGCAAAATCCCTAATTTCAAATGAGATGCTCCAAAAATGTTAGTCCGAAAATTTCATCGCCTGAAATTCTTTATTCGTCAGGTACGATGGCAGGTGTAAACCAGGTATTTGGTCCAAGTTTCGAGTCCGTCTAACATCATTTTGATCTTCGTAGGTACCTGAAACTAGAACCCGCCACCAGCTATTGATCCTCCCGAGCCCGCCCGCTCCTTTTCTCGCCCACGCTCTATCTCGATCCCTTTTCTAATCGTAATTCGTTGGAATTCAGACGCTCCGGAGATTCCGAATGGTGGACGCGCCATAAAAATATCCTCGGTACCAAGGCCGAATGAGGATTTCCTTAGGGAAAAAGACGTAGAATAAAGGTTTACAAACTCAGCATCAGCATTCGAATTGGGTTAAAAATCCTCCTAAATCCCCGATTTTTGTTAGGTATCTAAATAAAAAAAAACCTAACGACAAGTCAACTTGAGTAACTTCCTCTACTTTGAAGTCGGTTAAAAATCAGTAGAACCAACTGCAGATCAAAATTAAGCAAATCGAAGACTAAGAGATAAATCCGTCCTTTTCAACAGATTCCGAAAAGGAGGAGATTACTCAAGCTGACTGGCCATAGCATTTTACCCTTTTTTCTTTTTCCTTTTTCACTGAAATTTCGGAAAAGGCCATTCCGTGATTTTTACTTCCATATTTACAGAGTAAATGAAAGTATTGTAATCATCAGAAAACCGAAAGGAGAAAAAACTTTTACTCGCTGTTTTTCATTATTGTAGTGTAATGTGTTTCAACAGCCAAAAACACAAGTAAGGATCAAGCTAGTAAAATTTTCGAAAAAATATTTGACAGTTTTTGCGTTTGACAGCTAGTACAACCATTTGCCTTGATTTTCTCCAGATCCTCAGCAATCGTCCAGAAGTTCTACCCGAAGAAGAGGAAGAAGTCAACACCGATTGGTTGGATTCGGAGTTCATCGCCGATTGCCTGTGCTGGCACAACGTTTACCGGCAAAGGCACGCTGTACAAGTGCTCACACTCTGTCCACAGGTAGGTGGGGATTACAGTATTTTACTTTTTTCACAAATTAGTTCGAAAGTTCAGATTTTTGCTCATCGTTATTTACAGCTGTGCGAGAAAGCGCAGTCCTGGGCCAATCATTTAGCACACTCCAATTCTTTCTTTTATCGAAGCGACAAGGAAGTTGGACAGAATCTCTTCTGCCGCCTGACGAACACCTTGCAAACGGACGTGACAGGTAAATTTTCCAGTTTGGACTAAATAACAGAACTTATAAACAGAGAAAGTCATAAAAATGCGGGTGGTCTTATTTAGCATGAAACAATCCGAAGGATGACAAGTCTGCCACCTACCGGCGCAACTCGGAATGAACGGCCTCAGAGCAGAGAGCGCTGCAACTCCATTTACGATATCAGCCATCGTTCTCAGGAAGATCTTCCGTTCTAACTTTCAACCGGTCCCTACCATATTCACCCATCACCCATCACCCATCACCCATCACCCATCACCCATCACCCATCACCCATCACCCATCACCCATCACCCATCACCCATCACCCATCACCCATCACCCATCACCCATCACCCATCACCCATCACCCATCACCCATCACCCATCACCCATCACCCATCACCCATCACCCATCACCCATCACCCATCACCCATCACCCATCACCCATCACCCATCACCCATCACCCATCACCCATCACCCATCACCCATCACCCATCACCCATCACCCATCACCCATCACCCATCACCCATCACCCATCACCCATCACCCATCACCCATCACCCATCACCCATCACCCATCACCCATCACCCATCACCCATCACCCATCACCCATCACCCATCACCCATCACCCATCACCCATCACCCATCACCCATCACCCATCACCCATCACCCATCACCCATCACCCATCACCCATCACCCATCACCCATCACCCATCACCCATCACCCATCACCCATCACCCATCACCCATCACCCATCACCCATCACCCATCACCCATCACCCATCACCCATCACCCATCACCCATCACCCATCACCCATCACCCATCACCCATCACCCATCACCCATCACCCATCACCCATCACCCATCACCCATCACCCATCACAGCAGGCAATATCCACGTCTCCCCTAGCAAAGCCGTCCAACATGAACACATGAAGCAAAAACCATCTAGTTTTCGCAAAATTAACAGTTTCTGCTTCACGGTTAATTTCTCCGTCAAAGTATGAAATTACCTTAACCAAGGTTAAGGCTCATAGGCGGGTAATCTAGAAAAACGAATTTTCCGCACGACACCCCATGTGAACGGAGGAGCGTCTCGCACGCCAAGTCCCCTAAGTCCCCCACAGACCGCTTATAATAGCACGCGATACAACTCATCACCATAATGCGAAAAGGCGTGGTTTTCTACCGCACGCCGCAAGTTAACAACACTCGAAGACTTGAAAACAAATAATGAAAAACGTTGAAAAAAGGAAAACCAATGCAAATTCAATGGGATGTCCTTGAACTCGGCAGCACCTAATTTGCAGAAGGTATCGCGACTATTTTATTTTTCCAAAAATTTCAAATAGTCGAATTTTCTTTTTCAGGACAAGAAGTGGCGTCTTATTGGTATGGAGCTGTGAGGCAGTACAACTACTTCAAAGAGCCAGACGTACTTCATGCCAACGTGAACGCTGGTAGGTAGAACGAGCGAGAGGAGAATAGCAATGGAAAAAGAAGGAAGATTAAATCTGGAAGAAATTTTCTTCCATGAGTACAGCAATAGAAGGATGGGGCTTGGGGCGCGGTTGTATATCAATATATAAATAATTTACATGTAAATACGGGCCTTTTTGTTCATTCCAACAGATTTATGGACCTTAGGAATAATTTTCTGTTTCCCCAATGTTTTTTGTCGATCAGCTGCATAGTAACCTTATCATTATTTCCTTGTCAATTGCATCAATTACGCTCAATTTTCAAAGTCTGCCCTACGACAGTCTTGTCCGCTCATTAAAACAGCTATAACTTAAAAACGGATAAAGCTATCAATGCGGCGGCGGTAGTCACTTCAGCATAAAGAAATCAACCGAATTTAACTTTTTTCAACCCCAAATTGAGCCTAATAAATTTCCGATAAAAACTCGAATTTTCCATTCCCACAGGGCATTTCACCCAAATGGTGTGGGCGAGTACTTCGAAATTCGGCGTCGGCAAAGCGGCATCCCGTGCCGGTAAAATCCTCGTGGTCGCCAATTACTGGCCGCCCGGCAACATTTCGGGACAATTCCAAGAGAACGTCCTTCTGCCGATACCTGAGACTGAGACCGACTCCATGTCGGAAAGCGAAACGTCCACATCCCGATCGACTACTGAATTTCCGTCTTAATCGATAAATAATTTATTGCCAGTTTATTCATCGTTGAAAGGCTTGAAATATTGTGCGCTCAGCGTAAAATAGCATATCGATAAGTACCTGCTTATTTTTAGCCGACTTCAAAAAGGAGGAGGTTACTCCAGCTCAGTCGTCGTAGCTACGGCATTTTATCGCTTTTTTAAAAGTCTGTTCCGCTCTCAAGTAGCCGGTTTTGATACGATTTGAGCGATTCTTTCTCTTGAATTTCAGATAACCGCTTTTTTTGCTTCATAGAATTCAAAAGGAAAATTTTTCACTTCATCTTTGAGGAAAAGACATTTTGACGGTCGTGCAAACTTAACGTAAGAATGAGAACACCATTGATAATTAAGCGCATAATATTAGTATTATAGTACTAATATAGATTCTAAAATTGTCACCGACTTGTGAATGAAACAAGATTGTCCTGTTATTCTCTTCGATGGAGAAATGAAATTTGTTAGACAATGATAACCGTGCTGAAAATTCTACTCGCTGTTTTCGACTGGCTTTGTGAGAGAATTATTGAAAATGTTGGTGCCATGCCAATAGCTCAATTTTAAGGCTTCTAAAAAATATATCGAATTCTTGGAAAAATTGTGTTTTTTTTTCTTCGAAACCTTTCCTTCAGTAAACGATCTTAAATAATCGATTTTTTGATGCTGAATAGAATGAAACCGTTGCCATTTCAATAGTTTCTATGTATTAAAAGTTATAGCCGTTTTAATGTCCCCATCGCAACACGGCTTCCTTAAGGGGCGGTCTACAGTATCGAATCTCCTAGAGTTTCAAGAGTACGTCTTGCAGGAAATCGGGATAGGCGGCCAGGTTGACGTCATCTCAATGGACTTCGCGAAAGCATTCGATCGCTTGTCTCATGCGCATCTCACAGCAAAGCTCGAGTCCATTGGACTTTTTGGCTCGCTGCTGGCCTGGTTGAGAGATTACCTCACGGGTCGAACCATGGTGGTCCGAATCAGGAACGCGCAGTCCCATCCCTTCCCCGCTACGTCCGGTGTTCCTCAGGGGTCTCACCTGGGCCCGCTGCTCTTCCTCGTGCTCATCGATAGTGTCCTTGATTCGTTCATTAATACCCCTGCTCTCCTATTCGCCGACGATTTGAAGTTATTTAATCGGTTCTACGCCCCCGGTGGCTGCCAACGACTGCAGGACTCCTTGGTGGCGCTGTCCTTCTGGTGCGACCAGAACTCACTCCATCTGAATCCTGCCAAGTGTACGGTAACTACTTTCTGTCGCGGCCAACGTTCGGTCGTGTTCACTTACTTGCTCGGTGACGCTCCCCTGCGGGCAAATGCAGTCTTGGCGGACCTAGGGGTCACGTTCGGCCCTCGGTTCGATTTCACGGGTCACATTGATGAGATCGCGGGGAGGGCTATGCGGGCGTTGGGTTTCCTGAAGCGTAACACGCGTGAGTTCACCAGCATCCTTGCGCTCGTCTCCCTTTATAGAGCTCTGGTTGTCCCAACCCTGGAGTATGCCTCCGTCATATGGTCGCCGTACTACACCTCCTCCATCTCTCAGCTTGAGCGTGTCCAGCGTAACTTTCTGCGTTACGTTGGGTTCAAACTCGGCTTTCCCCGCGACCAGGTTGATTATGGCGAGCTCCATCGTATCTGCGGTTTGAGCACCTTAGAGCGGAGACGTACTTGGGCTGATATAGCATTTTTTTTCAAGCTTGTTAACGGCCGCCTCGACTGTCCGGAGCTACTGAGCAAGGTGTCAGTTTCAGTCCCCCAATTCCCTTCCCGACATCCATGCCTCTTTTCTGTACCATTTTCTCCCACAAATTATCTCTATCATCGTCCACTCTGCCGCATCCCTCGTGAGGTAAACCTTCTCCTCCAAACCCATCCTGATATTGATTTTTTTACCACTCCGCTGTCTACAATAAAATCCATGTTCTACAAATCCTAGTTAATTTTTAAGTCTCCAGATCAGTTGCTTTTCTTTTTCTCCCCGCTTGTATTAGTTTTTCTCTTCAGCTTCCACTGTATATACTTCTCTTTATTCCTCTTTACTGCGCTGCGATCGCTTCTCTTTTTTGTAAATTTTTTGGGCATCTGCCCGTACCGAATAAATAAATAAATAAATAAATAAATAAATGTCAAGGACAGTCGGTAGGGCATTTTTACAATTATTGTAGCGACTCCTGTGATCCAAATTGTTGTTCACGAAATAAGTTTTGACTCATGAAAATTAGACATAGGGTAGTGGAACACGAGGGTAGTAAAAAATGAGACATGGGGTGGTAAAACTACTAGAAAATTGTCAATATTTCATAACCTACTAAACTTTATTTACACGAATGCGGTAGGTAATAAAAATTGCCTATTAATAAAACATTGCGTTCTTTGCATTGAAGTGGATGCAAATTTTAAAAAATGCACAACATCAGTTTCAGGAATGGAAATGGATGTCATTGCATGGAGTCGAAGTTTACAAACGAAAAATAAGAATCCCTGACCTGGAAATTTGAATTCTGAAAAATGGCCACGAGGCGCTGAAAGGAAAGTTCGCTCGCGAGGCACAAAATCGGAGACGGTTGGCAACACTGGAAATCGGCACCGATTCGCTGTTGAAGTCAATTCAGTCGACCGGCTTTTAGTCGAACTTGATGGAGTTGACGGAGGTAGAAATTTGTCCACCGCGGTACGAGCCGCGTTTCTTTTTTGTTTTCTCGTGCTTAAAGGATTTGCCTTTCGTGTGCTTGAGGACTTCGAACGCCTTTTCGCCCCAACAGCCTCGAGCTCCTTTCTGCAAAACGAAGGAAATTATGGAGAAACAAAAACAATTTATCTTTGTCATCGAAATACGGTGACAAAAGCCGACCCGACTGACACGGAAAAATCGGGGACAGAATTTGTTAATCTCATAGCATGGATATGTAGAACAGGCACGATCATGTTTGGGCGCTTGAAATTTTAGTCCATATTAATACCCAAATGATCCAAAAAAATTCCAAAATCATTCTTTTGTTTGAGTTTTTGAGAGCATTGAATGAAGAATGGTAATAGTTTGCTATACGGACAGAAACCTAGAAACCCTAGGACCAGGGAAAAATTAACTTTGGAAATTTGAAAAAAAATTTTTAATTTTCAAAGCTAATTTTTTTGACATTTTTTTCTTAGCAGTCTCCAAATTAGTAAAAATTAAATCAACTCGGGTAAAAATTTCAAGTTTTTAAAAATTATGTAAACATGGACTACTGCGCACTACTGGTTTTAGGTTAGTCAAGTATGACCCTAAATGCAAAAAACAATTACCAAAATTTCTTTTCAGCGGAAGAATCGCGTCATTTTAGTCAAAGGTGATTTTCTTGTTCTGTTGAGGGGCGTCTCCTCCTCCGAAGCTTTTCCTAAAACCGCCGCTATCGCCGCCGCCTCGTCCTCTGAAACCGCCGCCCCCACGACCGCCGAAGCTTTTCCTATCTCCGCCCCGCCAACCGCCGCCTTCGCCCCCTCGCCCTCTGAAACCGCCCCCTCGGCCGCCGCGCCCTCTGAAACCGCCCCCTTCCGACTGGTTCTCCCCGTCCCCTTCGTTCCAGCTTTTCCTAAAGCCGCCCCGACCTCTGAAACCGCCGCCGCCGCGTCCTCTGAAACCGCCCCCTTCGCCGCCCTCTTCTCCCTCCCCCCCGTCGTTCCAGCTCTTCCTGAATCCCCCCCGGTCCCCGCCTCCTCGGCCCCTCTGGCCGCCCCGTCCGCGGCCTCTAAAATCGCCTCCGCCCCTTCCGCCCCCGCGGCCACCGAAGGAATTGTTCAGTTTGGATCTTCCTTCCTCCTGGAATGAGCAGAAACACAGGGAAGCGCAAGAATTAATAGAAAAGCACAGGCTTCAGTGAACATGGTGCTGCATCCACCGATGACGTGTTTACAAACCAGTGCTGCCAACGCGGGGTGAGTGGCGCAACGAGAAGAAAATTTTGAGGAAAACCGGCATATCGTCGTATATTCTAGACCCGACGTCTTTTTAGTTTTTTCGCGAATTTCATATAATTTTATCAGCATTTGAGATACAACAACTCAAAGTAGGTTGATCGGTAGCCCACAAATGCTGAAAAGAAAATTACTCAAACTCGCAATATTCGTTCCACTTATCACAAATGGTATTTTATAGCAAAGCGACCATGGTTCACATCGGCCTGGCTCAAGTGAATCAGAATGGCCGCTCACCTTAGCTTCGAATGAATTATTGGCAACACGAGGGTCGATCTCGATTTCTTCTTCTTTTACGCGTCTGAAGGGTTCAGATTTACGTCTCGGCTAAGCAATTGGGAAAACAAGGGAATGTTATTCTTGGGGCAATGGCGACAACATCATCCGAGGTAGCAGCGAAATTGTATGATTCGGCAATACAAGCTGGATCCAGATGGTTGGCAACGGATGTCGATGGGCATCGAATTGGTCGGCGGAAACGAATCTGATCGGCTGATAAGACAGCAGCCGACGCAATTTCAATAAACTTCGAGTCAATTGCGACGGAAAAAATTGTTTCTGACACGTGTTTGTTTTTTGAAGAAGATTATCGCAATGGATAACAGCGTGACAACCGGCGCCAAGTCGTGTTTCCAAAGGCTTGATGCCGACCAGTTTGATGCCCGTAGAAATTGGTAGTCGACCACCTGAATCCAGCTTCAGAGAATGCCATTTGCCTGATATAATTAATTTTATTCCACTTCGGGCCAATATTCAAAGATTCGCACGAACCTGGTCGTTCACGGTTTCGCCGGACTTCACGAAATTCGAGTATTTGTTTTTCTTAGCCTGCAACAGAATAGAAAATAACTCAATAATTCATAGTCCAAAACTTGTTGCACCCAAAACTCGAAGCAAAACTCGTCAATAACCCAAAACTGGTTGCACAGGCAACGAATTTTTTAAAAACTAGTTGAACAGGTTGAACTAGTAAATAAAATAGAAGTGAAATTAGGCAAAATCCTTCAAATTTTGGAGTGATCGCATAAATAGAAATGCCGTGGGAAACGCCGTTCAATTTTCAATCAAGTTGAGCTCTTTGTGGGCTTTTAACATGGAGTTAAAAAAGGTAGAACTGGGCCGAAATTGAGTTTTGCTCTTTTCAAAACTACTACTCTCAAAGCGCGTTTATGGTGAGAAAAAATCGGTGACATCCCGGCTTCCAACGGTATAATCCATTTTTGGTTTTACCAAACATATCAAGGGGAAAAATTTTTTTTGCTAGAATCTGTTTTTTGTTATTGCTATTGTCTGAGGATCTAGAGGTTCTAGAGAACCCAGTGAGGTGTTTCAGAGCAAAGTTGATAACAACAAGCTATTTCATGTGATTTCTGTGCAAACTTACAACAGGCGCTTCTCCGTTTTCCTCTTCTTCGTCATCCGGTTTTCTTTTCAAACCGTTCGTCTTAGCGGGGGCCACTTCTTCGTCAGACGAATCTTCGGAACTGCTGTCCGGTTTCCGCTTCGCAGCCGGGGCTTTAGCTGCCGGCGCTTTAACTGCCGGGGCTAAAAAAATAGTTTCCAAGGTAAAATAAATATTAGAGGAACACAAATTCATAACGAACCAATAATAATGAATAATGTACAATAAAAAAAGCGCATTTTATAGTAAATGTAAGAACAATAAACCAGATGAACTAAAATAAATACCTTCATCTTCGCTGCTATCGTCAGATGAACTTTCAGCTGCTTTCTTGGCTGGTGCAGGCTTAGGTTTTGTGCTAGCGGCAGGCGTTGACTTCATGACTGGTGGTGCCTCATCATCTGAAAATCGCAAAACATTTCCATGATTGGAAAACATCAAGTTGTATACATCACAGCTTTCATCTTCCAGTTTTTTAGATACGTAGTTTTCTGGATGTGATTAATAGGGAGACAAGGCAATTAAGCCGTATTCCTGCACATTGTTCTCCCCCAATAATAATTCCTAATTAGGAATTGATAAATTCCAGGGGGAAAAGGGAAATGCGCATGCGCAGCCATGGGAGGCAGCAAAAGGAACGAATCTAGTGTTGTGGTTGCGAGTTTACAAATCGAAATGAATCGATCAATCATCAAATGTCACCCATAACCTGCGCATTGTAACCTCCCATAGATATCAATGCGCAAGCGTAGAATTTTATTTCTCCCGTAGAAAAATACTCTCCAAAATCGAAGAATCAAAGCAAAAATTAATTTTTCGGGACGTTTCAAAACACATTTGATGCTTTAAGACCATGTAACTCGTTATACCAGAATTCAGACACTCACCTTCGCTGCTGCTATCATCAGATGAACTTTCAGCAGGTTTTTTGGCTGGCGTAGCCTTGGGTTTCGAGCTGGCGGCAGGCGGCAACTTTACCGGTGCTTCTTCTTCGCATGAAAATGTCAACGAATATTCACGGTTACAAATGTACACACCACAACACATCAATACAATCGTTTTTTAGGTAACCGGCAACACACGAAGTTTTTCTGTGAGTCCGAAGTCGTAACATTGAGAAATATACCGAATTCGTGAATAATAATGAAGCAAACCGAGGTATGGGCTGCGTGTGCTGAAATAATTTAAAGGTTCACCTTCGCTGCTGTCATCAGACGATGAACTTTCAGCTGGTTTCTTGGCTGGCGCAGGCTTGGGTTTTACGCTAGGGGCAGGCGGCAACTTCACAACCGGTGCTTCGTCTTCACATGAAAACGTCAAAAACGATAAGTCAGGTGTGCATACAAATTCTAGCTTTCAAATTTCTACGTAGATATTGAATTGACATTAACGGGAAAACGCAGTCAACATCACCTGACCATGTCTAATGCTCAATATCTGAAGAGAATAATAGAAGAATTGTTTTCTCACGATTTTCAGAGGGATTTTGGGGGTGAAATAGGGGAAAATCGATTTATTTGAGCGGTTACCTACTATGGCCTACCATTAAATGAAAGACCGAAATCTGTGAAAATTAACAAACTTCCAAGAGGTAAGGCTCACCTTCACTGCTGTCATCAGATGAACTTTCCGCCGCTTTTTTGGCTGGCGTAGGCTTGGGTTTTGCGCTGGCAGGCGTCAGTTTCACTGCTGGTGCCTTTTCATCTGGAATAGCGATAAGTTATCGTGATTACAAAATTTCAGGTGTTAGGGTACACCTCACAATTTTCCACCTCAGGCCTATCAATGGATAGAATACCGATGACCGCAAGAAGTGACAAAAACACGTTTTTAGAAATAGAATTTTGAATTAGGGTTGAATTGCACGAATGGGTTGAATGCGTGTCCTTAAAAAAATTAGAGGCCCTCACCTTCGCTGCTGTCATCAGATGAACTTTCGGCCGCTTTCTTGGCTGGCGCAGGCTTGGGTTTCGCGCTGGCAGGCGTCGACTTTGCTGGTGGTGCCTTTTCATCTGGTATGGCAATAAGTTAGTGAGATTTCAAAATTTCAGGCGTGTAGGCACATCTCACAATTTGCCAACACCCGTCTATCAATAATCTACCAATGACCACAAGAACGGACAAAAGATGCGTTTTTTCATGGATTTAAATGGATTTCCTTGAGCTGTTTCCTACTTATAAGGTCTATAACTGCAAATCATGGATATGGCTAATGCGTGTCCTTAAAAAAATTAGAGGCCCTCACCTTCACTGCTGTCATCAGATGAACTTTCGGCCGCTTTCTTGGCTGGCGCAGGCTTGGGTTTAGTGCTAGCGGCAGGCGTCGACTTTGCTGGTGGTGGTGCCTTTTCATCTGGAATGACAGTAAGTTATAGATGCAAAATTTTAGGAGTACAACTCACATTTTTCATCCTTCAGCTAAAACTACGCCGTTTATTAGGATAAACTACATTTTCAAAGGGAATTTGTAAAGGCGGACGCAGTTTTTCATAAGAAATCACCAAGTTGTACCATTGAATAATATACCAAAATCTGTAGCCTTCGGCGAACCCGAATGACACATGCGTATCCTGAATAAATAAATGAACTTCACCTTCGCTGCTGTCATCAGATGATGAACTTTCGGCTGGTTTTTTGGCTGGTGCAGGCTTAGGTTTTACGGTAGCGGCAGGTGCTAATTTCTTTGCCGGTGGTGCCTCATCTGGAAATGGCAATAAGTTGTCATGATTGTAATATGGCACACGCAAAACCAGGTACCCAGATACCTACTTACCTAAAATAGAAGTAGGAACCCAAGGTATCGAAAAAACAACATAAATATCCACGTATTTTGCGCGGCAAAGCCAGAAATTTAAGAACAAGAAGCCTTAAAAAACGGAGTTTTAAGCAAGACAAAATAACTCAGAAAAAACATTTAAAAATCATCACCTTCGCTGCTATCATCAGATGATGAGCTTTCAGCCGCTTTCTTGGCTGGCACAGGCTTGGGTTTAACGCTGGCGGCAGGCGGTAACTTCGCTGCTGGTGGTGCCTTTTCGTCTGGAAATGACAACAAGTTTTCATACCATAAAATGTCAGGTATGTACCTCGAAAATGTTCATGCCTCAGTTTTCAGACGCTGCGAGATCAATCTGAAAACGAGGGAAAATAAATAAATTAGAATTTGAAAATCTTCACCTTCGCTGCTATCATCGGACGACGAACTCTCGGCCGCTTTCTTGGCCGGCGCAGGCTTGGGTTTAACGCTAGCGGCAGGCGGCAATTTCACCACTGGCGGTTGCTCTTCATCTGGAAATTTCAATAAATTTTAACGATTACAAATTGCAGGTGTGCACACATCACGACTTTCACTCCCTCAGTTGTCCGATTGTTCTACCATAATCGAAAAACAGAACTGTCCACAAAATTTTGGTCAAATTTCTGTTTGGCCACCAAACAAGTAACCTGTAATACGTATCGATTTGAAGAGTTGCTGACCTGAACTTGAGTCAGATGATGATGATTCGCCGGCTGGGGGTTTCGCTACCACTTTCGATTTGCACGAACTGCAGCTGAAAATTTTCAACAGGGTACATCATTTCTGAACTTCAGATACTGAAGAAGTTGATAGGGTACAGGGAACCTCAGCTTCGATAAGAGCTGAATTTTAGGCCTTTTACAGGACATTATCAAGTTAGAGGTAATTAAAATGGGCTACAAGGTTAACGGAAAATGTAACGCCTTCTTCAGCGGTGCCCTCATTTTTAAAAGTACTTCAAAATTTGACAGACTTGGCAATTTTACGGATACAAAGTGGAATAATCGAAAAATTAATATCCGGTAAGTAATACCAGCAATACGACAATGCGGACGAGCGCTCACCTGTTAAAGTGTGTCAGCACTTGTGATAAATTCGGCGTTCCTTTGGGTAGGGGAGTCTGAAAAAAAAGGCTATTTGAGCAATGGATTGTCACGTTCCGGGGCTATCAGCAGTAACAATTCCATCAAATATATTCGTAAATCGCGATTTTTCTTCGCCACAAATCCCAAGAAGCCTCCCATGAAAACATAGACATCATACTTACAGCGTGGAGAAAATTTAGGCTAGCCCATAGGCCGCATGGGCCTAGCCGCACCACGTGGGGTGGCTGACAAGTTAGAGATACTTACGGCCTTCGCTTTCTTCTGGTAGATCTGCGCTAGATTTTTGTCCATGGACAGAAGGTAGTCGTAGACGAGACTTGCCGCCGCAGCATTTTGCAGTCCAGCCATTGCAAAATGAGTTAAAAGTCAACGCGCCGTTCAGCAATATCCAACTAAACACAACACCCAGCAGCGAAAGAACAAGGGAGAAACATGGGCACGCAACTGACGAACGGAGCGGACCAATCTTCTCCTTCTTTTCCTCCTTCAGCAGGCTTCTTCTTCTTCTGGAAGTTCAAACTAAAACGAATGAGAAGAAGAGGAACAACAAAACGAAGGACGAACAACAAGAGGTCTGGAGCATTGTATCAGAGGCATCTTTGTATGGCTGCCCCCACTCCACGTACTCTTCCCACGTGGTTCAATTTCAGAAAGCTGAGGGGGGGCCTTCAGACTTCGATGTTGGGAAAATTGTCGGAAAATGTGACATCCTGTCTAGTGAAAAACCTCGGAGCCCTGATGGGGGGGGGGCTTTGTTGTGGAACCAGCTCACCTGTTAACCGAGCCTCATGAAATAAAAGAATTAATTTACCCATTAATAAAGTTTAATAGCTCTATTCAAAACACTACTACTAGGTACTACCTTCCAATGCAGCCAAAATCCCATCAAAAGTTTAGTGCACTATGAAAAACTGACCTTGGCGGTGATGGAAATTATCTACCTATCTCAGAACTAAAAGCCAACAATGAAAACCTCGATTTTTAGTATTTGTCGTATGTAGTTTGTTTCGCTCAAGGTTTGAATAGTCGGTGAAATTGATTTCCTATGGGCGTAGGTAAGTAAGCCCATTTTCGTTTGACTTTTCCATTAAATGGAAGTCAAATTTTGAAGCTAGTGCGACAACATGGCCTCAGCGCCAGAACCCAGAATTTCGCGCCTGCGCGACTAGATTTTGATTATTTGACACGAATTGGTGGATACAAGCCACCCATGAATCCACAATCAACCCATACCCATGAATTTGAATGAAGATGAAGTTTTGTCGACCAATGTCGACTTTGTGCCATCCTGTCAAGTTGGGGTTGGGATAAGGTTTGGTTTTGATAGGGCCACCATAATCAGATTACCTACTAGTCACCATATCCATGCTCCTGCCATGGAAGAACATGAAAGAACTAATCCCATGACTACAACACCCATCCATTGCTTTTTGGTCCCGCTTTCTCCTCTTTTGTCCAGAATTTTTATCACAAAAACATGGAACATCGAAACTCAAAACCGCGATGTTTCGATAGAATCGACATCGATGTTCCACCCCCACCCTCTAGCCCATCCCTGTCCGTACCCTTCTCAACACACATCTTCCCTCTTCCAATAAATTTGAATTTGTAGATTAGTAGATGACTAGATGGTGCTGCGCGGACCGAAATAATCTTGGCTTCTCCGTCCCTCTCAAATTTTTCTTCTCTGGGAATCTCCGACGACCGGTAACTAAGTACCGGCGTGCCTACAACTCGTCGCACGTTTGACTAGAATTTATTTTATTTTACGCCGAAGGTACCCCTTTTATATTGATAATTCCATAGCTTGCTTTCTTCACCGGTAATTCCTCGCCGAAGCATGTTCTTTCATTTCACTCTTTGCCCCTCAGTGACTGAAATGGCTGTCAACACGATTCTACTCGACTTCTGCGTCGATCGTTCCATTTTCGAAAACGACCAGAAAACCGAAGAATCAATCACCAAAGTGTTGGCAAATCATATCGCCCAACTGAGCAAAATCGCCAGCCGGCAAATGGACGATGGGGGAATTCTTCTCGTCTACACCGGCCACCGAGGTTGTACGGTGAACGTCCGAGGATTCGTCGAAGGGATCCTGTCAATCAGTATTGAATACTTTCGCAAAGCGAGCGACGAAGAGTTGATTACATTCAAGGTTAGTCTGATGGGCAATTGAGTTGGGTCTGCTTTTAATTAGTGTAGAATCCCATTCGTGTTGCTGACAGTGCTGAACAGAAATGACTTCAACTCGAACCATGATTACTGGATCTACTACAAAAATTAGACTTGAATTGGTAAATCATTACTTCAGTACTTAATGAGGAGTGTCTTTTCAAAAAGTGCACACCAACGAAATTAACGTTACGTCTTGACCAATTTTCCCCAAATTTCAAAAAGTGCTCACATTTAATCCAGTTGTGGAAAAACGAATCGGCCAGTTCAATTGTTTCAAATTTTCCTATGGAATGAGCAGCGATACGTTCGTTTGGGATGCTACAGAACAGGGTTTCCGTGAGAAGTAGGTAAAAAATGCAGAAAATTTGAAAAATTCGGTTTTGCAAAAATTCACCTTTTTCGAAATGCATGTTTTCTTTTGGAAAACACTCCTCAGCTATTATTTTGCATTTTCGAGGAGCGATGCTACCTCAGGGTTGCGGTGGGATCAGGAAGCTGGAGCTCCCTTGCTCTACTGAAGGTTGACCGGTGCCTTCGGTTGCAACCAGCTGCCTCATGCCGCTCAACTCTGGGGCCACTTCGGAATTAAACGGCTTCTCTCGGTTGAAGCAAAATCATCAGTACTGATCACCATCATCATCCCCGAGTTTTGCAGTGCCTACCTACCGACACAGATTTTTCAACCCCCCACGTAGCATTTCCAACTCGAATTGGGATTTTCCCAAATCAAACTGAGAATTTCCCAAACCGAAAATTGTGTTTTACCAACGAAATTGCCTTGGAAAATACTCATTTTGGTTTGGAGACGGCTCAACCCGACTTGGAAATCCTATTATTTTTAATCAATTTTTGAATAGGTAGACGTACCTCAATATTCGAGTAGGTATCGTACAATTTTAGTATCTTAGTTTTCAAATAGACTGAAAATCAAATAGGTATCTGCGAATACTATTAACTTCGAATCCCTTGTAGCAAAAGAAGTCGCTGGAAGCGGCATTGTCGAAGTTGCTGGATTCGGCCCGTTCTAAGGTCTTTCCGCCGATAAAACGCGGTGGACCCATAGATTTCTATTTGAATTCCTCAGGTAAATTTTCCCCAAGTAATTCTCCTACCCGACATTCTTGGCATGATACTTTGCGATTTTCATCTCGCCTGAGCCCCACATGAGTAGCAGCTCACGATCTTCGGAAATAGAACTCGAAATTCCGAAAACCACCGAATTTTCGAGCGTTCGATGTTTTTTTAAACACCCGTTCTTGTTGTGATTAACTCGAGTATCGGTACCTACACATGCGGTAGTGATTGGAGGCTGCACGTTTCTATCGACTAGCTCGAACCTAATCGGCTATTTTTCTGCTCTCACCGTTTTCACGATTTGAATTTACTTTAATTTTTTCGATTTGTGATAACGCAGCAAGAAGGTGCGTTGGAAAACGATATAGCGAGCGTTCTTGGAGCGCTTCGGCACAACAAATTTCCAGCGATCAAGCGAGGTGGAGTGAACCGATACTATCCCACTTCTGGTATGTCTTTTGTTTTTGCCGAGAGGTTATCTTTTTTGTTCCAAGTAACTGCATGTTTGTCTACTCATCTTAGCATAGGGTATTTTTAACCGGCTTTGAAAACGAGGAGGTTACTGAAGTTGACACGTCCTAAAGTTTCTTTGTCGCTTTGTTTCGCTATATTTTTTTGCTCTCACGCAGCAAATTTTGAACTGATTTGAGCGATTTCTTCACAGATATGTCGGGCTTGTATTTTTTTATATTTTATGTAGGCCTACGCAGGCAGCTCTAGAGCCAGAAAAGTAGTTAATTGTTTTAGAAAATAGACCATTTGCGACCGAACCTAATGAAGATGGCAGGTTAAAAGTTGAAATGTTAATAGAAGGTTAAGGGACCTCTTGTATTCTGAAGTTTAATCTGCTCTCATGAGATTTTGATCAACCGATTATAATCAGACGTCAAATCAGTCCATCAGATTGAGGACTACGACGCTAATTTTTGTTTTATTTCCAGATGAAAGGATCCTCGAATACGATATAGATAATGTCCTATTCGAAGAACAATCTCCCTACCAAAAAGTCCAAATCGTCCATGCGGGGACAATCGGGAACATGCTGGTCCTCGATGGCTTGCAAAGTGAGTGTTACAAGAGACAAAAACATTGCGTTGCTGTTGTTGTCAGAACAGGCTCCTCGATTTTTCTAGTTAGATGCGCATTTCTCTGCATGGAAAAAGTGGCAGGTACTTCCTGTAGGTATCTGTATGAGATAAGAGGAGTTTCGAGGTCGAAAAATAGTATCAAAAGGCCCTGGTACAGGATTTTGAAAAAAATATAAATCGCCATTTGGTAGGTACTACTGATAGAGCACCGATTGAAAGGTCTTGGTGATTTGCAGAGCTGATTTTTTTCGCAGATTTAGCGTCAAAAGATTTAATCTACACGGAAACGCTGATGCAGCGAGGCAAAGAAGATTACCGCAATAAGGAAATCATAATTTTGGGCGGAGGCGACGGAGCTCTGCTGTACGAATTGCTCAAAGAGAGTCCAAAACTGGTACTCATGTTCGAGGTAAGTGAAAATCAAGTGTCTCGAATACTGTTAGCAGCTCAAAGCAGATTATACGCGTTGAAACAATTAGTACCCTCTCCTCGAGGGCGACAGGGCACGCCCGGGACAACTTCGGTTATCGGGCGAAAAGCCAACGCCTGGAACGGCGGTTTACTTTACTTTGAAACGATTAGTACTTTTGGTATATCTAATTTTGCTCGAAATTCTTCAATTTTTCTAGCTGGACGAAGTGGTCATCCGTGGCTGTCGCACTCACATGCGCGAAGTTTGCGGCGACGTGCTGGACAATCTCAAGGGTCCTAATTATGAGGTGATTTTATAGCAGTATTGCATTATAATTATATTGTCCGAAGTTTTGCATGGAGGTTTCGAAGTTACGTCTGTTAACATCCTCATCTGCACAATCGTCGTCTCATTTCTTACAAGTGACGCTAGAAATGCGTAGTGCGGGCTGCTGGGGGGACACAATTTTCATCAATCCATCTGTTGTAAACAATTCACAATTTCGATCCCAACAGATAATTCTCGGCGACTGCATGAAATCGTTGGACGTGATGATCAAAGAAGGGAGAAAATTCGACTACGTCTTCGGCGATCTGACTGACGTTCCGGTCTCGGACGAAGAACACGAAACCTGGTCATTTATCAAGGATATAATCAACATCTCCCTCAAGGTGATGAAGCCGGAGGCAAAATATATGACCCACGTAAGTCGATACATTGTACCGTATTCGAGATTTTATTTTTATTGAAGTGATTTTTTCCATATTTACGATTTTAATCCGCCTACCTAGTCGCGATTCCAATTTAGGCGTTTTCCTCGTACGAATTTATCGCATTTCTGTTCGCAGTGTTGCGGCATCGCGTGTCCGAACGCTTTAAAAAGCTTCGAAGAGCATTTGAAAAAATTGGACGAGCCGGTCGAGTTTTCAACCGACGTCGCTCTCATACCCTCGTTCTTAGAGTTTTGGCAATTTTATCAAATTTGGCGCAAAGTTTAGCACCGATTTGTTCATATAGGAAAGTACTGCTTGCCTCGAGGGATTCGAGCCTATCTCAATTTATACCGCTGGTTGTATTTTCATCTGTTTCACGTAATGTCTCACTTCAATCTCCTGAATTTCTTGTCAACGATCCCACGATTCCATTACTTCGTGCCATAATGATCGTTTTTAGGGTTGCACCGTACAAAATTGTCGGCACTTTGATCGGAAGTCTAGAGGACGTAGTGCGAACCAAAGGTTTTTAATGTTCCTTCTTTTCCTACGTTCAGTATTAGTTGTTCAATAATTGAATTTTTTCAATTTATGCTTTCGTGCTGTATGTGAAAACGAATCGTAAACAATTACGCTGTTTTGGCCTTATCTGATTACCTAGCGTAAGAATTGTCAATTTCTCACTTTTATGCACAATTAAATTTGGTTCGAAAAGAGTCTCTCTTTCATTATTTAGTCCACTCTCAGTGTGGCCTGTTAACTCAATTCAATTTGGCCCTCAGTTTTGTAAAATACTCGGATTTTTTATGCCAGTAACTTGGCAACGCTTATCCTTATCCCCTTCCTCCTTTGTTCAACGCTTTATCGATAGCTCTGTATCAGTAACACGAAAACCGTGTTTAGGTTAGGTCCATTATCTCATCCAGAGCAGAGGCTCTAAATATCCAAGTCGACTTCTTCCCTGCAGGATACAAGGATTTTGGAATTTTAATTTCTCGTGAAAATCAAGAGCAGAATTATAGAAAACAAACAATAGCCTAGCCTAAGACTAGAATCGTATTATTTGCGTAATATTACAATTTATACGTTCTCAACTTTCGGGCGATTTTATCGATTTCGTCTCATTTTGGTAATCGCCGGAAACGTAGGTGAGCAGATCGTTCAGGCCAGCGAATTCAGTCCGGCCAACGGGGACTTCGTTTTTTGGTATTTTCGGCAAAATGTTACCCATCCTCAGCCTGAAATCTTCCATCTGAAAGAAGAAGAAGTCGATGAGAGCAATTTTCAGCATTCGTGGTACTCGGAATTACCAAAATTCCGAGAAATGTTTTTTTCGAGCACGTACAGATTTTGCGCCGGATAGTTTCCAAATCCCGTAGCAGATGAGGCCAGTGCCGGTGACAGCGTAAAATGTGCCCCATTTCAAAGCTCGCAAAGCCAGCTCGACTCCGGATTCATCGTAGTCACCGCGTACCCGCATTGCTAAATTGGTACCTTGTTCAAACATTTTCGGATCTTTCCGTTTAGCTGCGGCCAGTGTGGCGAAAAACGCGCCCGTCGCCGCTAGAGCTGAGATCGAACCGAGAAAAAGGCCAGCTGAAAGCAATTTTGACAAATCAGTAAAACAAAAAAATTTGTAGTAGGTAAGTACTTACTAGGTAAATTACCAACGAGTAAAAAAATTACCTTGCATCCGATCATTAAAGTTCATGAACTTTTTCTTCTCTTGTGTTGAGGACTCCATCTCTATAGTTTAAGGATAGAGAAACTCAGCATTAATCTTAACCTGAGGTAGATGAGTACATGAAAAATAATATAGCAAAATATAAAACCACAACAGTCACTTACCTTCAGCTACATTCGGTTGAGGCACCACGCATCAGTCAATTTAAAAATTGTTTGAGGGCGTTCGTAAGGCATGGAATTTGGTCAGATTTTGGACTACAAAAATAGCGAATTTGGGGCCATGCCAGTACCAAATGTGGTAACTAGGAACAAATCAAATTTTGAAAATTAAATTTCTGCAACGGGATCACGTGAAGGTTGAGTTATCAGATAATGCTATCAGCTTGTCAGATCTCTTATCAGTTTATCTCCTTCGTTGTCAGTGGCAGGGCCATTTTCCTGTTTCTCCAAAAATGTTTTTCAAAATAGGTCTCAGACATACAAAGGGTTAATTTCATAATTACAACCGCCTGAAAGGTGAAATCAGTCTTTTGAGTCTACAGCAGGGGGTCGTACAAAAAGGACGAAGCGTTTGTACAGTGATAAGAGACCGGACCAGAGTGATAAAAATATTATGAATGGTGTGATGGGTTTGTGTATTGATTTTTACCTTGGACGTCGGAACTGGCAACGAACCTGTCACTGATGGTGCTTGTGCTGAAACGAAACTTGTCAGAATTTTAATATGGATCACGCTGTGGAAAATGGAGCTTACGCTTTTTATACTAGGTATGAGAGGAATCCCATTTACTCAGGCCGGTTATATTGATTTACCCAAGTAAGTTGGAAACAAAAATTTGATTTTATTCTCATACGCCATGGGACTTCTGTTCGGTTAATCGTCTTGGCCTACCTAGTCAAACTGAACATGAAAAGTTGCCATAGCCGAAAGCTGAATGGAGAAATTAAGGCCAGGTCGATCGGGTGCTGATTGAGGTTCCAGATTTGGCCGAGTCTCTAGTCAGAAGTGAGCCGATTGCATAAAGTCCCAAAACATTCCCAACCATGTCGTCAGTGGTCCCATTGAAAAGAAGGCCTCTGGTCAGGAGGAAGAGGACCGAAGACGACGCCGTCTCCAATTTCGAGGTTTTCCTCGGCTGCGCCATGATCGTCGTCGCGTCGGCGATTGTCGTCTGGAACGAGAGCAACGCGATCGGAATTACGCGATCGCTGACGTCGGTTTTCCAAGATTTGAGAACGATCGAAAACATTCAGGTCGTCGATAAGAACAACGAAGGTCGACTGGTGCACATAACGGGGCCGCTGCACGTCGAAGAGCCGCTGACGGAGCCGGAGTACGGCGTTTCTGTGCCGGCCGTGTCGCTGAAGAGGCGAGTGCAGATGTACCAATGGGTGGAAAAGGAAAAAGAAGTAAGGGTTTATATTGAACAATTCCGGCTTGGGTATCCTGTGTTTGCCTTCAAACTGATATACCAACTGGACCAGAGGCGTGTGCATCGATTCAGGCCATGCAACATGGCTAAAAGTGGCCCATACGAGTTTTGGGACAAGAGCTGCTAATACGCTAATGCCACTCTGAATTTTCAGAGGGAGGAGATCACACAGGACGATCAAGGCTCCGGCTATGTGTACGAGACGGAATGGCGCGATAAACTGATCGACAGCAAAGCCTTCCGTGTCCGTAAAGGCCACGAGAATCCCACATCGTTCCCGATCCGGAGTCACGTCTACGTCAGTCGGATCGTCAGGATCGGAGCTTATCTGCTCAGCGATGGCCTCAAACGCCACTTTACCGATTTCACCTTGATTACCAGGTAACATCGGATAATAGTACTATCATAGTACTTGATATCCACCTGTAGGCTAAAGCCGGTTTTGGTTCACGAAGCTGAATGTTTTGGTCCATATTGATCGCAGTGACGAGAGGCCAGACAGGAGGGACATCAAACTGCACGCAGGCCTGTACTACCACTCGGTCGACGTTTGGCAGCCGCAAGTCGGTGACGTTCGTGTGCAGTTTGCATTCGCTGGGCAGGCGGGGGCAGTCGTCAGTTTAATCGCTAAGCAGGTAACTAAGGTTCACCATTACAAATTTTTTAGCTCTTTATTTTCCAAATAGATGACACCATGTAACTTGTCAGGTTTTAGCATGGCTGCACCTAAATTTGTAGCGGTAAAATCCAACAGCTTCCAGAGAAGACAGGTGTGGCTTGGAAACGCCAATTCGATTTTTCCGTATTAAACGCCACCTCAGCCAATTATGATTCCCATTGGTTTTTCATTTTCATCACGACCGCTCTTTACGACTGTCTGTTCAGGTGGGAGAGGAGCTGCTGATCGATAGGAATCGGTCGGAAATCGTTTTCATGGCCAGCGGGCGCGTCCCCCCGGACATCATGGCCAACAATCACCAGAGCAGGACCATCTGGGCCGTCCGTCTGTACAGGTCGCTCGGGTGGGTGCTGATGTACGCAGCCGCTTCCTGCGTACGGCCATACATTCCACAGCGTTCGAACGCCCAAGGTGGCGGCCACATCGGACAGTTGTATGCCGTTTTGGCCATGGACGGCGTCCTGTCGCCGAACGTGGCCTTCGCTTCGATCGCGTTGGCATTTCTCATTTCGGCCGTCTGGTCGGCTACGTATTCGGCCTCGGTCGGCCTAACGATTCTTCTCTCTTTCTTATCCCCGGCCCTCGTCTATGCGATTTACAGGAAACTCAAATTTGAGGATGAAAATGAGTACAAACAGCTATAAAACGGCGAAGTATCTTTGAGAATATGCCCGTAGTTACACTGCTTGGGAACCCAGCTTTAGACATTGTTGCCGTCATTTGAGGCAATAAATCAGCTCAAGGCTGGATTCCCAGAGCTGAAGGATGCAAGCCCATGGGGTCAGCAGTTCAAGGAACATAAAATCAATGTCGTCATAATATGAGGTGAATGGGATCTCTCAGCCACTTTGCTCCAAGCTGTACCAAGCAAGCGCTAGAGCTTTCTCTCTAATGCGCCTGCGGACTTGCTCTGGACAGCCCAGGACAGGGTGGCTGGAAAATACATCTAGCCCGAAAGGCATTTGACTGATGAAAATCGTGCGCCCCAATGTCAAAACAGCCTTTTCTATCAATGAACAGATCCCCGGTAATCCGGCACTTGTATGCTCGCTGTACTCTCATCTCTGAATAAAAATATAGGTAACGCTCATATCTGCACATGCGTGGGAGGACCTACGAAATGCTGATCCCCCCTCATTGACGTTCGCTTGACGATAGTGTTGTTCTGTACATGGAAGAGTCCCAAAAATTCCAGGGCATGAGCGCCTTATGGCTGTAAAATGTATTACCCGCGGATAAAATACGACTTTTCTAATCACTCAAGTCCCACTTGTCTTAAAAACTATGTACCCACTCAATTCGTCGGTTCAACGGCCAATCGTATTTACCCTATAAAATACATAGTTCCTTTATAATAGCTGCATGCTGCACTTATCTAGTCAACGAATAGTGATTTGTTTGCGTACCTACTAGGTACTTATATATGTGTTTACGAGCACTTACAAAATAAAGCATCACGTTTTCGCACTCGGCTGATTACCGTGGTTAACCTTGCCAAAGAAATGTTTTTGCAATGTACGCAGTATTGGATTAGTAGATACATAATAAATTAAATCGTGATATTATTTCGACTGGATTCCATAATCTATTCTCCCTGTTTCCCCGAGTTATGAGTGATGACTCAAATATCATGTTGCTAGATGAAATCTAATTTTGCATTTTTTCAAAAGAATGGCTAGAAAAGCTACTAATAATCAGTAGCAATTATTGCGATAAAAAGGTTTTCTTGAAAAAAAAAAACTGAAAGATATTTCATAACAGCAGTTGCTAAAGGGTTTTCTAAGAAAACCTGATAAGGAACATTTTCTTTGTTATTTTTATCGCTTTTAAGAATCCAGATGTCCTGTAGCCGAGGTCACCCAGCAGAAAACGGAATTTAAAAATGTCCATGGTTTGGGGCTCATTTCGGCTCTCAACATTTAATGTTTCCTAATTTAGGATTCTCCTGGCAGCGTCAAGTTATAGAGCGAACTACAAATTTCAAGACCAATTCAGCCGAAATCGGCATAATTGTTTTGCGAATTTCCCAAAAATTTAGAGAAAGGATTCGTACTGATCCAATGTTTGTCAAATTAAGGCGTAAGGCCACGGCTTGGTTATAGGGGGCCCAAATTGGTGTTGGTATAGAAAAATGTGGCGGTTCCCTCTATTTCGAAACCGAAAAAAGTAGAGGGGTTTCCCTGAATTTTTACACAACTTTTTTGCTTTTATGTTTTGATCACGGCGTTTCTTTTGAGAGGGTTCCACTTAACTAATCAGTACCGATATAGGTTTCGAATGTAAGTCAATAAATAACCTTCAACTGCAGTTTATCTCGCTCGATAGTTGCCTGCAATCCGAAGGTCAAGAATTCCAATGAAATACGGTTATGTTCCAATCAATGCAGAAAGAAGTGTTTTGATTTTCATCGGATAACGAGCAAAACAGCTCGAAACAGTTTTGGATCACCTTCGCCATCGGCCGGTCTTGGCCACTTAGCGCTGAGTCAGTTTAGACTTTGACTTCACACTGACTCATTGACTGGTAGTGGTAGATCCGTTCATTCGAGTTTAGTGAGACAGTGCGGTCAAATCAAAACTCAACGTTGCGCCAGCTTGAGAAAATATTGCACCCGCGTATCGACTATTTGACAACCCAGCGATCAAAAGTGAGTGACTTCTTGTAGAGAATGAGACGCGTGTACGAATCACTACTTCCCTTATTAGGCTTTCTCTTTGTCAAAAAAAAATTTTATTTGAGCGAATCGAACTGTTTTGATGGCATGGTACTTCTGTCAAAACGCAGATTACACCCAATACCTATTTCTGTAATATTCAATTAGGCGTTTTATGTTTTAAAACAAATTGATTTTATCTTGTCCAATTGAATTTGTAATTAGGAGGGTACCTATATGAATGAAAAATGGCAAAAAACACGATAGGCAAAATGGCAAAAAGTGTAAAAACCCGT
Organism: Nesidiocoris tenuis; assembly: GCA_036186465.1. NCBI lineage: Eukaryota > Metazoa > Arthropoda > Insecta > Hemiptera > Miridae > Nesidiocoris > Nesidiocoris tenuis. The sequence continues at coordinate 6,284,290 of AP028920.1, forward strand.
CAAAAATCGAAATACGCCAAGTTACCGGAATAAAAAAAATCTACGTATTCTGCAAGGTAAAGCTAAGATTTTAAGACCAAGAACGCTCAAATCGGTTAATTTTTTATAGCCAGAAAATTGATAAAAAGTATATAAAATAAAATTTAAAAAGTGATATTTCTGAAGTAATGTGAGTAATTAACCTCACAACACAGGCCTGTCAACAATCTTACTGTAATTTGGTGTCAATAAGACGAGGATAAAAACTAATTGTTTCCGTTTCATAAGTGATTTGAGGTCCCCCATTTCGGGGCATTGTACTCCAACGCAATGTAAAAATCACAGAAAAACGCGATAGTGACAAGCTTAGTTGTCCAGTCAATATACGTGTCGGTAAGTCCGAAATTTCTCTCCGGGAATTCGTTCAAGGGCTACAGCTACAGGACATGCATACTAAATGTCCCATTTGTCCGAGGTCCCTGAACGAAAACAGTGGGGGGAGAGGTTCAATTTTTTGCTCAAAAATCGAGAAGGGAAGGTCGGATTGTGAAACTGGGCATAATCAGGACAAAAATTAAATTCCGAAGATTTTCCTTCAAATTTTATCCCTTACCCCCAACCGTTACTGCGATTACTCTGTCAGGATTTTTCAGAGAACGTCCAATCCCACGTTTTAGGGGATTTCTTTTTTAGTCCTCGTATCGGATAAACTACCTATTGTTCTAAGCCCAAACAGTACTTACACAAAAAAGTTGTAGTGTTTGATTTTCTTCATTATTATATAAATGATTAATGATTATCCTCATTCATATCTTGTCCAGGTAACTTTAATTAGGTAGCTATGCAGTGAACAGTGTTTCAGGTGTACGACACACTTGGCTATGATAATCTCGGACTTCGCGACATTGTAACCTTCAATTAAGCTGAAAAGAGTGGGGATTCTTGGGCCAGTCCGTAACATTCGAGGCCAAGCCGGCTCATGATCGAAGTCCATTTCCATTCCTCCTAAACAGCAGTTGTAATAATACCTATGCAAGTCACCGACACCGAATGATTAGGATACCTTCCTCCTCCATTGATCGGCTTCCGACACGTCATTTTAAACCCCCAATGATTGCCAATAAATCTTTGAGGGCCGTACAATTGCCTAAAAATCCTGAAATAAAATTCTGTATAATATAATTATACAGAAGTGCTGCAAGACTAGAGCGACAGGTCCTGAATAGTTCTGACCCTCTCCTTGAGGGCGGCAGGGCACTTCGGTTACAGGGCGAAAAGCCAACGCCTGGAACGGCGGTTTACTTTACTTACACTCACTTTTTTACAATTATACAGGGTGTTTATAACTGAACGAACATCCGTTCGCAATTCCTTCCATTATGTGCAAATCAAAAAAGTTGTCAGTGTAATAACCCTTTGATTATTTACAAGGGATTCAACTTTCCTCTTTTTGCGCATACTCAATGTACTAAAATATGAAAAAAGAAGCACGAGCGAAAAATGTGATGTTCAAGCGAGGGAAAAAGGAAAAGTGAGCCATTCAATAGGAAGGAGCTATACAGTCAAGATGTTAAACTGTTGGTGAAATAGGACCTTAATCTACTAAATAACCAATGACACAATAGGAGGAAAAATAATAAACTTTTGATTGAAATCATCGTTCATGACATAATATGACAGCAACATTACAAAGTTCAAGAGCGTGTCAAAAATCGACAAAAACGACTTTCCAACGCCATTAGAGGGAAACGCAGTCAGCTAAAGATAAGGGGCACATGATATCTTCGTGTGCGAGAGATAAAATATTGCGAAACGTCACAGAGATACCTAATTATTTTATTCAATTCGAGGCCGCGGTACGTAAACATTTTTCGTGCAGTGGGGATTTAGACGTCTCTGAAAGCACTCGACGGACGCGAACTAATTTTCCGGAATTTCAAAAATTGAGAGAACCCTGGAATAGGCAGTGGGACGTGTACATTATCGATCATCTACCTATTTGAGATGTTGAAAGGGTAAAATTGCTTCAAAAATATTGGTAAGTGACAACGATACAAAATCATTCACGAGTGAACGTGTAGAGGAGAACCAATGAATTTTCAATTTTTCAGTTCTAGTCATCAATTGGAAGTTCAGCAACATTTTTGCAGGATCAGAAATTGAGAAAAACGCTGCTAAGTAGATAAGTGAGGGGTAGGTATTAAATAAATAATTAAAATTTTACCCAATTTTTTGCAACGCAACCTTGATTCTTTTCTGTGCTTGCCTAAGGTCGAAAATTTAAATTTAAGATATTGCCATTGAGACCACTGCGATTTTTAAATTACTTTTTTTACTTTTGGGAAAAAATTTTCGTGGCGTTTTGAATATTGAGAAGATTCAGGGAATTTCGAGAAGGATTTAGGGAATTTCGAGCAAATTGCTATCATACCTAACGGCAACCGACGCGGTCGACGGCTCCTAAAATGATCAAGTGGTTGCCGCATTGTGTTCTGTTTGATCAAGAATAGCGTTGCTGAGCTATTACAATCTGCTGGTGGCGAGTCTCTATCTGTATTACTACTGAGCCGGATCAATTCGGAGGTGTGTTGGCATTGACTGGTGTTTTTCGCCAGAGGGGTCACTGCCAGTGTCAGGCCAGTGTAGGGCAAGTCGCCAGGATTACAATTCGTTTAATATATAAAAAAGATTAAATTTTAACGTCGGTCAAAAAAATTTATCCAGACCATCTAAAAAAATAAGTAAAATAAAAATCATCGCGGATTTTATAGGAACGGCATAAACTTGCGAATATTGTTAAGGGTGGGTCCATCAATTCAGTTTATTCGTCAAATAAACATTGTTCTCCGAATAATTAGTTCCTTGGAAATGTATACTATGAATTTCCTTATCAACGAATCCTTGGAAAATTCTATTCGGAGAATAATGGATATTCGGTGAATAAACTGCCCCACCCGAAGCGGAAAGGGTGGCAGTTGGGTACTACTGGGGGACAGTTGGGTAAACTATCCCATTTCTTACTGTCCACGTGAATAAAAGGGTTTTCAGGGGTTAAGGCCGTACGATATAAAAAGTCTCGTTATTTGCTGAACACGCCATTATTTTCCCAACGATAAACCGATAACAGCGGGTATTGAACCATTGGTTGATTAGACAAATATACATTACATGGACACCTTCGATTGAGAGCGGCTTTGATGATAAATTTTATTGGTTTTACAAATTGGAAAAGCGGCAGATAATGTGCGAGCATGAACAATTAGGTAGGCTCAAACGGCTGAAATAGCTCCTTGAAGCAGGTGGAGACAAAAAGTAATTTTGAGTAATAAGGTAAGGGCATCAATTCATACGAAATGCATCAATTAGGAGCAGACGATATCTTTCAATATGGAAAAATATGGAAGCATTGTGTGTTATCTACGGTTTATACTTGATACCTTTTTTTCATTTTTTGCAGTATCGTTTAGATGGCGCTAATCGCACTCCTAGGCACCATGTTGGTCATCGTGGCCATATTTTACACGCACAGTAAAATCTTCCGTTATTATTCGAAAATGGTGTTTTTCGTGCTGAGCTCCATGACAGCAGCCACGATCTTCATACCGCTTATGCTCATAAAGCCGAGGGATCCGAAGAACGCATTGTAAGTTTACATATAACATAATAATGATTCGCTAATAGTAAAATTAATAATTCAATCAAATAATGCAGTTTTCAAATTACAACAAAATAATTTCGTTTCTCTAACCCTTCCCTTTTTTCCATCGCGAAATTTAAATTTTAAGTTTAAAAACGAAATAAAATAAAATAAAAATATAATATTGCATGGCTTCCGACAAACTTCCAAACAAATTCCAAATTTTCGGATGTATTTTGATTAAATTGTCAATATTTTCAAAACTTTCTAATTTACAGCCAAAATGGGTACCTATGGCTAGCCGATAATTGAAAATATTCTTTCCTCGTAGTTTTTCTATCTTTTGCTAGTTTTCAAGCCAATCATCGACACAGAAACGTATGAAAAGTCGGGAAAAAATTAATTAAGTTTAACAATAAATTATTTATGGAAACCTAATTAGCTTCAATGTGAAACTAAGAACAGCTTCAATAGAACGTTTTTACCCATTGTAATTTATAGATAATAAATATAAATCATGCAATAGGTAAGTAATAAGTTTAGCATCGTCAGCTAGGATCATGTAAAAACTAGAGGCTGGAAATAGGGAAAAAATAGGTACCTACGTACTGAACACGCATAACGAGCGGTCACAAACAATGCTACATACCGCTACACGTGCGAACAATTCTACATATTTATGAGTTTGAACTGTTTTTCCGACATATTGGTTTTTGCGATTATATCGAGTAAATAACGTAAACCTATGCTCAGAAAATATTTAGTTAGCAGAAAATACTGGAAGTTGCAAACAAGCTTTAAACTGTCAAAAGGTTTGTTTGTAATTGGGTTTCAAAACGCTTCTTCCCGCATTCCTAGTCCGATGTAAAAGTAGAGTCAAATTGGCTGTATATTTATTGTACCGCCATTCCAGGCGTTGCTTTCCGCCCGTCGAACGAAGCTGCCCCGGGCGTGCCCTGCCGCCCTCAGGGAGAGGGCCGGAACTAGTGAGTGTGCCATCTCACCCCCCACCCCGATTCCTTGGTTCTTCCATGGTATTGCGCTTTTGAAAAATCCGTATTTTCAGATTACCGGCATGGGCTTGTCGACAAATAGGCAAACTGCTAGGCATAACCTACACCGTCAAGGGCCATAAAAACATCGCACAGGACGAGGGCGCTGTCGTACTCATCAATCACCAAAGCGGACTAGATCTAATTGGTGAGTCTTTGGTGCGGAATCATTAGTGGGTCAGGGTATACAGGGTGTTCACACTAAGTGTCAAGTCTTATGTCAATGTCATAGTGTCATGTCATAAGTCTTATGATTTTCTTCCTTGGAAGGGTCGATACATCAGCTCAAGTTCACTTTTTATTGACTCAGGTTTTTTCGTGTAAACGACGTTGTCTCAGTAAAATGGGCATAAGTCACTTGAATTTGGGAAAATTGCAAATATAAGGATACCGTTGGAAAGGCCGATAAATTTACTATAATCTAATGGTATTAGCAGTTTTTTAACGTTAAGTTAAAATAGCAAAAAAATTTGACCAAAGTCATAAATTGCTATATTTTTAAAAATTTCGATAAAAAATGTCTATACGCCTACTCACGTCACTAATCCATGTATTTAGCAGTGCTTCAATTAGGATACTCTGTCAAGCATAGAATCTACTGAGCTTTTTTGACTGGGTATGGTTAAAATTAGGTTTTTCTGTAACGAATTTGCAACGCTAATAATTATTAGCGTTTGTAAAACTATAATTTTATTTTATAAAATTATAATTTTTCTTGTCCGGCAGTTTTGGCCGAACTGTGGCCAATCATGGACAGGTGCACCGTCATATCCAAACAGGAGATTTTCTACCTGTGGCCATTCGGATTGGCTGCTTGGCTGTGGGGCACGGTATTCATAAATCGTAAAAGCCATAAAGATGCCCAAGACACGGTTAACCAGACGTCAAAGGCGATAACAACGAGAAAAGTGAGTGATTCGGCAGGAAAGTATGACTTATCTCTTTTGAAACGCGAAGAAAAATAATTGTTATCAATAATGAAGATAATTTCTATCAATACCTAGGTAATAAAAATAATTTTTATCAATAAAGAAATAATTTTTATTAATGATAAAAATATTTTGTATCAATAATAAAAATAATTTTTATCAATAGGTAATAAAAATAATTTGTATCAATAAAAAAATAAATTTTTTATCAATAATGAAAATAATTTTTATCAATAATAAAAATAATTTTAATCATTTATCGATTAAAGTGTAAAAAGCAAAATTTTGAGTATATTAAAATGAAAGCCTAATAAGAAAAGCATTTTAGATTATTTTGTAATTTTTATTTTATTGGGTTTATTCCAACATCCGAAAAATTAATTTTTTCCGCAGTCGAAAATCCTCATGTTTCCTGAAGGAACGCGACATGGAGGCGATACACTTCTACCGTTCAAAAAAGGAGGATTCCATGTTGCGGTCGAATGCGGGGCCAAAATTCAACCAGTCGTCGTAACGCAATACAAATTTTTGGACCATGGAAATTGCGTTTTCGATGAAGGTATACCTAGATGATCACTTTTAGATTGTTTATAACCATAATTTCTCTCGGTATGAACAATAATAGGCTTTTCCGCGTTTCGCTCAGTAGAAACAGGAATGGGCATGATACAGTGCCCTGGGGCACGCCAGCGGAAGTCAAGCTGGTATTCCCCGGAAATCGTACCTGGGAGGTACCTATTCACTCGACTTATTCAATATTTTCAACACTCGGGATATCTGACTTTTTTATCTTCCAGGCTCGGTAGAGATCAGCATTCTACCGCCAATCGACACCGAAGGACTCACCAAAGATGATCTGCCCGACCTGATCAACCGAACTTACAAAGTCATGTCAGAAGAGTATGCGAAACTGTCCGGATTGAAAATTTGAAAATAAATTCGTAATTTCCATTCCTCAAGAACTTTCCGCTCGAGGGAAGTCGAAGTTGACAATTTCGGGGGATAAGTAAGTACGTCGAGATGTCGTCGAACGTCGCTTCAACTGCGAACTGGACAAGTTGACTGTTAGAATTGGTAGCATCGGAAGATTAGCGGGTAGAAATAAATGTGAGGATCGATTGACGATGAAAAAATTGGAATATTCTTGGCGCGAAAGACAAATGAAATTGAGCTCAGTGTAACAACTTTGTTGATATGTGACCATCAGCAAATCGGTATACATGAGCATCAATGTAGTTGATTGTATGTATGGGAGACAGCAATTATGCTCAGGTACTTTCCAATACTTCCATACTTATGTGAGTTTTGGGCCAAATTACATCCAAATTCTAACTTAGCGCGTTCGTTTTACAGGTTTTTTCTATTAGACCAATTATCTGTGAAACGTTTATTTTGTTGTATTCCGTCAGTGTAGTTCCTAATGTTGGGGTCCTAGAGTCTAGAGAAAAAATTACCAAAGATAGGACAGACGAAATCGCCAAAGACGTGAGGGACAAAAAAGAGAAATGCGAATGAAGATGTGAAGTTTGCCCCAAGTCAGAATGAACATTCGCCAAATTCAAGCCAAACTGTATCAAGCTACAAATAAATAATACAAATAAATATGCATATAAGCGTATATTATACGCTAAAGTAGGTTGCAGCGATAAGCGGTTACCCTTAGATAACTGGCTCATAACAAATGCCGAATCCAAGATCAAACCAATGAAATTATTCCAATCTACTATCGGCGTTTGTTATGAGCCAGTAATGGCATGGCGTCACACTTTCGAGCGTATAAGACTTCCACCAATGAGGGAAATTGTTTTTATAAATGTACAATGCCGATATTTTATAAAATAAATCACTTATTTTTGTAATAAAGACTGCTGTGATAACGATTTTGACTCGGAGTCAGTTAGAAAACATCCTTTTTGTTTGTCCTACGGAAGTCAGTTTAGAAATCCCATTTTCAGTGCTTCAGAAATCAGTCAGGAAACGGCCTTTTTTGCCCTTTGGGGGTCAGTTATGAAACACCCTTTTTTGTTCTCAGGGAGTCAGTTAGGAAACACCTCTTTTTGTCCTTAGGGAGTCAGTTAACAAACACCTTTGTATTTGTCGGTTAAGAGCCAGTTGAGAAACATCATTTTTTGTCCTTCGAAGATCAGCCAGGAAACACCCCTTTTTGTCCTCGGGAAGTCAGTTAGAAAACACCCCTTTTTTTCTCAGGGAGTCAGTTAGGAAACACTTTTTTTTGTTGCCTCGTCGTTTATCTGATTTTGATACTCCACTAAACTTTTCAAGGGCGTCAAGTCAGCGGTCGACTGAAAGTCAGCATTTCGAGTGAAATCAGACCAATGAAGAACGACAATCAATATTATTGTATTGAAAATAAAATATATACATCTATAGAAATAATACAAGCATTTTAGATTATTAGAGTAGATTGAATTGTAACTTATTATAGATAACTCTTACGATAACTACTTGACATAGGTGAGGACACTACCTAAATAGAATGTTGACACCATCGCAAGCATACGTTCTGGATTTTCACCACGTAATATCATTAAAGTAGTTCGACATTTTGGAATAGAATAAACGAATAAATAATTGGAGGATAGGGGTAAAAACTCTAAATACTTAACGATCGTACTCGGTGAAGGAATTCCTTTAATTAGATCTGTGGGTAAAACGTGTGTGATGGGAAATGCGACGCAACGGATTTTGAAAAAAAAAAAAACGGGAATAAAATTTCAAAATTTCAGTTGAGGCAACTTTCGCCAGGCGGAGCTTCGAGCTCCACGAATGAAAAGCCAGGCAGGACAAATCGTACAACAACTACCCAAGACAATATTTAACGATTTTGCAAATCGCGATACCGGCCATCTTCGCGATACCAATCTTCGCATTGAATTCAGATTCAAACCGCTCTCTAATTTTTCCAATAATAATTTTTTTCTTTTAGTTTAGAAATTGTTTTGTACAATCCGATAGTGGGTGGGTTTTGATGCAATCTAGAAACGCCTCCTGTTTACGTATTTCTGATTTTACCAGGCACGTAATTCTTGTCGATACTCGGCTCCTGGAGGAACATGTGGAGGCAGCGTTCGTTCTGCGCCAGAGGGTGACCTGCGATCCTGTTTTGGAAACAACAAATTTTTGGGTAATGTCATGTTCAGGAAAAATTAGACTATGAACCAGAAGTGAGCGTGAAGATTATGGGGATGACTATTGGGTGGAATGCACTAATTTCAACTGTAGAACCACAATAACTGAAAAACGCGATTTGTACTCGCATAAGTAGCCTTTACACTGAATAACATCAAATTTCATGTTACTTAGTCAATACTTAGACATTCATGAAAAATATTTTTTTTTTCAATGAGCTGGGTAGACTACTAATTTCTGTTCTGTCTTTCTAATTTTAGAATTAGAATATTGTTTAAAGGGTAAAAAACTTTTTTTTTGAAACGTCCGGAATTTCTTCTTTAAAGGAGGTTTCGACCACTAAAATTCGGTCAATTTTTTTTATGCTCAGAGGGAAGCAATTTTGAAACATTCGAGGAATCCAACGTTGGTACCCAAAAAGTCAAAATTAGTTCAGTAGAGCCCCGTAAAATTATTAAAAAAAAAAAATCGTGACAAAAGTAAAACCACGATCAAGAAAGCTGTAGACCCGAAAATAGGTTTTTTCCAAAAATTCGAGGAAAATAAATTCCAAATTACGGTTAATAAAAAAAAAAACAGGGAAAACACTAAGAAAATCCCTAGTCGACGGAATGACCTTTAAAATCGTCTAACACTTCCATTCTCGAACACTCACTTATTTATGAAAATTTCGAGTCCTTTTCTCCTATCTTCGATGAAGCCGTCTTCGAAAATGCCATCATCACCTCGGAACGGCATCTGACGCTTCCAAGCTTTGCCTGGTAGAGGCGGCACTACAATCTGCAGACAAACATGAGTAAATTATTAATCAATATTTTTAATTATTAAATTAATTGATTATTAATAATTATTAATTATTAAATTAATTTATTAAATATTTATCATAGAACAATTATTTTTTTCTCGTGTCGCAAAACAATGTTGAGCGAAGAAAAACATTTATGTAAAAAATACATTGCTGGTACTCACTTTGCTATCCCTTTCCAATTCATTTCTGAGCCATTCGAAATCGCTGTAACGGCGACGCACACTCGACTCTTTCACTTTGAAAACCGGCAAGTTCGTCTGCAACCGAGAAAATAAGAATTTTTAATTATTTACGTATTTCATTTTTATTAATTTTTTTTTTGTCAGAGGGCCATTTTTAAAGAAAGGGGCAGAAACGGTGTCCAGAGGGTGTGTGGCCTAGGTACCTTTTATGAGTTTGAAGTTGGAAAAAATGTCAAAATGCTCTAAATAGTTTATAGTTTTAGGTACTATTTAAAATTGTAGTTGTATAATATGGAGCTAGGTACGTTTTATGAGAAATAGTATAATATTTTTAATTTAATTGATATCTAATATTTTTAATTCGTCCTTAACTTTTGGATTTTTTGGGGATTTTTTAACATTTGGGGTTTTTTGACGTTGTCTCAGGGGTCTTCGACGGCCGCACCTTGGCAACACTGAGCAGGACCCTGGGTGGCAGTTGGGTGAAAAAACGGGAACGAGGTGGCAGTTAGGAACCTTTGAGAGTCTCCCGTCGTATCAGGGCCGTAAATGATAAATTCCAACAACCTTCCACAACAAAAATATTGTAGCACCGTCGTTTTCTTCGGGCGAAAAGCTCAGTGATATCCGGTACACAATTGCATAATCGTCAACACTGCCATCTTACGCAAATGACGAAATAATATTCCACCGAAAGTATCAGAAGGTCAAGGGCCAGGGAGACCGTATAACACGAAGCGGATTGTCAATCTTACGGAACGTGAAAAAATTAAAGTCGTAGATGGCGTAACATATTTTCAAATTAGATTAGTCGATTATAGAGACGATTCGGGCCAGCTCGTTGCGTCTTCGCATCCGATTTATGTAAACTATTGCACAAAGGGCAACGAACAATTGTCATTATTGATAGGCAGAGGAACACGGACTTGCTAAAGTGGGCGTACTTCAGCGATAAGCCTGCTCTTTGTACGAGGGCGCACCAAACTCAATTATCTCCAATTATCGCAATCCAACAGGAAATTCCCTTCCGGAAACTTACCCTCATCCGAACTTCGTAGTCGGTGTACCGTTTTTTGGCGACACCGTGAGTCACTGGATTGATGACATCAATTTCCAGAAAGTTGGCAGGCGCCGCATAAGCGTCGTCGAGCGTTTGCTTTTTGACGTTCAACCGTCGAGTCGCGTCGACCGTAGTATCGGCCATAATAGTCATACAAAATTAACTCACTTCTATAGTATTGATTGAAAGGATAGTATAAAATCGAGTTAATTTACAGGATTCCTAACACCCGGATATGAACACAAAGGGAAACCAAAAATTAAATCGAAGGATCGCAGGTGAACGAACAAGCGAACAACGAAGGCTGACCGCAATCAAGAAGGAAGAAGAAAAAGGACTAAGCATTGAAGTTGAACAGAAATCGACTGTGAAATGAGACGGAGCAAATCTGTACGGTCATGGAAGGGGAGAACCGAGGTAAGTCGTCACTGTCGTACTCGTACCTTCTGCATGTAACATTTCCACCGGCGAAAAAAATAAATAATAAATTATTACTCGGGCTCTGTTCAAGCCGACTCCGCCCGATAACTTTGTACCTTTTTCGGGGCTGAGATTTTTTTACGAAGAATTTTTTGAATCATGAAATATGGGTGGGAGGGAAAGAAAGAAGCTCCAGTTTCCCGGTTCCACCACAACTCTGGGCCCTCGTCGACCTCGCTCGTCAAAAATGCTAAAAAATAGTGGGAAACAGTTCCAAATATGCCGCTGCCTACCACTAGTAGGCTGGGCAATGGGGACAGTCCGTAAAAGCGATGACGTCACTAGACACCATTTTGCCATCCACCAAGTTTCAGGAATTGGTTTTCTTAGGTGTAAATTTCCAAAATCATTTATTACCAATTTTACTATAATTATTATTACAATGGATTGAAATGCCATAGAACGCGCTCAAATTAATTTCAAGACCTCATGTGGCCTTTATAGATTAAATTATACAACAAACAAGAACAAAGGATGAATATAGGACATTTTACAGAAGCTTGAATCGGCTAGGCTAATTCGTCCAGCCCAGCGTAGGAGGATGTGTCAAGTTTAAAAATAAACGAAGCCCAATTTCAACATCTTTATAGTCTTCACGTTCCAAGTCGGCTAAAAACACCAGTCGGGACAGTATGCCTTCTGATTTTTGGTCCGAAAACCGCACCTGTTTTGGCGAAAAGAAGTTTGTCCGGGGAGAGAAACCCGTTGGACGTTCGTTTGGGGAGCGCAGGGATCGTCTTCTCGGAAACGCTCCCGAACGAGACGCGTTTCGTTTTTGTAGTGATTTTGGCCGGCTTTGATGGTTCCGCATCCTGAAAAAACAGCGCATTTTATTGTGACCTAGGCGTTGAATAGTAAGAGGATAATCAGAGACGCGCCCAACGGCTCAAGCCGCCGGCCGGAAAGATTCGATCATTGTATCTTTCAGGCTGGCCGTGACCTGAGCGGTTGTGGGATGAACCGTTAGTCAGATACGGCCTTGAAAGCGGAAAGTCAAAAACTAACCATGGCCGCTTTGCCCAGTCTTGAGTAGATGTTATTCTTCCCAATCCGCATGTTCTCTGGAACGGATAAATTTTATTTTTGTAGGACATTATCATATTTATAATTGATGAGGAAATTTCTAAGAACACAAATGACTGCCGAAATATTTATGGAGATTATTGGTACCTAATTTTTGTACAATGGTTTGCTTACGGATAGTTTGCGAAATATGATCAGCTGAGAGGGACGTGCTTGACAGAATTTTCGACCGAATATCTTGATCCGCTCTCATCGTCTTAGTTAGAACACCTTGGTTCAGCATCAATACTGCGAAAAAATTGTTGAAAATAGTAAATATTCGATGCGCCTTAAGGAGTTCACATCCGAACACCATTTACCATCTTGGTTATCAAGTACGCCACTCACACTTCGTCTTGGGATTGCTCATTAGGCTAACGTCAGTTCGGCTGATGGTTTTTTTCGACTGAGAAATGATCGGCTTCACTGTGACTTTCTTCGGCGCTGAAATCACGATCGGCTCGGTGGCTCCGGCCGACGTCGTTTTCTGCCCTAGACGATGAAAAACGCTCTCAGTCTGCAAAAAAAAAGATCGCAGGATGTCCGAATCGGTAATGCTGAGACTCTCAACACGAATTACAGGTCTTATAATTAATTCATGAATCTGAAAAACACGTATTACTTACGTTCGAGGGCGCGTCATTTGAGTTCACTGAATTCGTGGCCTGCCCTAATCGCTGAAATATTCGTCGTTTCTTTTCCGACTCGTCCGGGACTGGAGATTCGTCTCCTGGAAGTAAATTGTGAGGTATATGACATTATGGATCTTGCATATTTCAACGAGTGAAATGGAATTGGGCGGTTGGAGCAATCAGGTATTAGGAAAAACGCGCCAAGCAACAAAGCGTATAGAATCATACATGATTTTTCAGGATCGCCCTGAAAATATTGGTATAGAGAGTTATCAGCCATTGACAGAAAAATGTGATAAATAAAAGGAAAAAAATCATAAACAGGATCAATCTACTTGGATTTACTTTCGATTAGTTTTCTCTTGACTGGAGGTTCCGCGGATCTGGTGACAACGGGCCGAGATACAACTGGAGCGATGTTGCTTTGAACTTGAACCACCTGGCTCAGTGGAGGTGGCGTCGGCTTCTCCTTCCTCTTCTCCGGAGGTGGTAAAGTTGGCATTTTAGCCGGCGGCGGTGGAAGTCTCGGCCCTATTCGATCTGCGGCTGTCTTGGAGGAGGTCGTTTCAGCGCCGTTATCCTTTGCCATGATGGGAGCTGAGAAATGACACATGATCATTAACAGTTCAAGCTGGATACGTTCGTTTCGACGATTTCCTGGCGGAAATCTCCTAAATGCGGCGAAGAAAGCGTAAATGATTTTTTGCAATCTTCTGAAACGTTTTGAAACCGCTGGCAACTCACTCGTTTTAGAGACGGGTTTGGACTTGACGGGAGCATTTTTTTGTGATGGGTGGCTGTTACTTTTATCGGTCGACAGGGTCGACTTTGTCACTTCCTGGAACACGAAATTGAAGACAGATAAGATCGAATGGAATATGAAGAACTGTCGTTCAAACCTGCAATGTCGCAATACCAGACTAAAGCAAAAAAATAGACTGACCTCAGTGTGAACAGTTTTCGCGTGCCGGAGTATGGCGATAATATGACCCATAAGGGTGATCCCCATATCGACGAGGTATTCCTTCTTTATTTCGGGCAGCATGTCCAGATGGATCTGATTCTTGGAGAATGTCACTGCGTACGTCTCTGCTGAATCTTTTTGAATGCCAGCAGACATGAAGAACTTCAGCCATGATGCTGAAAACAAGGTTATTTGCATTGTAACAGGTAACAAAATGTAGGTCTGTGTTGACACCGGAGTGAAGTTAGCAACGGTATCACTAGGAGTTTAATTTCCAATTTCGATAATTTCCGGTGCAGCATGAATTATAAGGCTATGGGCCAATTTTCCCATGCTACCTTGGGAATCGAACCCATAATAGTTACTATCGGTACAGCGTACAGCAAGAGTCAGTCGTGCTAGCCACTAGGCTATCCGTGTTCCCACATCCGAACATACGGTACCCGGTGAAGGTTTGTATCACTTACCAAAACAGTTTTTTTCTTCTTTATAATTAAAACATTATCGATTATCTGCTAGGCGAAATCGTGAAACACATCGGCACCTAGTGGGACGTGCTCAAGAACATTCATTTTCACAATCGCCCCAGCTGCGTTCGGAAATCGCCCAAACAATACAAGTACTACTTCCGTAAAAAAACAAATTAGCCAAAACAAATTATAAACTATAAAATGCGAGTAGACGCCTAAAATAGACAACTTACGAGCACTACAATCGGATTTCATGGCGATGCAAAGATGACGAAGGGGGCGAATATCAATCAGCCAGCTTGAGTTCCAACTTCAAATAGTTTTTTAAACCATCTTCACTGTTTATTCGAGCACTATTTATTTTCGCGCAATTAACAAAGTACAGGATAAAGAACAACGGGGTTCGTCACGGCAGGAATGATGAGGAAAATCCAAAAACCCGGGGCTAAAATAGACGAAAATAGAAAGAAGATACAACCAAGAACTCCAAGAAGCAACCATTCAACTAAAGGAATGGAGAAGGGGTGAAGGAGGAAATGGATGAGGGGGTCGGTGGATCATGTCAGTGCTGATACATCGATAGCATCGATCCGATTAGTCTGGCTAGATCATTCGATGTTTTTCCATGTTAGTACTCCTTCATTTTATATACTTAAGTACGAACTAACGCAAAATACTTAGTAGAATGTTTAATAAGTACCTAAATCAGAAAAAAATAATAATATCATTCCTCATCCTCATATTATGAGGCATATCAATGCTATCGAAACTTTTCGATCGGCGTTTTTTCACCAATGATAACATACAATCGATTTCCTTATGATTTTTCTTTGTTTTTTCAATGTACAGAATCCTATCCCATGCGTGGTGAACAATTTCCCATACGTTTTGCAATTTACCATTGTTTTGCAGAACAAGACCGTGACGAGGTCCGGCTAAAAGAAAGTTGCCACAAGTGAACTGACACATGGCGCTTCTCGTGTGGGAAGTTAGTACTAAGCTAGTAATCAAGGTTGGTACTTAGATGTCGTAAAAATTGTTTTTGCTAGCTTTTCTCTCAAGAAAAGAGATGAGTAAAGAAAACTAGGCTCAGAGGCTGTAATTACG
The DNA here is from genome assembly GCA_036186465.1 of Nesidiocoris tenuis. NCBI lineage: Eukaryota > Metazoa > Arthropoda > Insecta > Hemiptera > Miridae > Nesidiocoris > Nesidiocoris tenuis. The sequence goes on from AP028920.1 coordinate 6,299,802, forward strand.
TGCTTCTTCCATGGTTTAGATGAGGTAATCAGTCGTGAAACCATTAAATTTGGTAATATTGTCTGGCATGGCAAAAAACCAACACGACAAAGAAACATCAACGGTATTGTTTACCTCTTATCTTCTGTTATCATTATTTTTGTTTTTATTTTTATTTTCTAGCGTCTATCGGTCTATCTTTCATCCAGTTCTATTGTCTTTTGCCTATCTCTGCGTCACTTTTGTCATTGTCATGCGTAATAAATAGATGCTGGTATAAAAATTTAATCACGTCATCGTGGTAAAGGTACAATTTTTTCTCTATTTTTAATTTTAAATCATTCTTAACCGTTTGACCGAGCTCGAGCTGCATAATAATGCATAATATGCATATTATAAAACCACACACACTGAATAGTACCGTTCATTTAAAAATGATGACTATACTTACTATTAGATGGGCACGTCTTTGTTTCAGGTTAAGGTTGGTTTGATGTCAAGCGCTTTCGAACCTCAGGGGCTTGATAATGATGTCTTCACGTCGAAAGCGCTTGCCATCAAGCCAGCGAAGACGGACCCACCTAATTAGCCACAATAACAACTAGAAGACTTACTAACCTTAAAACTCTATTTATTCGAACTAATCGCGACTGATGAACTTTTTTGTGCTCCAGAACACGAAATTCCACCACAAGAACATCATGGAGTTGTGTGGGCGACTGTATATTATCACATTGTTCAGCTGCATATCGTTAGCTGCATCGAGGCATAACCCACGGGACGATCCGGTCAAGTACTACCAACCTGAACAAGTTCACATTTCGTTTGGGGGTATGTCAGCAAAATCAGTTTTCTAAGTTGTAAGAGTGTTCACTAGTGATATTTTTCTTTGAGGAGAAGAGAGCAGGAAACCCCTGATTTTCGTGTCCACAAATAGTATTTTTCTCCCGTCTATATTGTCAAATTATTTATGACCTCATGCTATACCTGACCTGTTTCAGAGACGGTAAACGATTTCGTCGTCACCTGGTCCACTAGAGACTTCACTCCGTCTGTCGTCGAGTTCGGTATCGGCGGCATCGTCAACACGTCGAAGGGCCAAGCGATGAAATTCGTCGATGGCGGCCCTCGGAAATCCTCTCAGTTTATTCACAGAGTCACATTGAAAGGGTTGCTGCCGAATCAACGTTACGGTAAGTACACTCTGGTTCCGTTCAGACAGTCCCGGACTGCACCAGGATAAGTCAAACATGATCTCGTACAAGTTGCTATCGGATTTTGACAGATCCGTCAATTTACAGTGTACCACTGCGGCAGCGATTTGGGATGGTCGGACGAATTTTGGTTTACGACTGTCAACAACGGGACGGAATGGTCTCCACGGTTAGCCGTTTACGGTGACATGGGCAACGAGAATGCGCGTTCCTTACCTTACCTGCAGAAGGACATAATATCCGGACTGTACGACGCCATTCTTCACGTTGGAGATTTTGCATATGACATGCGAAATGTAAGTTTAATGCCCAAACCCAAAAAAACCAGAAAAACGCGATTTTTGGCACTGTTTGAACTTTTTGATGACGATTTTCCCGCTGAATCCAACTGTGACCCTCTCCATCATCCTCAAACCTTCTATTGTGTTTCCTGTGGTCATATAATTTTTCATCATGGCGGTTTCCAGGACAATGGCGAGGTTGGCGATCAATTCATGCGCCAAATTGAACCGATCGCAGCCTATGTGCCATACATGGTGTCGGCCGGCAACCACGAAGAATCTTAGTATGAAATCAATTTACTTGTAAATTTTTCTCTGAATTATGGTCTTGGAATTTTTTCCTTGAGCTGACATGAATTGCTATATGAGATTTTTGCTTGCAATTTACAGCAATTTCAGTCATTACCGGGCCCGTTTCTCGATGCCAGGGGGCCATGAAAATCTCTGGTATAGTTTCGACCTCGGCCCGATACATTTCATCAATTTGAACACCGAAGCTTACTATTTTCCTGAGTACGGCCTAAAATTGGCCATCAAGCAGTATTTGTGGCTCGAGGAAGACCTCAAAGTGCGTTTTTGACATTTTCTCACTCGATATTTTCACGTTTCCTTCGCCTGAGCTCACCCGATAATATTTTAACCAGAAAGCTACGTCTGCGGAAAATCGAGAAAAAAGACCGTGGATCATCACTTACGGTCACAGGCCGATGTACTGTTCGGACGACGACGGCGACGATTGCGCCAGACATTCGTCCAGAGTTCGCACGGGATTTCCAATTTTCAACTGGTATTTTTGTAAAATAATTGATCACGAAATTTCACCTCGGATACGAGGAATTAGCCCTCAACGCGTTACTATTCTTTTTAGGTTTGGCCTTGAGCCGCTATTTTACAAATACGGCGTCGATCTCGAGATATGGGCTCACGAACATTCGTACGAACGCCTGTGGCCGGTTTACAACCACGAAGTGAAAAACGGCAGCCATGAGAATCCGTATCGAAATCCAAAGGCTCCGGTCCACATTGTTACCGGTTCTGCGGTAAGTTTCGAAAAATATGCTCAACTTACAAATTGCAGAAAAAATGGACATTTTTTGAGAGGAAAGTCTTTTTTGTTTTTGTCAGGGTTGTAAGGAGGATACCGATCCTTTTGTCGTACATCCGGAAGCTTGGTCCGCGTTCAGAAGCAGCGATTACGGCTTTACTCGGCTTCAAGTGTTCAACTCGACACATCTTTACTTGGAGCAAGTGTCCATCGATTTGGTGAGTTTGAGCCATCATTTTTTAATGCATTTTGGTGTTATCCCTTTTAAAGTGAAACTGAGAGCTTTTCTTCTGTGCTTGAAAGTGATGCTCTGTTTCCAATTATGACTTCTACGGTTTTGCAATTGAAGAAAAGGGCGAAAGATTCCATTTATTTCCTTTTCTACTTGCCCTTCACGTAATACGATTTGGTTAATTAGGGCATTTTGGTTAATTTGGGCATATTCCGAGTGTTTGCCACCCGGTTTCAGGATGGTGACGTCATCGATAGCATGTGGCTGATCAAGGACTCCCACGGGCCGTACGAGTAGAGTAAGGTTGGAAAAGTTATAGCATAGAATGTGTTTACACCAATATACGCCAAATCACTAGGAACTTGGTCTAGTCCATTGCTCAAAATTATTCATTAAGAGCATTCACAATCGACGTGGTTAGGTCAGTGAAGCTTTTCTAACAATTTCACGTTTCAGTCGAAAAAGGTTCACTTTTATAATATTTTCTTTAAAACTTGTGATTTTAGTTGTGTAGGATCATAGTGAATAATATGAATTGTTTATTTTGCTCTTGAATTCATTATTGATATTACATTATTGATATTATACACTCATTATGCAATAATAATGTTTTACCTACAATTACCCATTGATCTGTTTTCATAATTTGTGAAAGTGGGTCTGAACCCCCCCCCCTGAACGGCAGGGGATGACAATTATCACCCTACGAATCACCAAAATTCATCAAAAAATCGCGGATTTACGGGTACCAACAATTTTGCACAAGAAATTTTGATAGATGAAAAACCCCTGGCACACAAGAATGATCTCAGAAAATTTCCGAATTGAATGCAAGCTCAATTTTCAACTTATTTCCAATGCGGGAAATACAATGGGACCCTGAAATTTATAAAGGGTGAAATTAAACGTAAGCAATATAATGTATTTATTTGGTTTAGGTAATCGTATAACAGACACATGATTAAAATCGAATGGCACGTAATTTTGTAATTGACTTCAAGTAGTACACTATCACGCGATACGCTCTGAGCGCACTTTATCCTACTATTGCATTCACTTTTGAGTTTTGGCTCGGTAGAAAACAATACTTAAATGATCCTTAAAACACTACTTGGTAACAAAACGTTGAAATCGAGTTAATTCCTCGCTTTGAATGTTCAGGTTTTGTCTTGAATGGCGACAAATTCGAATCGACTTCCAAATATCGATGGAATGTGGTTTGTCAAGCAATTGGCTGAAAATTATTTGGGAAAACCAATTTTTATTGGGTTACGCTGAGACGCCACCTCGACCCATCAGACCAATGCACTTGTTCTGCGAGTGTTGTTGTTGTACTAGTCTTGTTCTTTGTTGTTTATAACATCTTCACAATAAAGCCCAAGGAGGTGGGAGTGGGAGATTGAAATGTGATCAAAAACTTATCTTTCCGAGAAATTGAATGGAAGCAAAAGAATATTTGTGAAGATCGATTTCAAAGTCGGCCAATGAAAAACAACTATGGTTAATATAAAATCGCGTAAATTTACATCAGAAAATTGGTCACCTATCACAGAAGATTGCCACATTTCCTTAAATTGGTTAGTAATTACGATTACTTGTCAAAAAAATAAATTCATTTCGGCGAAAACGAGGCGTTTCAGATTACAGCTATTGCACGAATCTCGCGTAAAGGCTACGGGTTCCCCTCAAGGCACGAATCTCGATTGTTCATTTATAGATTGATCGATTCCGGGTTTTATGATAATCTCGGGCGACTGCCGACTATGCGTTGCATGCGAAAACAGCTTGAGACGGACAATATTGCAGGTGCCTTACGCATGCGCAATGTGAGGTTTGGTAGGCAATGCCCTGCAATGGGAATTAACACTGCGCATGCGCAAGGTACCTACACAGGCCTACACTCTGAACAAGCCCATTCTGATCAAAGCATACCTACTAAAGACGGCGATTCTCGTTTAATTTAGGCTGTCGACGGCCCATTGGTAGATCAATCGTCGAATCAACTAACGAAAGGCATCAAATGCCGCGAATCGCGTTGAAAGAGGTAGAGATCGTGGTAGCACCATAATTTTGAAAATTGGTTAACAGTAAGGGTGAAATCACAGCTTTTGCGAAAATATCACATAGGATCCCCAGTTAGGTTTTAAATTGCGCTTTAACCGGATTCTAAATCCTCGCGGATAAAAAGGCGTGATTTGAGGTATAAAACAGCGAATTCTGCAGCATGATGCTCGAGCTAAGAATCACGTAGCCCCATGTTCCCCTACGGCACCAACACGCTCTGGTGGAAACGAGGAAACATCACGTAATGCAGCTGCTCGCTGTAAACCCGCCAGGATACATCCCAACTGACGACGGCTCTTTGTCAAAATGGTGATGATAGTTCGGAGCCAGAGGTACCGACGGCGAATCCAGCAGTTCGGTATTGCTCTCGTAATCGCTCGAAGACGTTGTCAACGATATGCTCGAAGGTCTCGTGTACCCCGTACTTTGAGGACTGTCGCACCGCACGTTGGTGAACGGATGGTCTGAAGGCCTCATGTAGTCGGACGGTTCGATTTTGGTGTAGTAGGATCCAGACGTTGGCAGCATTGGCGACACCGAGCCGACGAGGTCTTCGCACATGTACGATGAGACGCTTGTCGACGCCTCGCCTGTTCGACAGTATCTGCAACAAATGAGAGTTAAACGGTTGAAGCTTTCGAACGTGCAGCTTTTATTTTGGTACAGATGGGCAAAACGGGGGTTTTTGGGATCCCTGAATTGGGACGGTAACGCGTTGTCAAAAATCTTGAAAACGTTGGTCCGACTTCACGTTGGTTGCCCAGCTTAAAAAAAGCCTTCCTTCAATTATCTAGTCTGAGGAACCAATGGGAATCGAAACCGTACTCTTGTGAATCGACACCCAATCGCACGTATCTCATGGCAAAGAACCGTTTCCGTCCTATCAGCATCGGTCAATCACTGCCTAAACGACAAAATCTTTAGAAAGAAATTTCTGTAAACCCTCCTGTTTCCTGACATATTCCTGCATTCCTGAAAACGCCTTGCCAAAATCTCACTAGTTATGGGCCACAGGTTCAATTACCTGTCATCCTGCTGTCGATGGTGATACACCGTTTCAACGCTGGAGCTCAACGTCTGGTGGTAGGTCGAAGACTTGTAACTCGCTACGAATTTGTTGCTGTACGGTAAAGCCACTACAGTGGTCGTGCTAGGGTTAGCGAGAGGCGGCGTTGCGTAGCCGCTAAACGAGCAAGGCGAATGTGAAGGTCCTGCTGAGCTCAGACTAGCAAAGGATGGATCTGCTGACCTCAGCCTCGACTGTAGCGGTTCTGCTGAGGTCAGCCTGGGAAACGAATCATTGGTCGAGCTCAGTCTTGAGTGGGACGACTCTGCTGAGCTCAGCCGAGTGATTGATGATTCTGCTGAGCTCAGCCTTGAAAACGGAGCGTCTACTGAGCTCAACCTCGAGTGCGTTGGTTCTGACGAGCTCAGCCTGGAAAACGCCTCCACTTGCTGATGGTACGAAGGAGAAGGCGATTCTCTCGATTCCATCGTCATCTTGACGCAAGGGCGGTGATCGTTGAGGAATGACACCAAACCCCGTTTCTCAGTCTCTAGGGCGTGGATTTGCATTTTCAACTCGGAATTTTGGGATTCCAGCACTTCAGATTCCTGAAAATGACAACACGATTATGGGAGGCCACTTGCAAACTCTTCTACTCTCTGAAACACATCTCGTATGATCTACTTACATGGATCAAATTTTCACCCCTCAGCCGTTTTTTCTGCCGGCATTTGGTGGCGGCGATTTTATTCCTTTCTCTTCGCATTCGCCTCCTCTCTTCGTCCTGGGGTGTGAGCTAAAAAAAAGGGAAATTAGACGTTTTCGGAATGCCTTATGTTCAGGACTCTGTTCTTGAACAAAGCAAGATGCTGAAATAATGGATCTGTGGATGTTATCTGTAGACATTGGTTAGAGGCTTACCCCGCCGCTCGAGTAATCTTGAGAATCCTGGCTCACATCCTCCGACATCGTCCTGTTCCTTGACGGTCGATCCGGCATCACCGCTTGAGCGAGCGGCGCGGGCGCCGGCTGGTGCTCTTCCGATACAGAAAGACTGCTTTTCCTTTTCGATTGAATCGTCAATTTGAGCCCTTCCTTGATAAGTTGAGTCCTTGTATGCTGAAGACTCGGAGGTGAAGATGACGCTGCGACTATTGAGTTAGAATTGGAAGATGGCGGCGAGTTAGCGAGGCGTACACCGCCACCGGCTCCGGCGCCGGCACGGATCAGTTTGAAGGGGTCGGTCATCGCCATGAGAGAATTCACTATTTCTGGGGTTCTGAAATGGATATTATAATCAATTAGGACTGGAATGGTACATTTTTGGCAAAGACTCTTCAAGTAGGGCGCATTCTTTGTCATCCAAATCCTCATTTTAGCGGTACGGAAAAGCCGCCTTACATTTATTAGTTTATAAATGGGTTTTCAAGAATCGTCATTAATTGATTAAAATGAGAAATTACCTTGGAGTAGCTCCAGTGCCCTCCCCGACCGGTACACCGAGCAGTAGGTTTGGCGTCAAGTTCGAATTGTACATCTTGCTCGAATGTCTATGGATTGGTGTATGCTCTGAACCTTTAGCCAGCTTATCGCCTGAAACATTCGAAATGGGTGCCTTCAGTTTCATTCAATTAATTAACGACCTCAGCTACAGACTGATAGACTGTGCCATGAAGAGCCAAAAGACGAGTGACAATTTGGCTCTGAGCCAACAGAATATTTAGCCACATACATCTTTAATCTATTGAATTCTTCCAAATGTCCAACCCGACAGTCATCTGAATCTAAGTCTGTTTCAGATGCGGTATAATTATTTAAAGTCGTTGGCACAGTGTCGTTTCATAAAACGTATTTCTGGTAGCAGCCCTTTTTCGGTCAGCTGAAGCGCCTATTCACAATGGGTGTCCCAAAAGTGTCCCAAAAATGTGAGTGTAGGAAGTGTAGGTTCCCTGCGCATGCGCTTTTGGTTTTGAAGTGATAGTAAGCCTTGCTGCTAGAACGTTGCCTACCATACGTTGCACTGCGCATGCGTAAGGCACTGACGAATGCCAACACTCGCGTTCCTGGGCCAAACCCAGAATTTTGGGACTTCTTTTGTAAACGGAGAGTAGAAGGTAGGGTAGGTATCTATTTTGATAGCTTCCCTTTAGATGATGCCCATTCACTATCTGATTGCTGCAGTGCTGGCTAAGAAAATGTTGTTGCGTGATCGGTCGAGGTGGCGTCGACGTTAAAACCAGCAAATCTCATTTTCCCCCTCCATCCCTACTCCAACAGCCAGCAATCTGTGTTGAATGGGCCGGTTGTTGCGATGATACTAATTTCTCGACCCATAACAGTGCAGAATGCTCGGCGGGTTTGAAGAAATCGTCAATATTCCAGCTCATATCTTGGAAACACTTCATTTCCGAAGGAGGTAGATTTTTTTAATCTATATCAAACACCTGTGACGGTGAAGAAAGAGACGTAACTGATTAGATAAGGCGCGATATATGACCCTTCCGTTCCACGCTTGAAAATTTCGAGTGCCACCAATCGAAATTTTAATATTCCATTCTTTTTACGCCGACCGTTGTTCTCTGCCATTCTGAGTGTTTGATCTCGAAGGTTTCCAGTCAAATGATCAGGCGCGTCATCATCAATTTGGATTTACTTCGTCATCAAAATCTAATTCCACTTATGACGCAGTGGATGACATTTTACCAACATACCAATGTCATTATTATCATCCGTAGAAATGGTTTCTTGTTGATGCCTATTTTTAGCAGCCTTTAATAACTTAAATTGCTTGCCTATAATTTATAGTTCAATATTCGTACAATTCATGCATATTTACCACATTTTCAACAAAAAATTCTAATCCGTAACTGGAATTTATAATTTGACATTAAAAACCAGCGATCTATCTGTGGCCTTTGCCCTTTCCTACCTCAGATCAGTGACAGATAGCGCAAATTGTTGTCGAAAGGGTCAAAAATTTCATACATGAATCTACCAGACGATGGATGTCAAAAGGGGCCAATGCCTGGCTACTTATCGGGCACGCAGATCTTCCACAGACGGCAACAGTTGAGACCGGGGGTTCGAAGACAGATGAGCTCTTTCATGGAAATGGTCTGATCACGAAATATAAAAGACATGTCTTCTTCAGCTTCGTCAAGAGACTTACCGATATAGTAGGAGGGTCAATGCCATCCAAAACGAGTCGTTAGGGCCATCGGTAGTACTTGAGTGGGTATCTATTACTAATTATTATCCTTACCAAGCAATACCGAGTCAATTCTTCAATAAATTCCAACCCATGCCTATCTGTCAAACCATTGCCTTCCAGATTAGCTCTAGTCATACGCGAGTATTTTCTTCCCAACGGACTCTCTTCGAAATAAAAAAGTCGTGCAGTTGCAATCGTGTTGGCGGTATGAATTGAAAAACGCACGTCACCTTCCTCACCCGAAAGACGGTGCGCACTAATTCGTGAAATGGCGCTTGTCGGGTACGTACCCGGTGGGGGGGGGTCACATAACTACTACGAACGTGACATATTTTTCATTATCAAACTGTCAAGGGGTCAAACTCATAATGAAACTCAAACTCAAACTCATGCTTAAATTCGAAGTTAAACTTACGATGAACAGAAACTCAAACTCATAATCAAACTCGAAGTCAAACTCACAATGAAACAGAAACTCAAACTCATAATCAAACTCAAAGTCAAACTCACAATGAAACAGAAACTCGAACTAATAATCGAAGTCGAAGTCAAACTCACAATGAAACAGAAACTCGAACTAAGAATCGAGGTCGAAGTCAAACTCACAATGAAACAGAAACTCAAACTTATAATCAAACTCGAAGTCAAACTCAAACTCATACTTAAATTCGAAGTTAAACTTACGATGAACAGAAACTCAAACTCATAATCAAATTCGAAGTCAAATTCACAATGAAACAGAAACTCAACCTCATAATCGAACTTGAAGTCAAACTCACAATGAAACAGAAACTCAAACTCATAATCAAACTCGAAGTCAAACTCACAATGAAACAGAAACTCAAACTCATAATCAAACTCGAAGTCAAACTCACAATGAAACAGAAACTCAAACTCATAATCAAACTCGAAGTCAAACTCACAATGAAACAGAAACTCAAACTCATAATCAAACTCGAAGTCAAACTCACAATGAAACAGAAACTCAAACTCATAATCAAACTCGAAGTCAAACTCACAATGAAACAGAAACTCGAACTAATAATCGAAGTCGAAGTCAAACTCACAATGAAACAGAAACTCGAACTAAAAATCGAGGTCGAAGTCAAACTCACAATGAAACAGAAACTCAAACTTATAATCAAACTCGAAGTCAAACTCACAATGAAACAGAAACTCAAACTCATAATCGAATTCGAAGTCAAACTCACAATGAAACAGAAACTCAAACTCATAATCAAACTCGAAGTCAAACTCACAATGAAACAGAAACTCAAACTCATAATCAAACTCGAAGTCAAACTCACAATGAAACAGAAACTCAAACTCATAATCAAACTCGAAGTCAAACTCACAATGAAACAGAAACTCGAACTAATAATCGAAGTCGAAGTCAAACTCACAATGAAACAGAAACTCGAACTTATAATCGAAGTCGAAGTCAAACTCACAATGAAACAGAAACTCGAACTTATAATCGAAGTCGAAGTCAAACTCACAATGAAACAGAAACTCGAACTTATAATCGAAGTCGAAGTCAAACTCACAATGAAACAGAAACTCAAACTCATAATCAAACTCGAAGTCAAACTCACAATGAAACAGAAACTCGAACTAATAATCGAAGTCGAAGTCAAACTCACAATGAAACAGAAACTCGAACTTATAATCGAAGTCGAAGTCAAACTCACAATGAAACAGAAACTCGAACTTATAATCGAAGTCGAAGTCAAACTGACAATGAAACAGAAACTCGAACTTATAATCGAAGTCGAAGTCAAACTCACAATGAAACAGAAACTCGTACTAAAAATCGAGGTCGAAGTCAAACGCACAATGAAACAGAAACTCAAACTTATAATCGAAGTCGAAGTCAAACTCACAATGAAAGTGAGTGAAACTCATAATCAAACTCGAGGTCTGAGTTTCACTTTCATTGTGAGTTTGACTGCGACTTCGATTGTAAGTTCGAGTTTCTGTTTCATTGTGGGTATGACTTGAAGTTCGATAATGAGTTTGAGTTTCTGTTTCATTGTGAGTTTGACTTCGAGTTTGATTATGAGCTAAAGTTTCTGTTTCATTGTGAGTTTGACTTCGACTTCGATTATAAGTTCGAGTTTCTGTTTCATTGTGAGTTTGACTTCGAGTTTGATTATGAGCTAAAGTTTCTGTTTCATTGTGAGTTTGACTTCGACTTCGATTATAAGTTCGAGTTTCTGTTTCATTGTGAGTTTGACTTCGAGTTTGATTATGAGTTCGAGTTTCTGTTTCATTGTGAGTTTGACTTCGACTTCGATTATAAGTTCGAGTTTCTGTTTCATTGTGAGTTTGACTTCGACTTCGATTATAAGTTCGAGTTTCTGTTTCATTGTGAGTTTGACTTCGAGTTTGATTATGAGCTAAAGTTTCTGTTTCATTGTGAGTTTGACTTCGACTTCGATTATTAGTTCGAGTTTCTGTTTCATTGTGAGTTTGACTTCGAGTTTGATTATGAGTTTGAGTTTCTGTTTCATTGTGAGTTTGACTTCGAGTTTGATTATAAGTTCGAGTTTCTGTTTGATTGTGAGTTTGACTTCGACTTCGATTGTAAGTTCGAGTTTCTGTTTCATTGTGAGTTTGACTTCGACTTCGATTATTAGTTCGAGTTTCTGTTTCATTGTGAGTTTGACTTCGAGTTTGATTATGAGTTCGAGTTTCTGTTTCATTGTGAGTTTGACTTCGATTTTGATTATAAGTTCGAGTTTCTGTTTGATTGTGAGTTTGACTTCGACTTCGATTATAAGTTCGAGTTTCTGTTTCATTGTGAGTTTGACTTCGGGTTGGATTATGAGTTTGAGTTTCAGTTTCATTGTGAGTTTGACTTCGGCTTCTATTATAAGTTCGAGTTTCTGTTTGATTGTGAGTTTGACTTCGACTTCGATTATAAGTTCGAGCTTCTGTTAGTGAAACAACGAATATAATTGTGCCAAATAAATATTTGCAAATCAAATGCTCCTTAGCCTGATTAGCAGTTATGTAAATGCTCGTAAATCCTAAAGCGTTGAATTTTTTCCCGTGTCTACGAAAATTACCTGCATTGTAGCGGTAAAAATCTTCGTCGAGATGCAAACGTGGACTTGGCTTGACGGCTCCGTATCAAGGATAGGATACCAGCCCGAGTCGGTTTCCGGAGATTTTACTCCAAATTGTAAACACCTGAGCAAAGTCTGTTGTAATTTTCCAAAAGTATACATTTCCCAATACCTATACGTTGTCCCACCTGTAAAACGCTTCTCGTCAGATCGCTCCGCTAATTACCCGTTCATCCTAAGCCAATTTCCTCGCCTGTTCTGTTAACTCGTTCGTAAAAGCGAAACGTTCCATTCGCCGGCAGATGGGACGTCCTTGGAGTCCGAGTTCTTTACTGCTTTTCGGCCTCGCGAGCGAGTGAAAGAACGCGAAATGAATTTTACGACCTTCCAACGCATCCGACGGACACAGGCAGAAACGCTAGCCCATTTACAACTACGACGACTGTAAATTAATGCGCGCAGAAACTTCTCAGAACGCGCACCGAGTGCGACTATTTTGAATTCCGGATAATCGGGACGACCTGAAAGCTGCGGCCGATTTTGCAATCCCCTCAAAATCGGCGGGGGTTTCTGGAAAACGAATAAAATCGAGTTAATCCGCCAATTACGGCGAATCGTTGAAATGCACGGAAATGCAATCGCGGCAGCGGTTTTATTGGAAAATAGACAGATAACAACGTCATCAACTCGTCCTGAGAGTCGGACTTGCCCTAACGAAGTGCACCAGGTAAACGGCTAATGCCTCTTTACGACTCTCAGTTTCTCGACATTGGTCAATAATCGGATAACCGAATGAAAAACAAAATCAGTCCGTTTGCAATTTTGATTGCGTAAAATGCAAAATAATCCAGTCTCTGTCAAGAGCTTGTTAACCGACGTATGTTAATATGAAGCCCTCAACGTTGCCCTATTTATGAATCCACGGGTGATGATTATCGGCAGAAAAACCAGGTGTGAACTCAAAACCAGCTTTGTTTTGACGCAAGAGCATATTGACGACTTCCTCTTGACATTGTAAATTTTTCCAGCTCGAGCGCTTTTGGCTAAAGAGGCATCTAAAATCTCTCTCTGGGAATGTGTTCAGGGGGTTACAGGGTATCAATACTATGAGTACCACACGTTTCCCAGCTGGTAAAAACTGTGGGAAGAAGGAAAAAGGCCCAGTTTTTGGAAGTTTTTCAATTTTTCGCTCATAACTTGAAAAGGAGAAGTCGGAGCGAGAAAGCGACCAAATACAAAATGAAAGTGTGATTAATTTCCTACAAGTTTTATTCCATGCACTTCTCTCCTAACTCCAACCCTTTCTGAGATATACGCTGTCAAAAGTGACGATTTCTGAAAAACGTTCAATCCCGAGTTTTTCCCTATATCGTCTAAACTAATGATCTTAGCCCAAAAGCCATAATGGAAAAAGTTGTAGAGAATTAAATTTCCTTCGGGACTATGTATTAATATCTTCATTTTTTCTTAGCAGTTGCCAACTGTAAGGACTTTTGTTTTTTAATTGTTTTTAGAACATTTTTCAATACTTGAATTCTCAACCACTGGAGGATGAAAATGAGCTTATTAAAATATATTCCAGAGAAAAATGAAATTCTCTACAACTTTGTTTATCACGAGTTTTAGGCTGAGTTCAATAGTTCAGAAGACACAGCGGAATTTTGAATAAAAAACGTGGGAGGGAAATTTTTTTCTCAAGAATCGTCACTTTTGACAGCTTATATCTCTGAAACGGTTGGAGTTGGGAAAGTATTGCATAGAATAAAAATTCTAGGAAATTCATTCAACTTTTAGTTTGATTTAGATCACTTTTTCCGTCCGACCGACCATCTTTGAGTTATGGGCACAAATAATTAAATCGTGATTTTTGGAAGTCGTTCTACCCCATACTTTTGATGTCAAGTTCTGCTGTTAAACTATTGATCATAGCTCAAAATTTGAAAAAAAAAGTAGTAGAAATTTTAATTTTTCTCTGAAATACTTATTTATGAACTCATCTATCAATTACCATTTCTCCTTTTGAAGCCATGTTCACAAAAATCTGAGAGTAGCCTTCAAATTAGTGGTATTTTTAATTCGCTCCATAATTTTACGTGCCAAAGCATGGAAGTATTGTGTGTTACCTGCTCACTACTGTCGATCTCGAAGCGTATTTTTCTTTGCTTAGGTGCCTACAGAGGATACTGGGAATGGAAAGTACTCGTTAAAAATCGTGGCGGGACCTTTGGCATTCGGATGAAAATCATCAACTTGGACCCGAGAGGTTGATAAATTATTCATATTGTTCAAAACGCCAAATCAAACAAAGTCTTCACTCCGGATCCTCAGGTTCTCATTCACGGACGGCGATTTGTCTACGTGAGCTCGAGAGCCCATGACGAAAAACCGTCCGTCCTTCCATGGTTCAAAAACATTTGAAAATTGAACATTTTTCATCATAATTTATCACTTCGAAAGGGCTTGATGAAGAGCCTTTTTCATTTGGATTCATCGAAAATATTACTCATTTAATGACTGAAACATGGAAATAACTGAAACGTTCCTCTAACCGCGCCAATTAATAGCACTTTTACAATAACAAAAAGACATAAAAAAACGGATGGAAGTACATAAATTGCGTGTTATATTGCCCCTTTTTTTAGCCGCTTTAAAATTCTTATTTTTCCAGAATTTTTTTGCCTTCGAATTTTTTTTTGCAAAAATTCTCGCATACTAAAAGGAGCAGGTATAGGCGAGGTCAAGGAGCGCCTTGACCCAAACAATCCGACACTACGCCCACTGGCTCACGGGTCAACAAAGCTCGCAGAGTTGGAAATATAAAGATGGAGGAGGCCTGGCCTAGTCTTCCTCGAACATTGCCCGTATAAGCCCCCGCTGGGCTACCGCCGTAAATAGAAACAAACATTCCAGCAATGAAAATGAGATAATTCCATCCAGGCATCTCGGGTCTGCGAATTATATCAACTTTTTCCGAATCGCAATCTTTCCTCAGTTATGAATCGTTTTGAAAAAGGAGGAGGTCACTCAAGTTGACCTAGGGTATGGGCAAAATGATATTTTAATCACCTACAATTGAGGAGTGAAGTTTCAAAACCGGATCAATCCATTTTTTCCCGAATTTTTTCCCAAAATTCATGATCCATTGCACCCTGCAACGCCTTATGGACCAAATCTGGCTCGATCCGATAGAAAAACCGAAACAGTGGTTTCTCTTCGATAGTACGCTTCACGGGAAAGCGTTTTTGTGTTTCCTGGAAAATTTGGAAATTTGGATTAAGCCGGCTTTGATATTACACGCCTCACTTCGGTACTACCTAGTCCAGTGGACGGGTGCTCAAAAAGACGATCGGAGAAAAATACTGACGTAGTTTTGTCAACGGTTTTATACGTTTTTTTGGGTGCTGAATCCGAATCGCCACCTCAAAATCGCCCGACGTCACAGAAAAAATCGCTCAAAACCTCAAAACTTTAGAACATTTTCTAAACAATTGCTCGTAGCTCTAAAACTATTCGTTTTCGGGAAATTTTATGATAAGTATTGTTAAAGATGAGTAAATTTGTGACAATTTAAGAGCAACCGCAGCTTTCTAGCTTATATAGGTACTGAGATATGGTTTGTCAAAGATCATCGAATTATTGAAGTACTGTGCGTTACCTAACACCACCGGTTTGCTCTAGCTTTTTATTTACCTCCGAACTCAAAACCCATTGTGTACCTTGAGTTTCGGATGTACGGCAACAATCTTGCTCGTCACAGACATTCATACAAATACGTAGCGTTTTTTCCCGCTTACGGTCGTCCGTAAATTGCGGGTCAATTGGTTCAATTGCCCGCTTCGAATTGTTTGGAATGACTGCATGAATACTTAACCACATCATGTATCACGTCACATTAGATGTTCGCGAATTATGGAAAAATTCAATTCGAAATCAGTTAAACGCTAAAATTTATTCTGATGACACGCAGTACTTATATCTGGTTGATTCCCAAATAACTGTCAATTTTCAATTTGGAAAAAAATTGAAATTTCACCTCTTTGAAAAATCTTGAAATAATTCCTGCATGCTCCCAGGACCTTTCTAAGATTGAAAAAATCATGAAAAAATATACAATAGGTATTATATACCTATGCCATATTAGAGCACCTTGTTCAGTGTTTTGTTGAAAGCCTCCATCCCTGAGATTTGACCGACAATTCTCAGGCGAACTAACAACTATTGTTCAGAAAATAATTGCGCGTAAAAGTGTATAATTGATTTTTACTTTCATATTTACAGAGAAAATGGAAAAACTTTTACTTATACGCATGTACTCACAGACGCATGTACCGAATCACTTTCCGACCAAGTGACACTGTGTCCGTCTGTGGTCATTTACAAAAATGGCCATAGCTCCCTCAATTCTCAACCTTTTTTCAAATTTCTTGAACTGAAATGTTTGTCTCGGCAAGACCTAACACCCTGTTTAATCTGAATTTGAATAACGCACAGTACTTCCGATATATTTGCATTTTTAGTGTTTTCTATTTTATATTTTTTTTCGGCCATAAAAATGAGCAGATTTGAGCGTTCTTGGTCTTAATATCTGTGTTTTACCTTGCAGAATTTGTGGATATTTTTTATAATCCGATAACATGGCGTATTTTTATGTAGGGCGCATTATAAATTCGCATAGTGAGTTTTTTGGTACATTTTTACCTAAACACCATCAAAAACAGTCAAAATACGATCAAATCGTGTCACGCTTTCACGTTTCAAAATATGATAGTACTGTGCGTCTACGCACCACTGGTTTTTACACCAATAACATCGTTATTTATAATCGCCGCTCTTTATCCCCGGCCTTATCGCCCAGAATCAGCTATTTGCGGTCGCTGATAAGAAATTACAGCTGCGACTAGCTGACTAGCTGACCGACGGGCGAACTGGCAGCGTTCGGACTATAACTTCGGTTAAAAGCTCGGCGGAAAAGTTGGCCCGGCTCCGAGAAATCCGAGACGTTCGCCCTGTGAAAAAATCGGACGAGCGGAGAGCGAGGGAAAATGCGCGAAAAATAGGCCAAACTTGTCACTCGAATAAGACCGGCTATCGAATTTGTCAAGTGCTGAACGGTTTTATTTTCGACCGTGTTAACAACCGTCGTCGCTTTTTGAGTTGAATTGATGTTCCGATCGGTGTACTGTTGGCGTTTGACGGTCGTCCGGCGATTAAAAATCGGCGAGGTGGTTCAGGCAAAATTTTGCACATTGCCTAATTGAATCGTCCGAATAAAAAAATGCCCGGTGCCTTTTCTTATGCTGCTCACGGTCACTTGTCTTCCAATATCCAAATTTTGATGGAAAAAGTCATCTCAAAAACTTTTTTCGAAAAATGCACTCAGGTACTTATTGAATTGGTTTGGAAATCTTTTTCATCGCCATCTCACTTTACAATTTAAGAAAGGTCCTTCGAATCCTTCAATGAAATGGACATTTTTTGCCCGTACCAACGCCGACGCCGTCATACGCAAGAAGCATCGTACCTACCAAAATTCAAAAAAAAAAAAAATAAATAAAAAATAAAACGAGCACGTGCCCTCTAGCGTTTTGGGAGAGAAGGTGGACGGTGGACGAACGGATATTTTTTTATTGCAGATTCGGATTCTTCTTTGACACGTAAACCATTTCAAGAATAGGCTGAAATGTTTGTCTCGGCAGGACCTAACACCCTGTCTAATCGGAATTTGAATAAGTCACAGTACTTCCGATATATTTGCCTTTTTAGTGTTTTCTATTTTATTTTTTTCCGGCCACAAAAATGAACCGATTTGAGCGTTCTTGGTCTTAAAATCTTTGTTTTGATATTTTCGGCCTAAACTCCCTCAGAAGCAGTCAAAATATGATACCTATGGAATAATATGGTTTGATAATATGGAAGTATTATCTATGGAAGTATTCTGTAGCACCGATCCGATTTTCGATTTTAGGACCATTACGATACTTCTACTTCGTAAATATGGAAGTAAAGATGAAAAATTGAAAATTAGCTAGTTAATCCGCCTTATGAAATATGGTCTTCTACATTTCCCAACACGCGATCCCTACAGATCAAGGGGTCGTAATGATTTGCCATCTGGTTGGCTCAAAAAGGTGGACGCCTGCCAGACAACTGTCAGAACGAGCCTAACAAAAATAAAATACGCGGAACCGTCCGTCGACCTGTTGATCTTCAGATCTTCACTCGGATCCGGCGGCGTAAAAATAATAACTTATCACGCCAAATCAATGGTAGCTTATGTTCATTCATGGATGGAAAATCGACTGATAAGGAAAACCTTCAGAGACGGATGTTTCTATGCCCCAAAATGGAACCAGTGGTGCGTAGATAACACGGGTTACTTCCATATTTTGAAACGTAAAAAAGGGACACAATTTGATCATATTTTGACTGCTTTTGAGGGTTTTTAGGTCAAAAATATTAAAAAACTCATTATGCGAATTTTAAAACCTGCCTAAAATCAAAATACGCCATGTTATCGAAATATAAAAAATATCCACGTATTCCGCAAGGTAAAACAAAGATTTTAAGACCAAGAACGCTCAAATCGGTTCATTTTTGTGGCCGGAAAAAAATAAAATAGAAAACACTAAAAATGCAAATATATCGGAAGTACTGGGCGTTATCCAAATTCCGATTAAACAGGGTGTTAGGTCTTGCCAAGACAAACATTCCAGTTCAAGAAATTTGTAAAAAAGTCGAAAATTGAGGGAGCTATGGTTATTTTTGTAAATGACCACAGACGGACACACGGTCCTACATATCCAATATACATGGGCATTCGTTTCAGGGTTCGATGCCGGTCGTACAAAGCCCATTTCGTGTTACGATTCAGAGGTTTAATCGGGTGGTTACATTGTCATGCCTATCCCAACATCCGAAGCCGTTCATTCATTGGGTTCGAATGAATGAATGAGTATCCACGAATCGCGTTCTTTTGAGTCCCACTGTATCCGCCCGATAAGTTAATCCCGTCTATTTGGCCGATTTTGATGTCAATAGCATTGAGGTCAGGTAATTCGATCAGTTGGTGCTCCTGAAGTATCAGCTTTAAATTAACGTTAATACTAAATTAATTGATTCGAGTGGGCTCAAATTTTTTTAATTTTGTCTAATTTAGAGGCTAGAAGAGACAAAATGGTCAAAAAATGTATTAAGTATGCGACAATTTTCTAACCCGCCTATAAACCGAATATGTTCATATACTTTTTAATTATAATTATATACTTTAATTATATAATTAAAGCCATTTATTTTGTTTAAAATTTTATTTATTCAACCTAATTATTTATTTTATGTTTAATATTTTTTTAAATTAAAGAAAAATATTTTATTTTACCTATTTTGTACATTTTTTTTATTTAAAATTTATTTTATTAATTATATTGAAAGTTGTTTAATTACAATTATATAATGAGAGTTCAATCAAGTATGCAATAGGTAGTCATATCATGACCATTTATGTATTTGTCGACAAAGACTGGCCACACAGGCACTTGTTATGAAAACGATTCTGATTTGATAGCTAGTGTTTATATGAAGTTTTCCCAAACCTCCGATCCGATTTTCAATATAGGGCGATTGCTATACTTCCATTTACTCTGAACACATGGAAGTAAAAAGGTTCGTTGACTTATGTGTATGAAGCCTCACTATTCAAATAGCACCTGTTCCAACAATTGTCGTGTCAGGTTCTCGACTGTCAGTGTGACGGAATTGTTAGCTTTTATCCGCATTTTATACGTGTTTAGATCTGGCAATTCAGCATAATTCCATTATATATAATGGAATAGGTAGGCACATAATATAATCATATATGATTATATTATTTTTGGAAATTTTGAAAACACTTTCTATTTACTCATTTCTGGGCCACCGGATCACATGCGGGATTCCACAGCAGGCCACCTGCGGCACGCTGAATTTTCGGAAGGTTGCATGCCGTGGGCCTCCCTTCACTCTCATGAGAGTCACGTCAGCTATTGCTCCTGAAGAGGGCCGTAAGGCCGAAAGCGCTCGGAGTACTGAACCGATTTCGACAATTTTACGGTTGATAGCTTCAAATCAATCGGATAAACCGGCACGACGCCGACATATTCGATATTTCAGCAAAACATTCAGATAAACATGCTGTTTCTAGGCCCAGAATAAACAAGTCTCATCCAGTTGCATCCACTGATGTCATTACTCCAGTCAATGGCAATTGTTCAATGTCAATAATTATATTATAATTAATAATTTCCAATTTATTTTTTAAAATTTCCAAAAACATTTCAAATGTTTTGAATCTCATAGAGAATGACAAATTAAAATTCGAATCAATATTTTTTGAAAAATTCTTATTCAATAACGAATTCATATTACCCACCTAAGAATGGTCCGTTTTCCTCGGCGACGCCGGCGATTATCCGCGAACTCTGGAGCGCACAATTTACAGGACGCGCCCACTTTGCGAACTCCGACACTCGGGCGCGGCGTTTCCGAACATATCCGCGTCAACTTCGCACACGTACCGGCCCCGAACTGAGCGTTATCCAGCGTCGCGCGGCGACAGCATCCCCTTCGGGACCCCCGGGACCGCCCCTGCGGCCCCCCACTGGGCAATTTGCTGGCAGAAAGTGGTCGATTTATTTTTTCGATTAACGAACGGCAAACGAAAATTGAAAAACTAAAACAAAGAGAATTAGGGGATGAATTTATATGAATGCATAAAAAAAAGGTCGATTAAAAAACCCAAGACTTGGCTGAAGTTTCGAAAAATGTGGATTTTTGATGTTTTAAACTTTTGTAAAAATCATAAAAAGTTTACAAAAATTAGAATTATTTTTGAAATTTTAAGCTTTAAAAAAACTGAATTTGAATCATCCTATAAATTCATTAAAAAATTGTGTCCGCAAAAAATTTTGTATAAAAATTGCTAATACCTACCAAAATTTTGCATAAATTAAAAAAAACGCAAAAATATACTGTAAAACATTTTTTTGATACATTATGTCGTTATGTTGTTCTGTTTTTGAAATCGGAAATTTTGAAGACGCCGTCTTCACTCTCACATACGTGCCGCCGACTTTCGGCCCGCCGCCATTCGGCCGGCACCGCCCGCGTCGCCTCCCTCCGCTCATCTCCTCCCGCTCCCGCCGCCTCCCCCTCGAGCCCGGTGTATTTTTAGCGACTGATGTCATTTCGGCCTCCTTCCATTGGCCCGAAATGACGTTACGGGCGGCTCTCCTATTGGCCGGCGGCTACTACCTCCGCCCGGCTCCTTTTCCTCCGACTCCCCGCGCCGGTCGTTTATCGTAAAAACCGAGCCCTTTTATGATAACCTCCCGCCTCTTCACTCTGTCACGCTCCCACTTGTTGGGACGTTCAGTCGGCCGGCGGAACTCGGGGCCGTTACGTGCGGCGGAATTTGCACGCCGCCCGGATTCTAGAAATTACGACGGGCCCGTACCACGGCGGGCCACCCGCGGCACGCTCCGAAGGTGGAATGCCGTCGGCCCACCGTCGATCTTCTGAAAATTGATGCAGAAATGTGCAGATGGCGAAAGCGCCGGAGGAATTAACAATGTCAAGAGGAAGTGATCAGTTAATCCTTCCCCTCAGTTCAGAAATAACAAGACGAAACGATGAATAACCCAAATTGATTTTATTTCGACAAATTTGGAGGCTCTTAAGGAAAAATTAATAAACACCAGGAGATAACTCACAATAAATAAACTACCTTTTTATGACTCTCATTCATCCAGAAATGAACGAATTCTTCCCGATTTCTGAACATTTCACACGTCCGCCGTTTAAAGAAGACAACCGCTCAGCATTGGCAGTCTAGAATTTTCGCTCAGAATGGACTAAATTTTCATAATTTTCGGTCAAACCTTACACCAAAATAAAAAGCGTTTTTCAGGTTCGGTTCCCATACTGGTAGCGAAAAATGATTTTTTTTTTACATTTTACATTTTTGAGAAAGAGGCCTTTGGTTTTGTTCGTTTTTCGGAGTTATGGCACGCAACAGCATTTATGGCACAAGAAGACTTGCAGAATACGTGGCAATTTTTTATATTCCGGTATCTGTGCGAATTTCGATTTGAGGCGGGTTTTAAAATTTGCATAGCGTTTTTTTTTATCCGCTCAGCCCCAAAAGTAGTCAATTGACTGATTTTGATATGACATCAAATTGTGTCAAAAATTTACGTTACCAAAACAAGGACGTATTATTCAAATACCACTTTTTTAATTAATATTTTCGATGGCGTCCTCGAAGCGTCAACAATCGAACGGTCACGGCGAGCCGAAATGGTCGAGTTGCTGACAGCTGATAACATCGAGTTATCTTCCTGGAAATTCGTCCCTCTCGTACCAAACCAGACGCATGACGTTATCAAAAATACATGTCCCTATCAGTCGAGTGTCCAGTTTTGGTTTGGGTTTACGTTTTCGGTAATCTCCACCGTAACCGGTTATCGGTTTCAGGAACGAAATTGTAAACTGATCCTTAACAAGTCAAACAGTTTCGAGCACATCGATGGGAAATTTGCAGATTGAATAGAACGTTGGTTAAATAATATTTATAACCAGTGTCCGCCATAGCTTTTGGCAATAAAATTGGAATGCGCGTCAAGAGGGAACAAAGAAAATCTCTAGAAATAGCCAAATGATATCATAAATTAAATTCGTGAGTGATACCAATAAATAAAGTGTTTTTTCGTGATTTTCCTGCTAGTTTTATTCAGGTCAGTACCGCGGTTTTATGTTTTTTGCTAAATGTTGGCATAAAACATTTTGCTTTTATTTTATGTTGTCGTTGGGCTATTTCCCTATAAAAGCACGTTTCAGTTATTACCATATGATTCATTAGTCGGTGGGGGACGGGTTTGCATAGCAAAATGTCATTACCATGCAGCTATTGCTGTCAGTCCCGTGGAAGTATGATTGATCCGTGAGATTGACCATAAAAGTAAAAGATTGGTAAAAGACGTACCAAGCTTATTTTTATTATTATTATTTATTTTATTATTATTATTATATTATTATTATTTATTAAGCTTATTATTATTTATGGGCATATTTAGCGATGAGTTGATCAAATTCTTTGCGGTTCCAGGAATCGTGGAAAAAATTGAAAGAATTACTAAGTCAACTGTGGCTGTAACTTTTTTGGGTGCGCTTGAGTTATTTCGTGCAATTGCTACCATTCCTACCATGAGACTGTTAACTTAAAATTTATATTTTCTATAATATTTCGTATTCTTTCATTAGGTCATACTTTCATTCATATTCATCCATCTTAACCACGAATTTTACTCTAAGCTAAGCGGGATTATCAGTCCCGTGGCAGTATGAAAATTGAAATTTTGCAATCTTGGCTCCAAAATGAGGATACCGTTGAAAAGCTTTTCGAAATTTCCTATGGATTTGTCATATTTGCAGCTTTCTAGCATCCAGGGAACGAGCGAATACAGCAAAAAATGTAGTTTGAAGTATGTGAATTTTCGGAAATCACTGACGCTGAAAATTGCCCTTTTTCTGAGAATCACCCCTAAGTATCAAGGTGCTTGAAACATTTCAAACTCCCAAAACTATGCAGATACCCTAATACTGAACAATACGTATGGAAGTATCGCGATTTTTTTGTGATTTTTTTTGTGATGGATTTTTTGTGTTTCACTAGAAGCATCGCTAGTTATCTGCGCGCCTTTGCTTCTACCGACGAGGTGGCGCTGGCAGCTGAACGTGCCGCTCAGCCTTGACCTTGCGAGTGGGTGGAGGAGGTGTAGACCTGAGGAGGACGGAAACTAATTGTTATCAGATAAGGTGAAACGGATGTCTAATGTCTGGAGCCTAGCGGTAGTAATTCCATTCGCGACTCAAGGCTATGGAGGTAAATATTTGATTTTGAAAAATCGTCGTCAAAATTTTGATATTGTTACCCAGAGAATATTGGATCGAAGGTTCAGACCAACCACAATGCCACAATAATACTTCCCAATTTCGGTACAGGTATCAAGCTGTTACACCTACGCTGCCGTCCAACGTAGAAAAGCCGTAGAAAAGGTAAGGATCCTAACCTCTTCTACGGCTTTTCTCCTTTGGACCGCAGTACGTGTCCACACTCAATTTTGTGAACTCGCCATTTACAAAGAGGTCGATTCTTCGGCTCATTTGCAACAGTTTTCGTCCCATAAAATTTTTTGTGAGCCCAAGTGAAAGCATACTTTTTCCGCTTTGAAGATTTTTTTCGCGTTATCAACTTACTTTCAGTAAAATGGTCATAAGTACCTGAAATTCGAGAGTAATTACAAAAATGAGGATACCGTTGGAAAGCCCATAAAATTTACTATGGATTTGTCATATTTGCAGCTTTCTAGCATTAGGGCTATAAGCAGAAAATAGGGTTAAAGTTGAGATTATTGTTCAATTTTTAAAAAGAGAGCATTTACGGCTAGAAGAAAATGAAAAAAACCCGCGCACTTTCCGGGAAAAACTGGCCCAGAATGTCAGCTTTTTAACGGTGTAATCATTTTTTTATTTACCTAGCTTCTTTGAGGAGAAATCGACGTTTGAATGGGGAAAACGTGTTTTTTTCGCTAAAATCTCAGTTTTTGAGGAATGTATAAAAACTCCGAAGCAAAAAAATGTATATACCCACACTTTTTGGGCTTAAAACCCCAGCTGGACTACCTATTGCTCAAATTCCTGAGTTCCTGCATGGCATATCATAACCAATTGGGTATAACCGTAATCTGTATCTTCCTCTAGTAGGTACCTACAGCCTAAATATTGTAAACCAATGTAATGGAGTGGAAATAACCAGTTCAAAACACAAGTCTAATGATATCCCATTTAGGCTAGTTTTCCCATTCGCGCAAGTAATTGTGTTTTGGAGTGCTGAGTCATTGGGCCAGCCGCCAATTAGCGAATTATTAGGGGCAATATTGTTTCTAATTCGATTGGTTTCGTCCCAATAGTGACTGATGGTATTTTTCTTGGGCCATCCTGAGGCATGGATTGCCTGCATTGATGGCTCGAGCGCTTTCGGCCGCTCGGCCCTCTTCATTAGGTCATATTCGGGCCGGAGCATTGAAAACCGACATTTACGTCATTATAATCGAGTCGAGGATAGAGCGTAGCTTTCGCATAAAAAATGCTAATAATCGCCGAATCATTAATGCTACATAGTAAAACGATATAGGATAACTTGAATAATCGTATTCCGATTCGACAACTTGGAATGGCTCGTTCTTTCACGTTTTTCGAAATTCCATATCGCAAATCATTGAATTTGTGGTCATTTTGTCGGTCTATGCCCATCAAGATTTGAAAATAATGTAGGTACACCTTAATAAAATATACGTACATTAGTACAGTAATCGGAAATATAGGTACATTAGTGACAGTAATAAAATATAGGTACATTAGTACAGTAATAAAATATAGGTAAATTAGTACAGTAATAAAATAGGTAGGTACATTATGTACAGTAAAAACATACCTAGGTACATTAGTACAGTAATAAAATATAGGTAAGAATTAGTACAGCTAATAAAATATAGGTACATTAGTACAGTAATAAAATATAGATTTTAAAAAATTAAAACATTTAAAATACCTACGTTCTTGTTCCTATTATGGATGTTGGCATAATGCATAATATGTGAACCCAACAGTAAAAATCAAGTCGAGTTATGGATTTTGACCATCTCGACCCATACCTACCTGTCTGCTTCCTCGAGGATTACCAATTTCGGATCAGAATGCCGATAAACGGACGAGCATTTAACTCGGTCGTCGGGAACCCGTAATTTCTGCACAGATCCTGCACTTAGTACTGGAACGAAGTCCAGAAAACAATCTTTTTGGCCGACTGGCGAATTTCTATCCTAGGGCGATTTTCGAGACCGGCCAGTGGTCCAGTATTAACATTGGCCGGATATCAACGTGGGCTATTATTTAGTGCGCGAGCTTTCGCATAAAAATCCGATAATAATCGCGATCATTAATTCCCCATAGTAAAACGATATAGTATTTATATGTATTCCTTCGACAACTTGGCCTGCTTTCTTTCCATTGCACAATTCCATATCGCAAACCGGTGAATTTCAACGTGGGCAAGTTGGGAGTCACACGAACGGCAAAATATGTAGGTACATTAATAAAATATAGGTACATTAGTACAGTAATAAAATATAGGTACATTAGTACAGTAATAAAATATAGGTACATTAGTACAGTAATAAAATATAGGTACTTTAGCACAGTAATAAAATATAGGTACATTATTACAGTAATAAAATATAGGTACATTAGTACAGTAATAAAATATAGGTAAATTAGCACAGTAATAAAATATAGGTACATTAGTACAGTAATAAAATATAGGTACATTAGTACAGTAATAAAATATGGGTATATTGATAAAATATATGTTTAAAAAGGTTGAAAAAATATAAAAGTCAATCAGTAAATGTTTGTTTGAAGCCTAAAAGGCCAATGATAAACCTGAGTTGCTTAGATAACTCACAGTACTTCCATAATACCTTCGTTACCTTAAAGCACAAAGGGATGCATTTTTTATTCGAAGAATTTTTTTTATAAAATTGAAAATTATGACAGAAATTTCAATTTTTGTGAATCGACTAAAAACTTATTTTAGAATATTTATATTTCATTTTTAAGTCATTTATGTTTAATTTATAAGTCATTTATGCAACATTCTTATGCGTAATTTATAGATCATTTATGCGTGTTACTCGGATAACATTGAGAAGTTACCTATTCTTACTGTTGACGTTCGTGTGATGCGGGCTTTAGGCGGCTCCAGCGCTAGAGGGCTATTCCGAAATAGCCTCGATTTTTTGGATTTCTCAAAGTCGGATCAATATGCCGAATCGGAAATTACAAAGCGGACTGATCTCGAAACCCTAGTTTGGGACCAGTTTGGGAATAATTTCTCCCCTTTGATGATTTTATATTCGATAGCGACCACTCGCTTTTGAGACTGCTGATTTTTCTGGATATACGGAGGGGAAAGTGTAGATTCACCTTTGGAGTGAAAATTGAATAAAGAAATGTTGATTCAAAATCGAAAAAATCTCAGGCTTACCTAAGTTGTGTGCGCTATGTTAAACCAGAGTTCCTCCCAATCGAAAAACGTACCCCTAAATACTACAATTTTTTAACCTCGGCAATAGAGAGGATAGAAGTTCTTATGTAGGCATGTCAGGTTACATTCTATACCTTGAAAAAAAGTTGCTGGTATAAACCTTAGCCCATTAAACGTGCCCATCAAAATATGAAAAATTGAATTGAGTTACAATATTTTCAGACGAGTGTATCAGAATGGCATCCGGCTGAGAGACGATCAGTCAATGTCAGAGGTATTGACTTCAATCAGCGATGAAGAAGCATTTCGACTTCCACGGCCCAGAAGCGAACAATCCGTGAATCTAACGAGGGCTGAGGATCTTCTGTGCAATTCGAGGGACATTTCGAAGGGAGAGTTCGTCCTGGGGGTAGGAAGGTTCAAAGATCCACCGGCTCAAGGACCTGCAGGTGAACTTTCCCATCGAATCCTGCCCAAGGTAGTCTTCAGTGAGTCCTGCAGGCCATGATTGATGAGACGTAATCATCCACCTATGTTAGAAACCATAAATCCTGGCTGTGACGTCCTGCGAGTTTTAACGGGGAAATAAAAAATATT
Source organism: Nesidiocoris tenuis (assembly GCA_036186465.1). NCBI lineage: Eukaryota > Metazoa > Arthropoda > Insecta > Hemiptera > Miridae > Nesidiocoris > Nesidiocoris tenuis. Next base: position 6,327,638 of record AP028920.1, read on the forward strand.
GATGTACTGCTTCACGAATTGAGGCGAAGAGATTTTAAAATTTTTATTTCCAGTCCTAAAAGCAAGTTGCAAAAATTGGTAATTAAAAAAAAAATGAGCAATTCTCGGTTTTGGCTCGTTTTTCCTCTTATTTAGCTTGATGTTAGTTAGATAAGAATAGCGTGAGGTTATAGGAAATTTAACGAGCTTTCTAAAGGTATACTCATTTTTGTTATTGCTCCAAAATTCAAGGGATTTATAGCAATTTTACAGGGACGATGTTGAAAACACGAAAACATCTTCAAGTGTTCACGAAAAAAGTGTTCTTTCCCTTAGTTTGTTCGGCCATCGTGGGTTTTGCAGGATCGTCAGCATAGTGAACAAAAAGATGACTTTTTTATAGTCTTTCGGAAAAAAACATATGTAGGAGGAATTTTAGCCCCATCTACCTGAATATAGGTAAATTCAGCGTGAAATTCCCACAAAGAATAGCACCTCTTTAAAAAATTATGAAAATGAAAACCAAGTTATTTTTTGTACGGGGAAACCTCTGCGTCTGCGTACCTTCGGATTCAGCACCCTCAAAAACCTTCAGAACATCTATCTTGAAGTATGAGATCGAATCATTTTGTAGATCAGTATTCTCCCATTCACTAAAAGGACGATAATCAATTCATTCATAATTTATTCTTCCCATTCACATTTCCCAAGCGGATGTAGTGACTTTACTGCGCCATAAATATTCGGCGGCTGCCGCGTCATAAAAGCATCACTCGGCAATCAAATCAATAACATCCTTTCGCGTTCGTTTTCGAAATATCGACGATAAAATGCCATTTGAGTGCCTGGGAGAAGTGTGAACTATTCGGACCACCCGAAAACCCAGTCATTAAATTGAGACGGGCGATAGAATTAATTAAAAAGGCCTACGGTCGACCTTCCGTTTTTAAACGGCCAATCTGGGATTTCACTTTGAAAACTGGGGTTTTTTCGAATTCGTTTTCGACTGACAGGTCACTAATGGGTCGGCCCGTTTCCTGCAAATGACACGAAAAGAGGACAAAACTGATGAAACAGTTTCTTCAAAGCTGTTCTAACTTCTACCTAATTAGATTTTTGGAGCGAGCTAGGAGAAAAATCACTTTACCTTTTTTTTCCGTTGGATAGCTGAAAATTAGGTCTCAATTTAACTTATGACTCAAACTATTATCCCAACATTGCATCCTGTAATTGGCTCGGGAAATTGTTCGCAATATTTTACATGTTTCAACTAAATTGTCGGCTCACGTCGATGATTTTGTGCCCCGACAGTGAAACTGGTACATGTGCAACTACAAACTGTGCTTTAAACTACAAATTATGCTCAAAAGTTGACACACATAACCTGTAAAACTCATGCCCATCATCGACTTAGCCCGGCATTGCCAATAATAATGATTCGTGAAAATAATATTGATTTCTGTCATTATAGGCAATTCTTGCCCTTATGCACGTCAGTAGGTGTGGACCGAGGTGCATAATCAGGACATGCGCCAAGATATGAATAATGGCGTTATAGGTATCTACTTTGAGCTTTATCGACCTCATTTGAATGCAATGACTGCGTTATGACTTCATCAATGACCGAAGAATCTCAACTAGAACTCGGCTCGTTGGTACAAGATCAAAATAAAATTATACTGTCTTCTGCAATCAATAACTAGCGCTTGTTATCTACTGTGATATCATCGTCATCGGCGGAAGAGTGTAATTATTGATAAGTGGTAAAAATATTTTCATTTTCTCTAAGAATCTACGCTCTTTTCAACCAGAAAAAAAGATTAATGTTCGTCTCTGGGTTGTGACGGGTTGTAATCGTGCCTACTTATGATCAAAATTTCAATGAAAACCAAGAATTTGTTTTTAATTTTAAATTTATATTTATTCAAACTTATTGAAATCTCCATTTTTAGGCATTTTAACACTCCTTTTTACCGTTAATAAGTGAAACGTGACCTCTAACGTGATTTTGTAACATTTGCATGGCACTTTTTCGTACGTGAGAGATGCTCAACTTTTCAAAATCTCGGAGACCCAAAAAGAGACCTTTGGGATCAAGCTAGGTACCAAACAGGCTATTAAGAAATTCGAAAATTTTTTCAACCATCTCAATCTCATGATTATTATTACCTCGCCGTATGATATCCCCGTAACCCCAGACATCTTGTCAATTCCTCGGCAAAACATTAATCTAAATGATAATTAATCGTGGGTGCCGGAGCTGTAAATAGATAACTGGTCATAAATCATCGATAAAGGACCTCATGATTCCGCAACTCCGATTTACTGTTCCCTCTTCGGTGTTTACCTTCCGTTCCTCGAACACCCCCGCGACTTTGTTCGGTTTTACCATTGAAAGGTTAACATTTACTTAGCGATTTCGCTCGTGTTGGTTTTGTCCTCGTGAGAAATTCATCTGTATTCGTGAATGGATACCTGAAGAAGTTCCCGAGCGAGGTGTCAATGGACATCTAAAACTACAAATCATGTTCGAAATAGGTGGGCAGCTGTTGACGGCATAGTTGAACTTTTGAACCCTTCTCCGATCTCGAGATTGGTAAATTGAGCTGAGACGAGTGTTTAGAAAAAAAATCATGGACCCCTGGTGGACGTGTTTAATGAATTTATTCGATGAATTTAAGCACTCACCTTCCCTCGCACACAGTGCAGATTTTCCACATTGAACTATACATATAGGTAGGTAACATAATATGTTACATTGCATTATACATTACATTACATTATATTATACAGCTGGGTGATTCTCAGAAAAAGGGCAATTTTGATGAATCGGCCCAGTTCTAGCCGTCCTATGACAGTGAGACCAAGTTTTTTGTTCTCTCACACAAATAACTACCCCCTGCTATTAGGTATGCACAGTACTTTCTTCTAGAAGCAATGATAAATTTTATTTTTTACGCCAAACATAGGAATTGTCAGTACCATGGGTGAATCAAAATCATTTCTGAGTGTATGACGTTCTAACTTTTTTAGAAAAAGGGTCAGTAGGAACCAAGAGCCTTCAAATCTTGTAATAATGTACCTCCACCTATTATTAAAAGTTCTCCAAGTACTATTGGGTATTCAGAGGTAGCTAGGGGTATCTCAAACTTTGAATCGGAAAAATCTGTCAGTACCATGGATCAATGCATAAAATCCCCCCCCACGCAAATCAAACAACACTGTGGGGAGTTGTTGGGGCAGCAGTGACTGATAAATGTGCGGCAAAAACTTGGACGCTGAAGCACGTCAGTTGGCCGAAGATCAACCATCGAAGATTTTGTATTGGGGGCGTATTTTTATTCAGGTCAGTACCGTGGTTCTATGTATATTGGCATAAAACATTTTTCTTTTATTTTATATTGTCGTAGGTATTTTCCCCTATAAAAGCATGTTTCAGTTACTATCATATGATTCATCAAGTCGGTGGGGGAGGAGTTTGAATTGCAAAATGTCATTACCATGCAGCTATGCTGTCAGTCCCGTGGAAGTATGATCGATCCGTGAGACTGACCATAAAAGTAAAAGGTTGGTAAAAGACGTACCTATCCAACACGTTTGCACCCGGGGAACGAGTGAATACCGGAAAAAATGTAGTTTGAAGTATGTGAATTTTCGGAAATCACTGACTCTGAAAATTGCCCTTTTTCTTAGAGCCCAGCTACATAACCTAAACTTGTACTAGGCACCTACCTGATTTCTGCGCCATTCTTCGGTACCCGGGATAAATATGGGAATATCAGGAACTAGCTCTAACCTAGAGAGAAGCCAAGGCCATGGCAGTTCTTTTTGGAGGAATGCCTGCAACCGATATCGTAGGCACATACGTTGCTGACCAAATGCCAGTTTCAGCCACACCCACGTCTGATTTACTGTTTAGTTTTTCTCAAAAAATAAATCTCCAGGTTTGTTGAGGTCATTTTTGTCGAGGCCAATTTATCCTAAGTAGGCAGGTACTGGAAAAGATGATTTGCTATGCAGCCGATGTCGAAACCGCCTTTTGTTTTATGAAGCCACACAAGAAAGAACATGCACCGGCTAATTGGATTGTGTTATGAAGGAATGGAACACCTCCGCTAAATTTAAAGCCGGTTCGACCGACTGGGGCGGCCATTTTTCATACAGCAGAACAATATGGTACCTACTTTTCAAGGTTGAACGTTACGTAGGAATCGAATCGATCAGTTACGGAACCGTGTAAGCTCATCAGGTTTTTGTAATTTGTTCAGCGCCATTCTTCATGCGTGATTTACAGCATTGATTGGCTGAAAATGCAAATCGTCTGTGAATTGTGGAAAATAATTTATCGGTTGGCCTATTATAATAATAGGAATATGAGAGTTGTAGTATTGTGTATAGATATTCGACATCAGTTACTATGGCAGGGTATTTAATTTGGCACGTACCAAAATCGTTAATATTTCAAACTGCTGAAGACCTCATTCGACTATTATACCTCTGTAAGGATGGATATCACCAAAAGCCTTTCTTGGAGAAATAAGGCAATTCAACTTTCAGGGGCAGCCATGGATGGATCAAATGAAAAATAAATGACCCTTCAATTTTTATGCGGTTTTTCAAATTCCAATTTCCTGGAATTCGCATAACGCCCAACCAGAATTCGGATCGAAGAAGTCCCACCAGGAATCTCGGCGTTGGTGGCTTTGGTCGCCGCAAAGGACCGGCCCATCAATTCAGAACGAATTTCGAAGCACCAAGCGGTCTAGACTTTTCAAGGACTCGAGTTCTACACTCCTATACGTTCCATTTATCGGCTCACATGGATCCGGAAAAACTGGGATGACTGAAAGGCGTTTACCTATTGAGATTAAACATCTTTACAGAAGGGCTAGTAAGTGAACATGTTATCTTGTTGTGTTAATATGTCATGATCATCATCACTCTAGGAATACAAGTATAGTATACAAGTATAGGTAAGTTTAAGGTAAGCCCAACGGTCATACTTGAAGGGCCTGGGAGGATTGATCTCGAGGCATATGACCATGGTGATGAGAGATTAGGGCCTCCCAGGGTCCTAGATAAGGTAACTTCAGGGGCTCAAAGGTCTGCTATGGTCGTGTCCTCTCAGGGGCACAATGGGCATTCTTGAAGGGCCAGGGAGGATTGATCTCGAGGCATATGCCCATGGTGATGAGAAATTAGGGCCCCTCAGGGTCCTAGATAAGGTCCCTTCAGGGGCTCAAAGGTCTACTGTGGTCGTGTCCTCTCAGGGGCACAATGGGCATTCTTGAAGGGCCAGGGAGGATTGATCTCGAGGCATATGACCATGGTGATGAGAGATCAGGGCCCCTCAGGGTCCTAGATAAGGTCCCTTCAGGGGCTCAAAGGTCTACTGTGGTCGTGTCCTCTCAGGGGCACAATGGGCATTCTTGAAGGGCCAGGGAGGATTGATCTCGAGGCATATGACCATGGTGATGAGAGATCAGGGCCCCTCAGGGTCCTAGATAAGGTCCCTTCAGGGGCTCAAAGGTCTGCTATGGTCATGTCCTTTCAGGGGCCAACGAGCATTTTTGAAGGGCCTGAGAGGATTAATCTCGAGGCATATGCCCATGGTGATGAGGGATTAGGGCCGAATGGGGAAACTCCCTGAACATATGAATACATATTTTATGAATTATATACTTATATTTTCTATACATATGAATCAGACTTATCCCAACGTAACGGTTCCGGCACCATGTGAACCGTCCATTACAGGCAAGTTGGCTCGTAGTTCCGAGGGATCTCCTTTTATTTTCGCAAGATCCTCAACGATCCAAGGCCTTATCATTGACAGAGATGCTCTCCCAGGAGTTGGCTAGCAAGAACTATAGCCACTGAAAGCCGTACTCGACCTTTTTCTAAGATTCTTCTACGGAAATGTTGGTCTAAAGGCCGTTTATAAACAATACTTAAATAAAATGTTTAAATACAATACTTGTACATAGCCATAGTTTAATTGACTCTTTAAATGGTCACAATAAATGCCTCTGGTTCGGCAGTACATAATATTACACATAATTGTAAGTTGAACTTTTGGTACATTATTTCCAGAAATAATGTACCCATGTAATCGGTCGGGAAAAATGTTTTTACAACATTTCCTGAAAACTTTAAAAATTATTTTTATAGGACCGCCAGATTTTTACAATCATACGAAGGTCGAAAATTGCGAAAGGAGACACAAACCTAATGATATTCCTGATTTCGACTCGTAGATGCCACTAAAGCAATAAAATTGGGGTTTACTGCCGGAGAAAGGTTGTCGTCAGTTTGGGTTGACCAGTTAAGGCAAAATCTCAAATCAAAATTTATTCGGCTCGTAAATCTAGTAGATACCAGGAGTGTAACCGCAACACAACTTTCCTTCTCTTCGCTTTACCTTAAAAAAAGAAACAACCAGTAAAGCACTATTCCAGGCTTTAGCTTTTCCCCCATATAACCAAAGCTGTCCTGGGCCTACCCTGCCGTCCTCAAAAACCACGTTGAACACTGTTTATTTCACAACTTAAAACTGATCTCCTAATCATGTACTCAAAATAAAAATAAAAAAAAATATATTAGGTATTGCTGCAGATACTAAATATCGCGAGTTCCAGTTCAATGTCGAAATGTAGAATTTGAAAAACAAATTTGATAGGTAATGAATTGAACTACAAATTATGACTCACGTAAGCCGAATGATGTACCAAAATTATGAGAGCTTGAAATTTTGTTGGAAGCATACGCTTACCTTTATAGCTCAATCAACTTGCACAACGATTAGAAACAACTTGTACGTTCCTCGTTTTTACACAACTATAGAAACCAATTGGGAATAAATCGACGTTAAAATCTATTGGGAAGGCGGCTTCCCTTTGAGGCTGAGGTACGAGCTGATAGAGGCAGAGACTACAGGTGAATAGCATAGTCCCATAAATGGCCACCATGCCCTATACGGACACATTGGACATCACAAGGTACCCGGAATCGGTTGAATAAAAGTAGACGTACATTCGTTTCGTCAAAAAGTAGATACTTGTAATACGCCATGTTTATCAGGAGGATGCTGGAATATAATGCTCGATTTCAAGGATGCAACTTGAGGAAATGCAAATCATTGCATGGGGTGAAGAAAAATAGGTCCTTATTTCCCCTAGGGGTGATCTCACGCTTTTCAAGGACGTCAAATGAGCAGGTAGGTACCTACCTATAGCTATCTATAAGATTCGCGAGATACATAAGTGTACGGGGTATAGGTCAGTGCGTGCCTTGCTCCTATCAAAGCCAGCATGTGAATCTTCATCTGCCTTAACATTTAACGAATTTCAGAAACAATGCTCCATCGTATTGTTATTCAATCTCCAGCCAATCGTGAAAGGGTTGCAGAGGCACACGGTCTATTTGGCAGGGGGTATGTACTCGAAATCGACCGTTGAAAATGTGCATTAATTATTGATAAAATTCGAGATTCCTCGCATCGTGGAGCGTATAAAACGTGCGCAAACAGCTGAGGACAGGAGTTGCGCAGTTTAGGATCCACAATCCTCACGATCAGAAGAGAATCGGATGGATTTGCCCCGGGGGCAAACCGAGTGGCACGCGAATGTCGTTGACTGAGTTATCTCTATTGGCTTAGTGGGAGTCGTGATTTTGCCAAATACAACGTGAGTATTGGTGTGTCAATACAAAATATTCGAATCTAATCATTCATTCACGAGGGCTTAAACTTAGTTAAGTCGCTTCGATATTACTGAGTGAAATGAAAGTCATTGCGTTACTAAGCACTCGGCTAGGAGGAGTTAAAAAAGGAAAATTTTCTATTAATGTATACCTGTACCTAGAATGCACCACAATGCACCATTTTACCCCACCATGTCATTCCCTAGTTGAATTGAGAATTTTGGAAACTATTTCGAGAATTTTCCAAATCAATTCAAAAATTGTCCAGATCAAATTGAGAATTTCTAACGAGTCAGAAAACTCTTAATGTGGATCGGAAAATTCTCAATTCGATTTAAGAAATTTTAAATTTATTTTGAAAATCGAAGAGTTTATTCCCAAAGAGCAGTAACGCAATTAAAAAACCAATCGAGTAAGTTGTGGGGGAGGTTTTCACACGAAAATGAAGTCATCTTCAAGCAAAATTTATTTACACATATTTACGTCAAATCATCAAATATCGAGATTTCAACAAACAACCGCGTTTTCCCCCATTAAAACATCGATTTCTCCTCCACCAAGCAAGGTATATCAAAAAATGATTACACTTATGGAAAGCTGACATTTTGACCTAGTTTTTCCCAGAAAGTGCGCGGAAGATTTTCTTTTTTTTCTGATCGTAAATAAAAGTTCAAAAATGGTAATATTTAAAAACTGAGCTATTCTCGACTTCGGCCCAATTGTTATGGAGATTTAACTCAATGTTAGAAATCTGTAAACAACGTAGGTTTATAGAAAATTTACCGGGCTTTCCAACGGTATTCTCATATTAAAAATTACTCCCCAACTTAAGGGACTTATGGTCATTTTACTGAAATTAAGTCGAAAACATGACAAAAATCTTGAAAGTGACAAAAGTGTACTTTTCCCCTGGCTCACAAAAAATTTTATGGAACAAAAAATGTAGAGAATGAGATAAAGAATCGACTTTTCCAAGGAACTTTTATTTAATTTTTTTAATTTCCGGTGAAATCAGCCAAATGTTTTTTGCCCAATTTTGACGTGAAATAGGGAGATACGTTGTTGAGTCATCGCGGATTCACATTCATCATAAGTTTCACTCTCAAATTGAATTATTCGTTTTTTGTGATAAATAAAAAAAATCCACGTTGCTCAGCCAACTAAAATGATGATAATCTTGACGAAGAGCCTCTTCCAAGTAAGCCAGAAACGCGTTCCATCTAAAAAGTGAGATGTTCTGTTTCCTTGAATGAATAAATCTTCTCAAGATCCTGACATTAGTTTTATGGATCATCCAACCGTAAAGAATGTATTTGGAAATTTAATTTTCGACCTGCCACTTGAGGAATATGGAAATTTCCGGTTGCACGATGGTCGCTGATTATGCGAATTTTTCAGGTTCTCTCTCATAAGATTGTTGAGTGTGTACAAATCCCTACTTTCCTCTCTTCAGTTTTTTGGTATTTTTAAATGAGAAATTGATAGAAGAACGCCTTCTAGAAGATGAAAAAATATGAATATGTCTAGAACTAATGGACCAATTTTGACGTTTTTGTTCTTAAAATATTTCCAGCAGATTTTGAGGAGAAGGCCTCTTAATTTTTCAACGAAGTGATCAACTTCTGTATAATTTTGTATTCTTGGCTTCAAATAAGGCACTAGAGCCAAATTTTTGAATACAGGTACTGTAAACAGACATAATATGTGCTATATTGTAATACACAGGGGCATAAATATGAGAAAATTGGGAAAACCCTTCTTCCAATTCATTTTTTTTTTCATTTTCAACATTAAGACCCTACCTAAATAGCGGATGAAAATTTCAATATCCGAATATTGCGAGTTGCGCGCATAAAGTTGGTAATATTCCCTACAATATTGTTAATTACAGGCCTCGGTTGGGGTAAGAGGAGGTCGTTAATCGAAAAAGGTGTTCCGATATTGAAGAATATTGAGCGAAGAACGTGCGCGCGCAGAAGTTGCGCAAACGGACTCGCGACTTGCATACGAAATGCGCCCTTCGACGAGATGACACAGCCACCGACTCGCATGTAACACACGTGTACGGGCGCACACGTTGAAAATGACCTGCCCATATTTTCCACACCTCGAAACCCAAGGTATTAACGCCGTTCATTGGCAGTTCTTCATGAAACAATTTTTTTCTCACCCCGGAGAATTCTTGAGTCACTCCATTGTATTCGGAGCGGATAATGTTCAAAAAGAGCGGCGACTTTGATCTTTAGGACCGTTCCTTACTGTTCTACTGTAAACGGCCTTAGCCCATATACCAAGGGTCGATTTTGGGCAAGAAGATTCCAAAACAATAAATTATAGGTGATGCAATTAAGTTTGCACGGACCGCGGAAATAAAGGTTAGAAATTTGATTCAATTTTTAGGTTATTTTATCTATTTTATTTGAACAATATGAGGTATTTCCTGATGGAATATACCCGATTCACTGACTAAACCATCGAGTCAACCACAATAGACCTCTACATTCAATTTTCGAGAGAGGGGGAGTGATGTGGCGACACTAGGCCCGCTTAACCATTGGCGGTGCGGTCTGTAGCTATCTTCCGTGCGATCACTAATTTCCGATACTCATCACGGAGCCATCGCACATCAAATAAACAAATCTCTAATTTTCCCACAGGACTTCACACTCAAAATCAACCAGCGGTTAAAATAAACATTAGACGATGATTAAACAGGCCATAAGTGAGGAGGCATTTTATGAGAAATAAACCTACTTTCTTCGAAAAATTCTGTCATTTTTGTGCAACATTTTTTTGGAGGACAGGTTTATATAGCTAGTAGATATCCTATTCGCTCGGTGACAGCTTATCAACTCAATTCAGGTCAGTGGCTCACATTTGAATAATTTACTCTGAGCTGAGGTGTTCCCTTCAACAAAAATTGAAAGACAGATACTCGAGTGGTTATTCGGTGAAATAAGTAGGTACCTAACCTCAAAGTCAATTATACTTCAAATACTATAATCGAGTGGAAGAAATTGAAATTTTAATTTAAAACCTAATCCGCGAAATAGAAAGCTGGTATATAGCAGTTCTTTCGTAAAAATATTTATGAATTGCAAAAAGATTTGTTCGTATTCATCCACAAGTGTCTCGGTCTGTCTGAAGGCACATGTGAATCACTATCATTAGCTACCATGTTCCCCCGAGGCCCTAAGAGTTTTGTCGGGCCGATTTCTTCCTGTTATTCCCTACCTTTTTTACTTTTTGTTCCATCGGCCACTTACGAAACCATTAGCAGCCGAAATGTTCACTTTCCTCGGTTAATTGGCGCGGTTGCGTAATTTTCAAAGCATAACATGCTTCATCTCGGTTTCGGTGCAATAAAATCGTGAACCGAATTTTTGGGAATTGATAAAAATAACTAAATTTAAACGCTACGGATGCTCGAGCTCTGCGGATCTTATCTGAATTTAAACCCATAAGGCGCAGTTGAGTCCAATTGCAGGCAATGAAACAAACCATGGCGCCGCTGATCGAACTAATCGTATAATGCGATCAGATCAATTACCATATCAATACGGAGGTCTTTACATTTGAATGGATAAGTTACTATGCGCATTAGACGCCCACTGGTCCCAACCAATCCGACCTGAAGGAATAAAACCGACGACAGTCGTCTGAACAAGGTAAGATACATATACCTCTCCTCCATACACCTTCACTACTCTCTTCCTCTGAGGTACATAATATGCATACCTATAGCATAATATGCTGTCAGAGCAATACCCCCTATCTCCATTTTGGTCACTTTTCAGGAAAGCCCTGGTTGTCGAGGATGGAAAAAAACTTTAAAAAATACGATAAAAACAGTCTATAAAATCGCACTTGCGGTAAAATTTGGAGCACATGCGAGGCCACCTAGTCTGAAAAGGTCAACGATGCCACATCCTATTGGAATTGCGATGGAACTTCAAATTTTATTGAATCCGTGCTGAAGAGAGTTTTCCAACCATATGCATAACTCATTTTTGGCAAAATGACACCGTCGATATAGCATATTATGCTTTCCAGGTATGCTCTTCCTTAACGCTTGCAGGAATCATACTTTTGAGTAAGTAAAGACAAAAAACCACACAGAAAAACAAAAAAACACTTTCTAATTGCCACATCCGGCCTAAAACGTTGGTTTATGATGGATTAAGACCTGACTCGACTTGTAACCATTCATGAAGGGGAAAATGGTCATTTATGGTCCTCATGTCTCGTAGGTGACCCGAACCGCAAGCCCCTTCACCTGCTTGGTTTAGGCATTTTATTATTCAGGCAGCGTGCCTGAATGAAAAACAGGCCTCCAATAAAGTCGACGATTTACATTTTGTGGTGTTGGACACGCGAAGGAACCCAGGATAGGTGAAATCTGCTGACCGCAAGAAATCTGTAGGTACAGTCGGGTTTGAGGAAAGTTTTGATCTTACAAAGTGTTGAAAAAAAATTTTCCCATGAACTATTGGATGATGAAATATAAGTGATCCATCAACAATGGGCAACAGATGCGATGTAATAATTAAATGTTTCTCCAAAAATCGAAATGTACCATAAATATACCTAAATATAATTTGTATTTATCGAGGCATCGACATTATACAGTATAATTTATACTGTACAGTATTAAGTACTTGTTCGACTAGGTACTATTTACATCATTTTAATGAATCTTTAAAAATTAGGTTACTTCGATAGGTAGGTTACTTTATCAAGTATTTAATTGAGTTGGTACATAATTCGGTAGGTACATGATTAAGTAGTGGGTTACATAGACAAGAATATTACTTTTTAAGTAGGATGCTTTATTACTACTTGAAAAGGGTAACTTACATTATACAGTTAATTGTCCCATTAAACATGGATAATACTCTATAAGGTAGGAATTTATTAGATAAATATGGTATTTATCAAGGGCCATTCCTTGAATAACTTCATTAATTCATTCATTTCATGCTGGGGGGGGGGGGTTATTGAATAAAGCAAGTGGGTAAAGTAGGGAAGGGGGTTATCAGGTTGGGTGGCTTACGGAGTGTGGTCACTTTACAGACCCGCAAGCCGGAAATTTCGAGCACAACTTCATCAAGCACCTAAGTCCACCATACACGTGACTGTGGATAACAAGACGTGTTAATTGGTCGATGCGGCACCAACTGTCGCCAGTTAATGAATTCAATTCCTTCCATTCAGCTTAATTCTATTTCTACGACTAGGGCTCGACAGTTTCCTGCTACACAATTGCTGGGTATTTTTCAATTAAAACGTATTTACTGGAGGCGGTATTTTATCAGTTTTGTTAAAACAAAAGACTCGGTTGAAAAATACGCAAAGAAAGAACATTCATTTCCCACAGTAAATAGGTAGATATAGGTGATTTGGATAATAAATCCGCCCAATGTTCCAATTCGGCTAAATCGGCGTGCTGCTTAGGTAGGCATATCTATTTACTCGTCAAAGAATAAAAAACCTAAGCTCCAAGATCGGCAAGATAGAGCGATAAAGACGGCATTTTATGCAACCAGTGACTTGTTAAAAGTCTCTTGATCGTGAACTGAAAAAAACGGCCGATTTGACCGACTCCCGAGGGCCTACAAGTTAAAGCCCATACTCGTTGACCATTAGTGTGAAGATATAAAGCACCTGGGTGCGAACACGAAGATACATCAGCCCCTCGAGGGCATCGAAGTTTGCCAACAAGCTCGACGTTTTACCGATTTCGAATTTCGCAAGCAGCCTGTGAATTTTTTTCTGAAACCTTTGGCAATTTCACACGCTAACCGGATCTCGGAGGGCAGAAAATTTATGATTTAATTAAGTGTAATTTTTCAGGCTGAAAAACGTAGGTATACCAAACTTGCCTACAAACTGAGCTGTTGGGTAGATGATTTTATCAAAACACAATTTTTCTAATAAGCCTCATCTTCACTGGCCCGAACGAAGGATGGCAAATTTAAATATAATTTTCCGGGGCGATTTAATTTTTGGCGTAGTTCTAACTCAAGATTCGGATCGTGTGAATACGACAGTGAAGACGTGTTTTTTTATCTCCGACGAATTAATGCAGGGAATCCTTGAAAAAGATGATCGGTGGCTGTTTTTCAATAAGAACCGGAATTTTATCCGCTTAATCCGCCGAGTGGTGACCTCTTCGTGTCAAGTGGGCCATAAATTTGGAGTGTTTGCGAAAGTTTTATACAAATGTCCAACCGTCGTTATCAAGTCGAATTGGACGATTCATACGCTCGTCGCAAAATGAATGCCATTTCGGTACATTATTTAAAGAAATAATGTATGTAATCAGTCGGGAAAATGTTTTCACGACGCCCCCTCAAACTTTCACCTTCCGACCGGAAAAGGTTAAGAGGTCCAATTCGACATTAGTATGGTCCATTTTGGAAAAAACACAAAAACTCAATTTTGAAGGTTATGTCATGAGTTTAGAACTGTTTGAATATTTTCCCCGGATTCCTCGCTTGATTTACCATAGGATAGGGTGTTTTTTCCGGAAAATTTAGAAAAAGTTGTTTTTTAAGATTTTTTCTTTTTTACGTTTTTGCCGATTTTGGGAGTTCAACTGAACCGAATTTGAATTGTTTGAGCTTGTTGGGTTTCAAGAAGATAGGAGAGAGGAAATACAATTTATTTACCTAATTTAATTAAAATTTATTTATTTAAAAATTTATTTTTAAAATTAATTTTTGTAATTTTGAGGTTGGTTGGTCTCGTATTTTTCTTCATTTTGCAACATTATTTTTTCCAGAAAATGTTTTCATTGGAAGATTGAAAATTATATTTTATACCTACCTAGTGATAAGTACCTATGTCTACAATGGTAGAAAACCTAGCACTTAGAAGTGAAACCCAGATAGAAGGCGGTATCTAGTGAATATTCAAGCAGGGGCTCGCCCGATCCCGAAAACCAGTCGATCGGAGAAAATGAGCCGCCGAGCTGGCTGCGCTAACATCAGGTGACTCAGTGACGAGGAATTCCTCGATCGGTGGAGATCAGGATTCACTCGGGAGAGTCAGCATAGCGGAGTGAGCAGGCGGGCACAGCATCGATGGGAGTGCCGCCCGCGGTCACTTATACCTATGCTGGTAGGTGAAGATAGCACGGTCAGAGTTGGGGAGTACCTATCATAAATTCGATCATATTCGAAAGCATTGAATTTGGGATTAAATATGGGACTTGGGATTAAGATCAAATTCGTACAATGAGTACGATTAGAAATTACAATCAAAATCAAAAGTGTCAAACTCAACTTTCAAACTCCCCTCAAAAACTTAAGGCACAAACTCAGCCACCAACTCGACCCAAACACTCAACTCTTAAACTCAACTAGCACACTCGACTCACGAAATCAACCAACAAACTCAGCGGTCAAACTCAACTTTCAAACCCATCTCACAAACTCCAATCACAAACTCAACCTGTGAGCTCGACCCTCAAACTCAACTTGCAAACTCAACACTCAAACTCAACCCTTAAACTCAACTTACAAACTCACCTCAGAAACTCATCCGAAAACCCAACCCACAAACTCAACAAGTAAACTAAACTATCAAACAAAACTTAAAAACTCAACTAACAAACTCAGCTCTCAAACTGACATGCAAACCAAACTCACAAGCTGAACCCACAAACCCAACTCTGAAACAACACATAACTCAACTTACAAACTCACCCCACAAACCCGATCGAGAAAATCAACTCTCAAACTCAACTGGCAAATTCAACCCACAAACATAAATTTCGAATCAACTTTGATAGTTTGAGTTCAGTCGAGTTGAATTTGTAAAGAAATTTGGTGAGTTGAATTTCCAAGTCAAGTTTGTGGGTTAGGTTTGAGAGTTGAGTTTGAAAGTTTTGTTAGTGAGTGAACTTTGCCAGTCGAGTTTAGAGTTAAGTTTGAGAGTCGAGTTTGAAAGTTGAGTTTGTGGGTTGACTTTGTGAATCGAATTTTAATGTTGAGTTTGCCAGTCGAGTTTGAGAGTTTTGTAAGTGGGAGAACTTTGTCAGTCAAGTTTGAGAGTTGAGTTTGAGAGTCGAGTTTGAGAGTTTAGTATGAAAGTTGAGCTTGTGGGTTGACTTTGTGCGTCGAGTTTGAGAGTTGAGTTAGTCAGTTGAGTTTGAGAGTCGAGTTTGAAAGTTTTGTTAGAGGGTGAATTTTGTCAGTCAAGTTTGAGAGTTTAGTATGAAAGTTGAGCTTGTGGGTTGACATAGTGAGTCGAATTTGAGAGTCGAGTTTGAGAGTTTAGCATGAAAGTTGAGTTTGTCAGTTGAGTTTGAGAGTCGAGTTTGAAAGTTGAGTTTGTGGGTTGACTTAGTGAGTCGAATTTTAAAGTTGAGTTTGAGAGTTTCGTTAGTGGGTGAACTTCGTCAGTCAAGTTTGAGAGTTGAGTTTGAGAGACGCGTTTGAGAGTAAGCTCTCATTTCACAATTTCACAATTTCACAATGTCATCATTCAATCATTTCACAATGTCATCAATCATTTCACAATGTCACAATTTCATACTAAGGTATGAAAGTTGAGCTCGTGAATCGAGTTTGAAGGTTTTGTATCATAGTCGAGTTTGAGAGCTTAGTTTGAGAGTCGAGTTTGAAAGTTGAATTTGTGGGTTGACTTAGTGAGTCGAATTTTAAAGTTGAGTTTGAGAGTTTCGTTAGTGGGTGAACTTCGTCAGTCAAGTTTGAGAGTCGAGTTTGAAAGTTGAGTTTGGAAGTTGAGTTTGTGGGTTGACTTTGTGAGTCGAATTTTAAAGTTGAGTTTGTCAGTCGAGTTTGAGAGTTTTGTTAGTGGGTGAACTTTGTCAGTCAAGTTTGAGAGTTGAGTTTGAGAGACGCGTTTGAGAGCTTAGTATGAAAGTTGAGCTCGTGAATCGAGTTTGAAGGTTTTTTATCAGAGTCGAGTTTGAGAGTTTAGTATGAAAGTTGAGTTTGAGATTTGAGTGTGAGAAATGAGTTTGTGAGTGGAGTATGAAAGTTGAGTTTGAGAGTTAAGTTTGAACCTGTGCCCGTGCTGACGGATTCTGTGAGGGGTTTTCTCAAAGAAGACCGCGCCCTGCTGTCTGCCTCTTGTTCAAACCAGAATCGCCCCAGATAAGGACGACCAGTCCAAGCTCTTCATTCTCGCCGCATGCTTATTAGTCAACACTGAGCCTAGGATAACCCGATTATTACCGAAAAATTCTAGTTCCCGAACGTGCATACCGCATCAGAATTAATAGGCTAATAGTGTCGCCGAAATGAGAGCGTCAATTTTCGTCATTAAAATGAGTCATCGAAAGGTGAAACTTCAGAGCCCTAGAACAGATACCTAGCGATGTTCACATGCACTTTGGACTTCCATACCCAGTGTTGGATTAAGTTGAGGACTTCCATACCCAGAATGGGATGTTTTTTTCCTCACTTCATTTCCAACTCTACTGGCGCATTTTCTCGTGGCCGGGGGTCTCCCCCGTCGTTCTCAGGTGCATCTTGAATTTTAGTTGCCTCTGTCGCCAGCCTCTTGTTGCATCACGTCTTGCGCGTTTGGATTCCTATTTTGCGAGAATTATCTGGTTCTTCTTCTTTTTCCAGTTTATTAAATAAAAATTTTGTCGTATGGGTTCACCCGAATGGCAGACATTTTTCTGTTTTTATAGTTTCATATTTTATTTTTCTTCTCTTAAGCTGATATCTTCATTTCCAAGCCTCCGAGTATTATGTCGATTTTCTTCAGCTGCTTTGGTTGTTAAGGCTGGCGAATTATCTGGTTTAGTTGTTAATTGTTAAATTTGGCCTGATGTGCTGTGATAACGCTTCGTGTTACTTTTGTTTTCCGAATCCGATCCGTCTGGAGCCTTGGGGGGGTGCATTTGGTTATATCGTTGGACATACATCGTTCAAAACGATTTTCCATCACTACCTACCCTCTGGGTTCTAGGAGTAGGTACAATCCAGTTATCAGTTCTGCTAGCTGACGGAGTTGGACAGTTTTTTTTTTCTTTAATCGATACAGGGGGAAAATGCGTGGATTCTTCAAAATGACCGACGAGGTCGCAGGTCGCTGGATGGTAAATGTACCTGTGATCGGTAAATCAAGCAAGGCATGGCCTTAGAGTTATGATGGCCCAAGTCGACAAACTAAAAGCAACCGCCTTCATACCAAATCACACGAACGACGACGAATTATTCGAGAAGTTTACCCATTTTCTCACGTAAAAAAATTCCCGCGGAGTCACAAACTGTATAAATAATAGTTCTTTGCCGACATCGACTTTTCTCTCCATCTATGCTTAATCTAATGTGAAGGCTCGTGTGAAAATAGAGGTAAAGTTGCACGCCCGATATTTTGAAAATGAGTGCCTACATTACGACTTTGCGCAGGTTAACATGCTACATGATGCAGTATGCCTACTTCAGTTAAAACTTGTGTTTTCTTTCAAGAATATTTCAACAGCGACAAGTAAAAAGCCATTGAAGGATGTGAAATTTCCATTCTCATTTTCGGATATCTCCATAGGTGCCAAACAATCTGTCGTTCGTGTGAGGGGTACAGCCATAATTTGAAAATGGAACCATCTTTGGCCCCAGGGGCTTCTATTAGGCTGACTTTGAAAGCAGGAAGAAGCTAGAATCCGAAGTTCCAGGTGCCTAATGGAGTGCAAAGGCCATCGTACCCCCCGGCTTTACGATTCGGGCAGGGCTGTAAGTTATTGGTAACTCCGCCAAACGTAGGTCGGAAATGAGCGTTTTACTCTATGGAAAAGACAACATTTTTACTTCCAAATTAAAGTTACGTAAATGGAAATAGGTAGGTATTGTAGTTGTGATCCTTCCATGTTTTGGTCCATTGTTTAATCCAATGGAAAAACTCGCGAAAAAATTGATTTTGCAGCTGAATCGTTGCTACTATTCGTAGTCACTCTACTCCAAGAAGTCACCTGTCACCTCACCTTCCCCTGTTTGCTGTACACATCGCCCAAACATACATATCCTGAGAAACTCATTCGCTTCCTCTTCGGGAAAGAACTTGGACGTGACAACTTGCACGTGGGGTCGAACCTGTCTTCGTGATTCTTGGAAAACCGACAATCGGCCGCTTTGGCCTATTCGCCCATCTTGGCCCACATCGGCCGATCACTGTCTTTACGTCATCTGCATAACCGATGGGCCCAGGATCGTCGACCTATCATTTTATTAAATGATTTCCAAGAGCCGATGCTCCCTGACTGGCCAGCCTACCCAATACCTACACTTAGGCTAGCTAACCAATCCATGAATCCGGCGGTAGTGATAGCCAGCGAGCCAAATTGAGTTTGCCGTTTTAGTCAAGCCAAACATTGATCGAATTCATGAATCATACAAGTTGCTGCATGAAACACTAATTGAGGAGGCGTCTTTCAAAACTGAACATGTCCACTAGGAAAAATTGGCGTTTTATGAGCTTTCCTACTAGCGTATAGTAGGTACATAAAATAAATAATTTATTTATTATTTAGTTATTTATATATTCAATAAATATGACTATTTATGAAAAAAGTATAAATTATCCATTTTATGTAATATACAAAATTGCGTTATACGAACATTAAACCGTACAATGTTGCAAATAATGATGCTGTAAAGTTAATCGTGAATAATGGCGTCTGCGCACAGTTATCGAACACGCTATCCGTTGACGTTTGATTGCGAGAGGGTCCATCGTGATACAGTTGTAAAAGGGAGAACTTGTCGTGACTCGACTTTCAATTCGACTCGAAGGATTCACGGATTCCTGTGCAAGCATAAGCAAGTGCTTTTCCATACTGTTCTATTGCTTTGATGCGCAGAGCGGTCATTAGGACGCACATACTTTGATAGGGTGACGTCAGGTTTCGTGCATCATTATGATGAATTATGTCAGCATCATGATTCACTGTCGCTTTTCAGAATTTTAACATACCAAAGTTGTAGATTTGAAGACAATATATTCCAAAATAAATACGAAAGACTGTAAACAGCATTCAAGGGCCGATCAGCTGTAGATGAGAACATGCGATCGTTTTCAGCAAAGTTCGAAGAGTGTAAATTTGAAAAACTTCGTCCGTGAGGGTTAGGTGAGCAGAATATTCTGGCCCATTGAAGACAGACCTAGTTGGACGCTGAAATCGCCGGGGAAACGTTTTTTGGCTCGCACTCAAATTGGCACTGGATCCAAATCTGCCTTTCTAGCAGGTCCCATTGGTGTCGTGATGAATTTGATGAAATTTGTCATACTACAGTACTGCCATTCCTCCTCATCAAATATTGGACTCCGTATTATATTAAGAAAGAAAATTTTTCTATAATTGTATAATTTTTTTGTATAATTACGTGTTCCTATGATTTCTTTTAGGTAGTAAAAATAATAACAAACTTCTATCGTAGTGGACACCTAAGATTGTATTACATAATTTTCTTCTTCTGGTTCCGAGGAAATACTTCTAAATCTGTCGATGGATCTCATTTTGTTTTCATAACATGATGGCACTGAAAACGCGAATGACTATAGTACATTTATTTCCATCACGCAGTTTCTGGTAAATATTGAATAATTGTAAAAGTAAAATCGTTCGAAACGTCTAATAAGACATCATTTGCATTCAGCATGCCTAATGTAATGATATATAATTTAATCCACGTAAAATGCTATCCCGCCTGTGCAAAGTGCCATCCGCAATTACCTTGGTCTTCAGTACCCGTAGGGATTATTTGCATTATTTTACTTCAGAGCCATTAGCGGATGACGCGGACATGCGCACTGCTGCTAGACTGCGCTGAAGGAAATCGTAAAATGCAGGTGGATCAAGATGCAAAGCCGACATCGACGATAGGTCAAAGGGTCAGAAAATCCACGCGATGAAGTCCTAGAAGGCCTTAGCGATGATTTTCTTTATTGCACAGCCCATCATCAAGTACGGTGAAGGCAGGGATCGAAACGACGAATAAAGTGTCGTTATAATACGTTATCACAAATAAAAATAATGGTTACACGAGTAATGATATTATTATAAAAATCTGTTATCATTTTTTAGCACTAACGCATCGAACTAATTGTCATTTTTCAAGAATTTCCAGTACAGCGGAATTTCCCACTTTTTTCACAGCTCAATAAGGGTTTTTTAGTCTCACAATAAAATTTTTGCTGTTTTTTCAACACCTAGCTGAACGTCACTTACAGGCGGCGTGAACGCTAAAGATTTACAGTCGTTTGATGAGAAGTCGCCGTTAATTATTGAATAGGATTTTAATGCTTCCTTACTTCCCAGCCAAAGGTCATTACCAAGGTAAGGTAGTAAAACTCTGAAATGCCGAGTTTGCCATTTTACGACGGTTACTACCTACGCGAAATTTTCTTAAATTAATAGCTCACAATTTATTATATTCGAGTAAAGTTTTATAAAATTGAAAATTATGGCGGAAATTTCAATTTTCGCAAATTTATCAAAAACTTACGTATTTTGCATTTTTTTCGAAATGCCATTTCTGGAATACTTTGTGCTCTGAGGTCCTATCTGACCTATAGAGCATACTAATAAAATAAATGGAAATGAATTTCCGACTCTCTATCCTACCATCTCGATATGCAATCTTACAATAATGTACAAAGCGCAGCTATCTATTGCATCATGTACAAATCGCAGTTACCTACTACATATAGGATTAATGGTATGTTGTTCCTACTAGGTACCCATCCTAGAGTGCCATAGGAAATTATACTTGAAACCATGCACACCCACATATTTCCGGCAAAGAGACCTTTTGAAATAGCATAAGTGGAAATAAGACCTAACAAGGTAGGCACGATACGTAGAATAAACAAACCCAGAAGAACGGCGAGCATTTGCAATGCTAGGATCGGCGATAGATAGCCATCTCCACAATCTATGCCATGGAGTGATAAATTTATCCTTCCAGACCCGTTTCGCCCAGTGACGACAGATTCGTATGGAAATTTCTTCGACAAATAACTCGAATAGGAAAATAAGGTGCAGGAACAGGGGCTACCGCTTGAACAGCAATATACATTTTGTTTGAAAAATTAAAACCTTCAGAAACCCATTATGAGAAGGTCCGTGAACGATGGAATGGCAAAATTGTATTCAAAGAAGTACCGAAAGAGTTGAGAAAACCGAGATTTCAGCAAAAAGCCAACCAAAACCCAAAATTTTAGAAAAAAACACGTTTTTCTGCATTTAAACGTCAATTTCTCCTCTAAACGCGAGGGAAATTGAAAAATTATTATAGCGTTGAAAAGCCGACGTTTCGAGCCAGTTTTTTTTTGACGTCGAGGGAAATTCCCATTTTTTCCTATTCCTGAACGAAAGTAGAAAAAAGTAATCTTTGAAAATCGAGCATTTCTCGACTTTGGCATAATTTCTTGCTTCCATAACCTAATGTTAGGAAGCTGCTAATACCGCGAAATTATTTAAAATTTAACGCTCTTTCCAGCGTTACCCTTATTTTTGCGATTACTTAAATGCTTAAGGGAATTATGACCATTTTTCTGAGGTTAGAAGTTGTTAAAATGAATTCAAATACAGATGAATGAAGCCTATTCATTTCCACATGGAGAACCCCATTTTCATAATGTCACCCAGTGTGAAAATTATGGGTGAGCGTTTAAGAGTCAAAAACACTGACGGGTGGACATCGAAAAAGGAAAAAGTCGGCAAGATAGCTCGGGTACTAAAATCTGGGACCTGTGAGGACATCCTTGAAAGCTTGGGTTCATGATAGAAACCCAAAGAGACAAATGGACTATTCTTTTCACTCGGGGCTCGCCGTTGATAAATTATGAATAATGACCCTCACTTGTCATTGAGGTTCGGTCAAAATGTGAGAGAAACGATAAAACCGAAAAAGCCTCGATTCTGATGGTTCAAGACTTATATTAACAAGAGAGAATGAAAGTTGGTTTTGTAA
The DNA here is from genome assembly GCA_036186465.1 of Nesidiocoris tenuis. NCBI lineage: Eukaryota > Metazoa > Arthropoda > Insecta > Hemiptera > Miridae > Nesidiocoris > Nesidiocoris tenuis. The sequence goes on from AP028920.1 coordinate 6,350,272, forward strand.
TTGTTTAAAATTGACTAAATAGATACCATACATTACATCCATATTTGGTAGGCATTACTTTGGAGCAGATTATTGGGACTGGCCATTTGAAACGAAAGTCTAAGCGAATTGGGAAATTGCTGAAAACCTAAACACAACATGACGAGAATATTTTGAGTCCAAAATTGTCCAAATTGGTTCATTAGTAACTCTAGAGATGTGGCTGATAAACAGAACTGAAGGAAAGTTGCGATGTGTGCAATACTAATATTTTCAATTTTGGAAAAAGGGATTTCAAAACCGATTTTATCGGCTGTTCCTGGGAGAGAAACCAATACCTGTACCAACCATCAGGGGGTCCGATCGTCAAGCTCTTGAGGATTGATTTTATTCATAATTCTTTCCCACTTCGAAACTTGAAAGGTGTTTGGGCATTAATGTTGCGCAAGTGCGTGGGGTGCAGTTCACGCTGTGCTGGGACGTGATGTGACTAGAAATGAGCAGAAAATTTTCCCACGAATTGGTCCACATTCTGAGTTAATTGAGTCCGAGTTCAGCACAACTAAGGAGTCCACTTTCAGCTAATCGAGACTCGAGATTTGATTTTAAATTTGGAAACGCTCGGGCCGAGATGTCGGTTGGAGACCCAGACAAATATTTGTATACGTAAGAACCTATTTCATTGATTTGCGAAAGGAAAGATAAATTGAAAAGTGAGGCCAAAGGGACAAATGGCCGAACTGCACTTTTTCAATCTGCAATTTTTACTTTCTACCGAAGTTTTTCAGTCGATTACCATGCACTTTTTGGAAGAAACTTGTCCCAAAACTCAGCATTTCAACGGTATGGTCAATTTGCCAGTTTATTCTACTTCTGAACGAAGAAAATCAAGTTTGAATGTAGAAAATTTTGTCCTTTTTCGCTGAAAATCGACTTTTCTGCGTGGAATATAGGAGCTGCACCTCCAAGGATTCGATCCTCGATATCGGCCCCAATTTCAAGTGTACTTATCATAATCAGGCTGATGTTTCTGGAGGCCAGACCTCATCTCAGCATCTATTTCGGACGCTATTTCCCTTGGGTCAATTCGTTCCAATATTGCCATATTCGTCAACGTCCAACGCCATTTTCCCAACGCCTCCGAGCGATCAGTGCTAATGAACCAATCATTTTCTATCTGCACATCGTGACTACCGACTACACCTTCTAGCAGATATATTCATAAATCAACGTAGTGATTCCGGATTTCGAAACGGACCGAATAATTTGCCATCGGGCTACCGCGGTGATCGGAGGGTACCTACCTAAATACCGAGCGGCCATAGTATGAATCACACGAGCTTACTATGCTTCCGAAATCGGGTATGCAGACTTTCGAGGTAAGGCGCAGGTTCCAATAAGGTGGAAATTCCTCGATTGCGGATTCGGTTTCAACACTTTTTAACTCAGATAAACATGGGGAGGGGGTTGAAAAATGTTTTTTCTTGAGCGATAACAAAAGCCCGAATACTCGAGAACACAAAGTCCGTTGAGGGCGGCAGGGCACGCCCGGGACAACTTCGCTTATCGGGCGAAAAGCGAACGCCTGGAACGGTAGTTTACTCAAGATAACAACATTGTTTATTACTGATAAACCAAAATAAGAAATTGTATTAGCCGCGAAATGGTGCAGCTTTTCATAAAGCAAGATCGGAGGCAACTAGTAGGTAATACCTGAGCTAGAAAGCTTAAAAATCAAAATATAAAAAATAAAGTTTTTCCAACGGTTTGAATTTTACAAATGTTTTTTTACAAACTTTTTACAATTTTTTCTACAAATTTTTACAATTTTTTTACAAATTTTTACAATTTTTTTAACAAATTTTTACAAATTTTTTACAAATTTTTACAAATTTTTTACAAATTTTTTACAAATTTTTACAAATTTTTTACAAATTTTTACAAATTTTTAACAAATTTTTACAAATTTTTACAAATTTTTTACAAAATTGTACAGCTTTTTACGGTTTGAACTTTACAAATTACGTACAAGATATAAAAAATAAAGTGTTTCCACGGTTTGAATTTTTCCGAATGTTCTAGAGTGGCTTGAAGAGTTTTTTCAAGACACGCCTTTACCTATTTTTATAATAATCCACTTGGGTGGCTCTAAATCAACCTTTGAAAATATCGAAAACGCGTTGAGCATCTAATGGCAGCTCCCCACGAATCTTCTCTTTAGTTTTGGCTGCCACCAGGGGCGTGGACCGTGTTTTATTTCGAGAAGTCCTTTTGATTATAGGTTACATTTTGTACTCGAACAGCTCGAGCCAAGGGCGTGCAAATACGAAAGGTAGGCAGGACCGTAAAATAGTGTTAAGGTACGAAAAGCGTTCTGCTGGAACTCAAGCCTAGCCAAGCCCGTTCACTGTGGAAACTATTGTATTTTCAAAATGTCATGGCTGACTTTGAGACGAGAAGAAGAGCGAAGAAACGCCCGAGGTGATTCCATAAAAGCGACCCACGTACATCCGCATCTTCACTGTGCCCAGCAAATCTTCCCTTCTGCAGATATCAATTGGTACTTAGTACGCAGTGTAGGCTTGACTACGTGGGTACTCGAACCATGAATAGTACCTACGTGAATAGTACAGTTGCACCAAAAATTTCAATCGGGTCTGTTCGGTAGTTCGATTCGGAGCCTAGGGTCATTTTTTCATGGAAAAGTATGATTTTCTTCGGGAAATTGAAAATGTAAAATATTCACTCAAACAATTATTTATACGCTTTTATGCAGAATTTAATTTTCTGAACAAGTAGAGCGAGTGCCCGTCTTCAGACAATCTGACAAAATTGCCACATACGCCAATTGAGGGATTGACAACTGAAGGACATTTATTGTCAATCTTTTTCAAATTTCTTGAACTGACTAGTTCGTCCAGGCAAAATTCAGGAAAAGCCTTGTTTAACCGGATTGCGATTGTACTCAGTCCAAATGTGTTTTCCAATTTTTATAATTATGTTTTTACCAAATAGAAAGTTTTCTATGCCCACTATCAGACATAGGTTGTTATAGCAAAACAGCTGGTCACGAACTATTCGTTTCTCCCTTGCATGCAACTACCCCTGGGTAGAAGTATCTCCAAATTAATGACGCACGAGTCTCAAGAACCATGAGTACCTATGTCATAAATTAGAGGTAGGTACTTGGGGGTCCATTTTAATTTTCACTTTAATTTTCACTGCGTACCGCACAATGATTGCGCCAGCCTCGGGTCATTCTTGTAATTGTCGAATCGTGCGAACTTCATTAATAAGCATGCATTTCTGAAATTGGCAGTGTTCCTGCATGATGTCGGACGCAGTGTAGAAGAATATAAAAATAATGCGGATAAAAATGACGTGGCCATGTTTTCCGAAATTCATGAACGCCGTTTAACGGTTCAAAAGGTGAGGGTGCAGGTTAATCGCAACACTTCATTCATGCTGATTCCTGTTGATGGAAGATCAAGATAAATGGCAGGATTGTAACACTTTCGGAAACTTGACACGTCGACAGGTATACGTGCACGTGCTTGATGGCTAGATCATTAGTGGGTCCTTTCCCAGCTCGTCTCAGTTAACGACTTACTACCATGGATTCGTAGGCGGCAATTATGTATGAGTGCGTTCTTAACTCCTGTTCGGTAATTTACCTCAATATCATCATCCAGGTCGAGGTAAATAGCGATAAGATTGATAGTTTTCGGGCCGAAAATCCAAAGGGATGATTAGCTGAGGAGAAAATTTATTTGGAAAATCTAGCGAATGATTCCACTCCGGCCGGGAATCGAACCCAGCACCTCCGGATCTCTAGTCCGACGTCCACAAGACCACAGAATGCTGGTAAGCTAGAGTCAGGTACTATCACATCGATCACTTTCTGGAGAATTAGGTACATACGTAATGGAAATGATTGAACAACGATTTGCACGTGTTCGTCGTTAGCGTTCGCGACCTTACGGCTCTCGTGACTCGGACGTTAGACTTTTCTTCGAATCAGTCCTAATCATGCGGTTTCCCTACAAAGGAGAGGACGATTAGATAATTAAAGGCGACCTTTTCATTACTGACAATCCTGCGGGTTTTTATGGGTCGTAAAAAAATATGGACTGGCTCATAACGCGGTTGAGCACTAGCCAAGCTCATGGTTCTTGCTCGGTCTTGAAATGGGAAAATAAACTAACTATAAAAACGGAAAAAATTCAAAATTTTCCTCTAGCCAATTTCTGGCTTTAGTTAGCCCCATCACCGGAAAAGTGGAGGGTTTCTGCTCAAGTGTTCAATTTTTCAACGATTTCCGATTCGCAGGCTTACAACGCAAATCAAAGAATCCCCTGCGCACATTCAACGCTTGAAAAATTTGAGCATTTTTCATCGTCTGAGACGTGCGTGTCAAAGCTTGCAACATGTCGACACTTTTATTTTCTGCGACTGATTTATGTCTTTTTCACGGATTTCCTGTTCTTGTCTCATACACCGTGAAGTCGCTTAAAACGTTAAAAGACACCTCGGTGACCAAATATGGCACTAAACGATCGACTCGACACCTACCTGTACTAAAGTACACGAATGTCCAGGTTCCATTTGGCGGCCTTTCGGTGCCCACATAAGTGTCTAATGTGCCACACTAAATCACCGAGACCTGTCAACGACCGAAAGAGAACCTCTTCACAGTTTCAGATCCTTCATTTGAGGTCCTTGGTTGTCCGGCCAATTTGTCAAGACAACGTGAAGATCATTCGCCTTGAACTCCCTCATTCACCAGCTCACAAAGTCGAATGGCTACGCGAGATAGTGTGATAAATTGGTGGCTTTCGTAATTATTTTTCGAAGTGCGAGGGAACGCGAATTAAAGAAAAATACAAATAGTCGTTAAATAGTGCGAAATAATACAATTTCTAGCTCATGTAGAACAGGATAAAGGAGTTTCATAATTCGGCTTCTCAGTTTTATCAATCCCATATAAAAAAATGGTTGGTTAAGCCCTGAATCACGTAGATGTTTCTGGCTGATGTTCCAGAGTCTTCTGAGCATGATGCCACAGTAACGCATTATTTCGGCATTCAATTCAGCAATGGGAACCCCGCATATTTACCTGTTATACTGTTTCGGAAAGCCGCATCACAATCTAACATTTGAAGAAATAAAACAAATCGACTCCCATTGTTTTGAACTCAGGCAGATTCCGCTCTCGAGATAGATGCCCATACTTTAGCTCAAGTCAGATGGATTCTTCCAGATGACATTGTTGGATTCTCCATCCACCGCATTTCTTATTCATAGAAATGCCGCATTGTCTAAGCTTTTAATGCCAGCAGGGATCCTTGTGAATCTCCGATGCGACTAGAATGCTATTCCCATTCTGTGTAAATCATGTCGAACAAATTCACTCATTACTCAGATCGTGATGTATTGTTGGGCCGTTCAGTCACGAGCCTTCACACACCTGTGTAACCAACCTACGGTGATTCACTTTTGTGATTTGTGCACAGTTGCCTCTGATCTTGGGGGCTGAAGATTTCGTTTTGCTCAGGAAGTTTAAGAAGGACAATCAAACCGTTGGCTTAGTAGTAAAATGTACCTATATGATAAAACCCCTCTTCGTCGAAAAAATTCTACAATCTAAAATTGGAAAATCGATACTCACTTCGAGTTCAAACTCAACTTCGAGTTCAAAGTCAACTTCAAGTTCAAACTCAACTTCGAGATCAAAATCAACTTCGAGTTCAAACTCAACTTCGAGTTCAAACTCAACTCCGAGATCAAAATCAACTTCGAGTTCAAACTCAACTTCGAGATCAAACTCAACTTCGAGATCAAAGTCAACTTCGAGATCAAACTCAACTTCGAGATCAAAGTCAACTTCGAGATCAAACTCAACTTCGAGATCAAAGTCAACTTCGAGATCAAACTCAACTTCGAGATCAAAGTCAACTTCGAGATCAAAGTCAACTTCGAGATCAAAGTCAACTTCGAGATCAAAGTCAACTTCGAGTTCAAAGTCAACTTCGAGATCAAAGTCAACTTCGAGATCAAACACAACTTCGAGATCAAAGTCAACTTCGAGATCAAAGTCAACTTCGAGATCAAAGTCAACTTCGAGATCAAACTCAACTTCGAGATCAAAGTCAACTTCGAGATCAAAGTCAACTTCGAGATCAAAGTCAACTTCGAGATCAAAGTCAACTTCGAGATCAAAGTCAACTTCGAGATCAAAGTCAACTTCGAGATCAAACTCAACTTCGAGATCGAAGTCAACTTCGAGATCAAACTCAACTTCGAGATCAAAGTCAACTTCGAGATCAAAGTCAACTTCGAGATCAAACTCAAATTCGAGATCAAAGTCAACTTCGAGATCAAAGTCAACTTCGAGATCAAAGTCAACTTCGAGATCAAAGTCAACTTCGAGATCAAACTCAATTGTGCGTTATCTACGCTCCCGTTCATAACAAGTACAATAACGAATTTATCCAAGTTTTTGCGAACAAATTATACAACCTTCTTTTGAGAAATATTATGTTCAAGAGAGCCAATCTCGAGGCCAATATGCAGAGGCAACTTACCAATATTATTTTTAATATTCCCGTACCTACCCCGCGATAATGTTTTCTCGAAACCGTTTTCGCTTGATCACGTTATCGGGGTTAATTGAAAAATACCCGAGCCAGAATTTTCGAAAAATAGCTTCTGCCAAGCGGCTGGCATCTGAATGAGGTTATTAGCAGGTCAATTCACGACTGGTGGTCCTGTACTCTTGCGGCTTGTATCATTAAATTATTAACTTTTCCCCAACTCGTATTACCTTGCAGTGATCTTATGCAACCTGTCGAACATCACTATTTTGGGAAGGTGTATTATGTTACAAAAATGCTTTGCACAGCTACCTAGATTCGATAAAAGCTGGCATTAGAATTTTTTTGGTTGTTCCAGAAAAAAGAAAGAATATTGGGAGCTAGGTAGACGGAGGATCAATGAGCGTTAAATTGCGCTGTAGCAGGGGTACCTTTCACAGGGATTGAGGTTTGCCCTCCAAATTTGAACCGAAATTTTACGAAATCCCCGGACCAGGAATGGCATGAATCATAAGGCTGTGGACCAAACGTTTCATAACACCAGTGGGATTCGAACCCAGAAGCTCGAGCTTTGCGGTTCGAGTCTGACACTCTAACCACTAGGCAACCCGTGAGGTAGGTACATGTAGTAGATATGATACTACCTTTTGCATCAAAATTTCCAATCCGATTTTGGCTCTTGGGAAACGCATTAAATGCGTTAAACAAATTTTGTCGCTACACTTAATGCTCTTCAACGTTTTCCTGCGTTTGAATGTCTACGGGAAGCATTTATGCATAATATGCAATACTAATATGCAACATATTATGTTATTGCGCCATGTGAAAATACCAAAAAAAAAAACGTAAATTTTGGCTCTGGTGTTTGTTAAATTGCCCCTGAATAGTTCGAAATGGCATCTCTCAACGTCGAACTGTTGGAATCTTTCCCCAGCGACCCGCATTTCCAGGATATCGGACCAACTCAAGAAATTAAATTTTCCGCATTCATCCGATCATCAAGACAGCCCCTCTCCTTATCTCATAAGAAACCGAACAGTTGAAATCAGCTGCTCCTCGACGGTGTGTCATGTGTGACGTTTTAGAGGTAGGTCCCAACTGGCGTGCCGATCCGATCGACGTGTCTTGGCCTTCAGTAACTGAAGTATAGTATGTGAATCTGGTAGGAGTATAATAATGCAAAATAGACGTGATGAACAAGCTATGACGTTCAGACAGGATCCTGCGAATGAGTCAGTCGTTCAGGAAGGAGGATGTCCAACGTTGCTCTCCTGACCCAAGTACTGATTCATCTTTTGACGTAGCCGCTGCAGAGTCGGACGGTTTGTTTTTGTTTTTTCCTCCACTCCGATCACTCCTATTTATAATCGTCGATTCGTTAGCGCCGACCAGCCCTCGCAAGTTCAAGGCTGATGGCCTACCCACGTGTAGTTGGATATTCGCTGGCGTTCTTGCACTAATGGCACGAATCTCAAGAATTTCGCGATCTGAAGGTGTCCATTCATTATACTATATTGTTCGAGTTGGGATGGCCATGAATGTTTCTGGTAGGTACCTATTTTCAATGTAGGTACAACAACTTTCACTCAATAGCGAAGTGAAACGAATATAGAGTTGATAATGGGTGCCATTTTCTGAGCTCCCCTTCTTTTCATGTTAGATTTTTCCCCAGTTTTTCAATGGAAGACTCTTCCAGGAAGAGGTAGTTTTCCCTCAACAGTTGAGGTAACTTGAAGGCCGAAGGTGTTCGGCGAATAGCCAAATTCGAAGGATTGTAGGCGCACACTTTCAATCTCGTAACACTGAAGTAAATGGAAGGACACGAAACTCGTGCTGATCGTTAAATGCGTTGCGCAATCTGGAAATTTCTGTCGAATTTCATCCCCGAGAATGAACCGCCGGGATCGACATTCAGTCATGCGCAGTGAAGATTCAGTATAGAGCCGGGCAATCTGTTTCAGTCAGTAAATACCCGATACGCGTTCACACATCGCCTGTTAATCTCTCCGCCAATACGTAACAGAAGACGTACCTGCCCATTCCCTTTCCAATATCAAATCCACAACCGTCCATTACAAATTCGAGTGATAAATCGTCCATTTCTAAATCCTGACCGCTCACGTTTACCTTTCGCTTAGACTCGAGACCGTGACTCCGTTAAATTAGAAAGAACAATTTATTAAAAGATGAATATTGAAATGGAATTTCGTACGACCAATCACTTCCCTATTTTCTTCGTCGTGAACAATCGGCAAATTGCAATCCACCTTGAGCCTTGATTCCCGACTGAGGCTGAAAGCATACGTCCTTGAATCGAGAGCGTAAAAGAGATTCCAAGATTCAAGTTGATTTTGATTGAAGTCCATAGATACTTAAAGCGAATAAATTGTCAACTCTTTCAGAATTTCTATCAAGTTTGCTTCGGTCTGGCTGTTATACTGAGTAGGTATTTCCCTCAAGATTGTCTTTCTCGGAGGGGTCAATTCTTCAGCTCATTTGCGACGGTTTTGGTTCTAAAAATGTTTAGCAAGCCCAAGAGAAGGCCCACTTTTTTGCTCCAAGGTTTTATCTCCTTTGTCTCAGTCAAAGAGCCATAATTCCCTCAAATATTGGGGTGATTACAAAAATGAGGATACCGTTGGAAAGACCGTAAAATTTCCTATAATACGCTACCTATTTGCATTTTCCTAGTAATCGGTTGAAAGGCCGAAAAAGGGCCAGAAGTCGAGAATCGCCCACGTGGGTAAGGGCTAGAGAAAATTGGAAAATTCCCTCATCGACCAACAGCTGCTCATATCAATTCAATGAATCACACCTCGTCGGACCAAGTTGAAAAGCAGCCGATCGAGGTATAAGACGTAGTAGCCCCGAACAAGTTGTGATCTCAGCTGAAGAACAGGTAGATTCATTCATACCTATGAACGTCATAGCTCGATCCATCCGCGACTGGCCGTACCAATGACTAATGCTGAGACTGATGATGAGTCTGTCCACAGTCAGTCCATTACGTCACAGTTCTTCCACAGCAATAGATAAATTGCAGTTTCGAAACATTTTAGTGTGATTCTCTGCAAATTGACACCCTCTGCTAAATAGCGAGAGTTGAGGCACTTTCACCAGACTTTAGGGAGTTTTTGGAGGCTAAATGCACCAAATTTTCGGACACGCAACTTCAACTTGATATCGTACCTGTGATACGCATACGTTGTGACCATGCAAAATTCCGTACGAATTTTGGAGCACGATTCCAGCACAAGGAGGAGCACGAGGTGGAGCACGATTCCATAAAAAATGTCAATAGGGTTTTTGCTAAATTTCAAGTAATAAAAAGCCTAAAAAAATGTTTCGAGAACTTTTATTTTCCATCGGTACTTAAGTAGACGTTGATTACATCGGTGCTTAGATGGGCTCATGACACAAGGGCTATGTAGTGGGTTTAAGGCTGCAAACCCGCTGTGCAAAGTAGCGCATCTGGGTTGCAGCCTCAAAATGAACGGCGAGGCGAAAACAAAATAATGTAGGGGAAGATGGGGTAAGATGACGAGGTGGGTAAGATGACGAATTGTGATTTTCTCCTGATTGAAAATAGTTAGAGACACCGTTCCAGCGTCACCAGTGACCTATAGTGGTCCTACTCGTAAGTCAACGGCGGACATTCGCGCCCCCGTCTCGAAACATGGTAGTTACAACAAAGTTCGATTTCGAAGATGTGTGATGTAACTTTTGCTCCACTTTTCCTAAGCGACTACGATTTTTTGGTAAGTTATTTGAATTTCACGTTTCAATATTCCGAATCTACAATTCGTAAGCTACAATTTCACTGGAAAATGAAGTCGTTTGCTTTGAAGCTGCATGTTGATGCACCAGTTTCAAAAAAATATGGTGGGCTGGGGTAAGATGACGAATTTCTGTGTGGGTAAGATGACGAAAGGTTTGGGGTATCGTCATCTTACCCCCACATTACTTTTTGATTGTGAATTATGTATCTAATCACAATTTTACACCATTCTAAACACACTGTTTCTCTTAATAATTAATTGTCTTGCAGGGATCTATTGAAAACCGATAATGGTTGGAACGAGAAGAAGCCGCTCATCAGCAGTGGAAATGTGACTTCTGCGCCCCTAATTGAAGATTTTATAGTTCTACTTCGTCTAAATTTCTGTTTTGAGTAAAGTTTGTATGATTTCCGTTCAAATTTTTGTCAATTTGCCATCTTAACCCCCATTCGTCATCTTACCCCGGGCCACTCGTCATCTTACCCACAACGTGGGGTAAGATGGCGAAATTTACATATTTCCGAAAATTTATTTTTTTGACATCTTTCAGTTGAATGTAAAATTTGAAAAAAATGTATGTTGTACTCGGGTAATCACTAAAACGAATAGTTCCATTTACAACTCGCCTGGCTGCTCACAGAGCCTAGAAAAAATCTTAGAAGCTTAGGTTCGCCATCTTACCCCCACTTCCCCTACCTATTTCTACTCATTCTCGACCAATAATTTCTTGGCTGATGCACTAGTTCTTCTGGACAGGACATGTAATAACCAGGCTTTAGGTCGATGCCTAAACCCCTTAGACTTTCGTCTGCAACAAAAGAGAAAAATGAACGAAATCTAACATATAAGTTGATAGACGCCACCAGAATACGGACCATCACCTACGTTGAGGTGTATGGCGAGAAAGCCTCTGTCAGTGGGAGTGTGACTGATGAGGATCACAGCAGTCCCATCATAACTGACATCGACTGACCTCCCTGTGCAAAAATTTCCGATTTTGAATCCGGTCGCCACATCGCAATACTTTCCCGGCGGGAGGCACGTCTGTAAAAGTAATGGTATGTAGGGATCAGAATATAGGAAATATGGTCTCGCTTGTAATGGAACAGGAGGCAAGTCCCGCAATTTGACTCGAGGTGAATATCGACACCTCAAAACACGAAGGATTTTTTTACGACTACGCCTGAATTTACTCTTCAAAGTCGTCAAGATTTTCGGTCAGTGGGAATGCAGGGCTTTGTCCCAAAACATGCGACAATGGCTGACCTGTAATCTCTGGAATAAGTCGTAGTCTTCATTGTTGAAAGCGACGAATCCTACTTGACCTCTGCAGAAACTGATTTGGTTATTGCCGTTGTCCCAAAAATTAGAAACGTTGGTTTCTGCAAGACGAAAATGGTCATTTGGTCAACAATTCTGCTCATGGACGACAAGTCGAAAGTGGTTGAATAAAATTCAGGCTATAGCCTCCCACTGTCAAGAGACAGGTAGATCAGTCTCCAGCCAGAGAGCTTCGAGAGACACAAGATGGCGGCGCTCACTCAGAAGTGAGATCTCAGAACTGACAGAAATCGCTGTCTTTTTAGTCTCTCATAGACAGTCTCCAGCTCGAGAGACAGTTTTTCGAGCTTTCAGAATAGCTCCGAGTGCTATTGCTGTATTTAGTGCAAAAACACACAACCTACCTCTGGCAAGATTGGCAAATTCGATCATGCCGAATACCACGTGACTCCTATGTTCGCATGTCCATCGGCCCCCGCACTTATTTGGATAGGGTTCCACCCGTTCAAGTGTCCCATCGTCATTAACAGGAGGACCTCCAATGTTATCATCTTCACCAGCTGAAATATAAGACGTTTAAGAACGTGCGGTCAAATTTGTTGCCGATTATGTGAATCCAGCTTTAGGGAGGGTAGGCATGCAATTTTTAACTTCCTTTCCCGTTACCAAAGGAACCTGAGAAAAGGAAAGTAGCAGTTGTGATCGAGTCGAAATCCACGCACACCTGGAAGACAGCCTATGTAAAATCGGTAAATTATTTGTCGGATTTAATTTATATCTCATCTCAATCCGTAGCCTTACAATTGTAGAAATCGTGGTATAGCCCGTATTTACCCGCTTCGTCGTGACTCGACAAGATACGCGGTGTTCCATAGCCCCAGGCTAGAGTGAATGCAGTCGCCATCTGAACAATAGCACATGGGGAAACGAGTATAAACTAAAATACATGGGTACCTAGTATGTCAAAAATACTCGACCCAATCAAATTAACAGAAGTAGGTGGTTACTTGCTATTCCTACATAATATGCTCTTGGTTGGCTCTTGTGGTCCAGGCCGTCTCCACCCATCCGGCTATTCCTATCCGAAACGAAGGATATAACGTCTTCGGAACGCATCAGCATCCATTCCGCACTTCCTGATCGTTGAATTGAGAAATAAAAAGATTTATTATGTTAAAACTGAATTCTTAAGGCTGTATCATACGTCAGACCGTTCTCCTCCCCAGCCCACTGATACACCAACGTAATGGCACCGGTGGGGCGGAGGGGAGAACGCATCAGCCAATCAGCGACGCTTTCGAATCCCCTCTATCTACGACGGCAACGGCACGGCAAAGATCTCTTGATCGAATGTTTGCCGTGCCGTTGCTGTCGTAGATGGTGGGGGTAAAGCGTCGCTGATTGGCTGATGCGTTCTCCTCTCTGCTCCACTGGTGCCATTATGTTGGTCTGTCCGTGGGCTGGGGAGGAGAATGGTCTGACGTATGATACGGCCTTTAGTCTGCTAGATAAGCACACCCAAGGTCGTTTCCTCAAAAATGTTCCGATACCATCGTACAAAAACGCCTTTGGGGGTTTGTGGAAACACTGTGAATTGGTATTTAATTGAAAACCCAATAAATTATTTCCTCCGATCAAATATTACATTACCATAATTGGAAAGCCATTTCAACGCGACCCCTCCTCCAAAGCATGCCTCCATCTCGAGCCCGTGTCCATACTCGGTGACTTTTCCCAGGTCATGGTAGTCATCTTCTTCGATAAGAAAGACGTCATAGCCTGAAATTTATTAGCACACTCCTGATGATGCCTTGACATGCCAAAAGACATGATGCCTTGAATTAGGCAGTGTTGCAGTTTCACTGTCAAAACAGGACTCCGTCAATGAAAGGCGCCTACTTGTGCTGTTATCTATCTTGATAATCATTGTCTTCTTTGTTGTCTTGGAATCGCTGCTGACGAAATCAATAATTATTTTTTATATCGCTGTGATCGATTCAATGCTCGTCGAATTGAATCGGCAGCAATCTTATCAGCCAATCAGATTCGTTCCTGCCGATCGATTCGATGCCTATTGCCAATGGTTGCTGACCATCTTACCCTTACCAGCGTGAGTATTGAAGTCGTGATAAATGAAGGGCGCCTCTTGGTCATAAATGGTGTTCTTGAGTTGTGAGTAGATCGCTTTCAGGTCCTCTGGCCACATGTACAAGGCCGCATTTACGCTAGAATTGCCTCTTTTTCAATGCGGATAATAAAAATTAAACTATTCTCTCAGATGCACAATTGATACTAGATGTAAAAAATTAGAGGATATCAAGTCTAACTGGTACACGTATAATGTAAATATTTACTAAAAGCCTGATGCTCCGAGTTCAATCAGGTGATTCAGAAATTCTGAAACCTTTCGACGCACATGAGGATGACTTTGGTTCAAATCGTGGTGGAAAAGAAATTCGCAGTTTTTCATCTGCAAAATATCAAAAGTAGCTATGCAGCGTGGTTCTCGGTGTTGGACATTGATGGCATTCGGTGTTTGAGAGGAGGTCAAGGAATAGTCATGCTTACAATTTCGGCATCGGTGGAGGTATTAGAATAATCGCAATTGTTAAAGTGCTCTCCACTGTAAGGGACGGCAGGATAAAATTTCCCTGTCAAGTTAACTTCGGAGCCAGCTAGACCCTTAAAAACTTGACCCATCTCTTTGCCAACATAGGTCGCCATCATGTTATTGATCACTACCTCCACGTAAACTCTGAAAGATGAAGAGACAGCGAATGGTTAATCGCGGTTGATTTGTTATGGAAACTATCATTTCATCCTTTTGGCCTTCCATAAGATGTTCTTTTGGTTGAGCTGTGGCTCGCCTGGTAGACCGTGAAACGGTTAATCATTCTCTAACTCACTTTACCCCTACATTGTAGCAGCGCTGACACATATCGCGGAATTCATTTTCATCCCCAGATAGCGACTTGACCAAGTAAGAGACCGGCCCGTACCGATCCAACCATTTGCTCTTGCTACGTTCGAACACGGCAGGCTCAGCCACGGGGGAAACCTGATAAAACCATAAGAGAACCTAAGCGTCTGCAAAGGTCTGAATATCCTAAGGCTTGGTGGCGTATTGCTGGGTATACCTGGACAGCATCAAAGCCTTTTGGGCCGAGGTACAGCTCGCATTCCAGTGCAATGTCATCAAATCGCCATTCGAACATTTCAACGATCCCAATCGCAGCTATTGACCAGGGAGGTAACATCATCAGTTTGATAGCCAATGCGATCAATGACGGCATCTCTATGCCTGGTAGGTAAAAATATATAAAAATAGTGAGTAGGTTGTGAAATGAAGGAGTAGACGTTGGTTTTGAGTATGAGTCACCGGGGGGGGGGGGGTGTGCAAACCGGGGATTTTGATTGCATGGGTTTGACGTGATAAAATTATGCACCTAAATGAGCTATTTCGAATGAAAAGTTAATGTTACATTTTATGTAGAATGAATTATGGTGACAAATAGACGGACTAAACTCACATTGGCGAAGCTCGGAATAATTTGTTCTATTGCTAGTTGGGAGCTTGTTTGATCTACTTGCACTGAAAGTACATCATCCTGTCCATCGAGAGGAAACCCTAGTCGAAGTCAAAACCTTGGTGTCAAAACGTTGAAAAGAGGACACGCGTTGAATAGCTAGCTAGAGCGAAATTGAGGCTGTCAAATAATGAAAACAACAATTATAAGCTTACATCCAGGTTTCTGTTGTTTTTCATATTTCCGATTTTTTAGCTTATTCAAACCTCTTGATAGGAAAATAAAGAATAGGAAGGTCCAATTTTCATCTACTTTTTGAAACTGTAGAGATGAAGCAGAGAGATACTTTGAGAAGACAGTAAAAACACAAGTTTATTCGAGGAACGTCTTTTTGTTTGATGTTGTCCCCAGAACCGGCGGTTAGGGTTATGCAGAAAAACGCTGACTTCTTTTCGGCTTCGTTTTCTGCATAGTTCTGATCTATAGGGACCAAAAATAGGTACCAAAAAAGACCACGTATTTACTTGCTTTTTGAATAATATATTAATTTTCCTGATAAATTACAAACTTCACTTCGCGTGGTAAATACTATTACTTATTTACATAACATAGATTAGGTAAATAATCGTGGTGGCATTGCACATCGTCCTACATGTTTTCCGAAAGGCAGTCTAACCCGACTCAAAGGCGATCGACTCTGGACTGAAAATACAAAACTTGCTTTGGTTACTGAAGGACAAAGAAAAATGAAACACGAGTGATCTAAGGGCCAATCTGCTTCGGTTTCTTAGTTCCGACATAAATTCTCTCACGTTTCGGTGAATAGCGAGGAAGCCATCGTCAGCGTCGGCGCCAATGTAAACGTCGGCTGTTCCATCATAGTCGACAGAGACAGTACGTCCAGAACAATAATTGCCCAATTTATAACCGGTAGCGACGTCGCAGTACAATCCTTGAGGAAGACAAGTCTGAAAAGAGGCGAAAACCATGAAATAAAATACATCCGAACCAGATGAACGGAGAGCTCACAGATTTTCGGCGCTGACTTGAAATCTTTGGAATAAATCGTCGTCCTCCATGTTGAAAACAATAAATGCGGCGTCGCCTCTACAGAAGCTGATTTGGTTGTTGTCATTGTGCCAGAAATTCGTAACGTTCGTCCCTGGAATAGGGAAATTCGCGAATGGGACTAATATTCAAGTCTCAGTCATTGCAGTGGAAAGGTGGCGAACCCATAACTTGTAGTAATAAAAAAAGAGGGGTAGTTAAAAATGAGGTCATGATGTAACTATATTAGAAATAATCATTACCTTGAGCAGCGTTGGCAAAATCAATCATGCCAAAGGTTTGGTACCATCTATGCTCGCAAATCCATCCGTACGTGCAAGTACTTGGGAAGGGTTCCACATGTATCGTAGACCCATTTTCATAGCGAGGAGGGCCTCGGAAAAATTCAATATCGATATTAATACACAGTTTACGCATCGTTACCGACCATCTTAATCTTAAGTTGGAATATAAATGAGAAATATTTTCGACTCGACTGATTATCCAAATAACCTACCAAATGTATCGCCGGCTTGAGAAAACCTGTAGCTGGACATGATCCGGGGAGTTCCATATCCCCACGCGAGAGTGAACGCAATCGCCATCTAAACAGATGAATGGTAGGTACCACAAAACTATTATCGGTAAGTAAAGGTACCGTCCACACTACCGCTTTTCTATCAAAGACCACAATGAACCTAGGTTTATATTTTTTTGAAATCGTACTTATAATGATTATTAATCATAATAATTATCCACTTATCAATACTAAAATTTAGTAAATTACGTTTATCGGTAGTCGTACCTTATATGCTTTAGCACTAGGCTCGCGGTAGGAAAATATGCCGGTTCTCTGGGTATTTTTGTCGTCGATAAAGGATATAACATTTTCTGAAGGCAGCAGCATCCAAGCCGTACCTGGATTGTAATAATATGCGACAAATCTCATAAGAGGCTACTCACTTACAAGGAAATCAAAAGAAAATTTCTTAATTATTTAATAATTAATGTACCTTGGGTGATTGAGTAATATGTAAAAATACGCAGGTATTACCAAAGTACCAGGTATTCAACCGAAATCCATCAACCTACCGTAATTTGAGAGCCACTTCAAAGCGACACGGCCACTGAAGCAAGAATGCAATTCACGGTAGTGGCCAAACTCAGTAATGAGACCCAGCTGGAGGTATTCTTCGAATTTTGGATCTTGCAGGGAAATAAATCAACAATAGATTATAGAACAGGTTTGGGAAAACACACCATGCTTATTTAAACATATATTTTTTATAAAGGCTGGGCACTTCCTCCGTTTTATGAGAAAACACTCGAGTTGACCAAGCTGTAAACGCAGTACGTCATCCGAAAACACGCGAGTACACCCCATGACATCAGGAATGTGAACGCTCCACGTCAATTTCGAGTTTAGGTGCCGATCAATGAATTATAATCATTCGTGTGCGTCAGTTCTTACCGTCGTACTTTTCGTATTCGTGGTAAATGAAGGGTCTCTGCTGATCGAAAATTGTGTCGTTCAATTGAGAGTAGATTGCTTTCAAGTCCTCTGGCCATATGTACTTGGCATGGCTTACGCTGCGAATTTCATAATCTTATGCGATGGCAAATGGGCAGAGTTAACTCAAAGTTAAACTCACACAGAAAGCCAAATTAAAACTCGAATTTCTACTCAAACTCAAACTAAAACTGAAACACAAACTGGAACTCAAACTCAAACCCTACTTAACTGAAGCTCAAACTGTAACTCAAACTGAACTCAACCTCAAACATGAGCTCAAACTGGAACTCATACTCAAACTTGAACTCAAACTCAAACCCTAACGGAAACTCAAACTGTAATATTCCCTACAAAATAATCAAAAGATATTACTAGAAGCCTGAAGCTCCCAAAGCGATGAGCCGATTCAAAAATTCGGCAATCCTTTGGCGCACGTAGGGTTGAGATTGATCCAAATCATGCCTCCCCATGTATTCGCTATTTCTTTGCTGAAAAAAATAAATTTTGAGGTCGAACTGCAGTCAGAGTTGTAGTCCAAGCTGTCCTGGGAATAGTCATTGCTTCAAATAGTTGATTTGGCTCAAGCCACAAACTCTACCGACAAGCACAACCCTCAAATTCAACTTACAACCTCAACTCAAAAACCCAACCCACAAACCCAACTTCAAACTCAACCAAAACCCAATTGGCCGAACCAAAATCGTGAAAATTCTTACCCACGAAGCATTGTCCGTGACTATGCGCGTGCAAATAGTCCCGTTACACTGATTGAAATGTTCCGCCTTGTAAGGAACAGCTGGATAATTTTTTCTCCTTAAATCTGCTTCAGAGCCGGCCAATCCTTTGACGATTGACTGTTCCGATAAATTGTTTGAATCGTGTTTTGACATGTTGTTGATCACAACGTCTACGTAGATGCTGGTGAAATGAAATCATCCGATCAAATTGTCGAACCGGAGAAAAAACGCTCGATCAGACAAGATCAGTGACATCAAATAATATCGTGAGTAGTGGTAGAATTTACGCAGGACCCAAGCCAAAAAAGTGATTTTTGGATCCAAGATTTTTCCGAGAACTCCGAACAACCAAATTTGGGATCTTCAATAGAATGAACGAAACAATACCTAATGTTAAGCTCACCTGATACCAGCTTTGCGACAACGATGGCACATGTCTTCAAATTCATTTTCATCTCCTGATCTCGATTTAATTATGTACGAAATCGGTTCGTAACGATCGAAATAGGAAATATTTTCATTTTGGGGAGATTCAGCCACAGGAGAAACCTAAATAGGATCCAAAATTGATTTGTAGCGGCATCTCCATTTTTTTAAATACCTGACCCCGACCCCTCTTTCTGTGCTCTGAGCACATACTGTATTAGTACCAGAGATTAGTTATTATTAGATTAGATATTAGTACTATCTAATAATATGGGATATATTATTATATTAACATATTATTAACATATTATGTTCTCATTAGCTAGTGAGTGCCGTAAACGAATTCGATAAGGTAATTTAGGTACCGCCTAAGTCTAGGTACAGCAGAATCTGCTACATTGATCTGATTACATTGATTGACCATACTTGGGTACCGACAAACTGGTGCTACCTGCCTGAACAGCATCGAAGCCTTTGGGGCCAAGAAATAGTTCACATTCACGTGCAATGTCATCAAATCGCCACTCGAACAGCTCAACGATCCCCACAGCAGCTACTAGCGATGGCGTTAGCATCATCTGTATGACTATAACTGTGACCATTTTTGCTGATGTGCAATTTTCTTCCTTCGAGGACCTACCAATTTAAATTCTCATCTTGTAATGGGAGTGATTTTTTCAATGTTCCAATAGGCATAATAATATGGAGCAGGGCCACACAAATGACTGTGGACCTACTTAGTTCCCATGGGATTTTGCGCAGGAAAGTAATGGGCTTTTTTCCGGGCGATTAGTTACCAAATTGATTTCGCCTTTATAATCATGAATTTATGTTAAAGCGGCTCTTCATACATAATAATACTCAGGCAAAATGGTACGGGTTAACAATAATCTCCTACCATAGGTGTTTAAACTGTCAAATATTATTGGACCATTTCCTTACCTGACTATCAGCAAAAGATGAAAAAAACCAACTTAGGAGATATGAAAAATCGTAAAGCGATTGGGCGCTAACCAAAAGAAATGAACCTCGGTGCCCAATTCGTCCAATCATTGACTAACAGGAAGTTTTGGCTTTTGACGTGAGACCCCTTTTGACCAACGCGTCCGACAGCAGGAAGCCGCTAGATAAATATTTACTTGGAAAATAGCAATCTCTTCTTTTTTTCAGCTTGAATAAGAGCCTCGGAGAATGGAACCGTTGGAAAACAAGTCCGATTTTTATTTTCCAGAGGCAGGTATTAATAATTTACCTATGATATGAATACATATTTGGATACGAATTAGGATACAGATCGAAAATTACAACTCGTTAGATCCAGTGGAGATTATATTTCGATGTCTCACAGCACGCACGTGCACGTGACTACCCGCTCATTGCCTGATATTTCACGTTTCAAAGTCCATGATCACTTCTCTAGACCTAAAATTGAAAATTGGCGCGAACTACGAAAACTAAAATACGTTCACACGTGGGAATCTCTGCGACTGGGACACGCAAGAGCAACAACTCGAAGTAGAGAGTGGACTTGATTGGCAAACAACAAGAACAACAGCGAAAAGCAACGCGTGTCTCATGTTTATGTTCTAGTTTTGTCTACCTTCCTTTCTGCTGTTGGCTCATCTTCAGTCGGTTTGAAGATTACGGTAGGGTCAAAGTTGGAATTATTTTGTGACCGTGAGGAATCTAGTTTGGTAAGTCCGATGGGCTGATGTCTAATGGTGGTAAACATTTTGATCAAAAAGCCTATAAAGTTAGGCAGCTGCTATGATTTTCGACAGTTGGTTGGCTTCTATTACAGATTATGAACATTTATGCTTGTCTCCTGAATCCTAAGCCGCTCAGATTTCAAACTGAAAGTGGAATGGAATTCTAGTATTTAGCTCTCTCTCACTCCATAAACGAGGTTCTTCATAATTGGATGTTGTAGAACTGATTTTATCGTCCATATGCTAGCGGGTCATTGTCAAGTAGGTAGCAGGACTTATAGCACCTTTACTCTAGAGATGTTAGTACCCGTAAATAGTTAACAGAGTAGTTAACAGAGAGATATAGAGCTGAAAACTGTTGAACGTAAAATTCTGACATCACTGCGATTTAGTTGGCACTGGAGGTCATTCAGATAAGATAAGCTGTAGGGCAAACAAGGCTCACGGACATACGAAACTACTGTATTTTGAATAACATAATCATAAATTCTGATTATTGATTTAGCAGCCCCCATGCGGTTTTTAAGAGTTAGCCATACCGTAATGATACATCTAGGGACGCTCTGTTGGAATGATCACTTGATTTCCAATTATTTTTTCTGAAAACGTTTAAGCAAACTTTCCATTGATAACTATGCTGAATAACCTTAGTATTGGATCGTTGATATTTTTCTTCCAGAAAGATGCCTCGGAAAGGAGCCGAAGAGTCTGACAAGTTGACACGTATCGCTATCGTCAACAGTGACAAATGTAAACCGAAACGATGCCGGCAAGAGTGCAAGAAAACCTGCCCTGTCGTCAGAATGGGCAAACTCTGCATAGAAGTCAGTCCCAACGACAAGATCGCTGCAATTTCTGAAGAGCTGTGCATTGGATGCGGTATTTGCGTCAAGGTATGCCAGCCGCACGATTATTTTGATCTAGCGAAAGGAGGACATCAGTTGGGACCTGAAGCTGGCGACTGCCATATCCTAAAACTTTAAATTGGAAATTGTTCTTTCAGAAATGCCCGTTTGAGGCCATCACGATCATCAATTTGCCGAGCAATTTAGAGCGCGACACGACTCATCGTTACTCGCAGAATTCCTTCAAACTGCACCGTCTCCCGATTCCAAGGCCAGGCGAAGTTCTCGGTCTCGTTGGTACCAACGGTATCGGCAAATCGACCGCTTTGAAAATATTAGCCGGGAAACAGAAACCCAATTTAGGCCGTTACTTGGTAAACGAAAATCTAATTTACATTATCCTGATTCATGTGTTGGTTCGGATTTTCTAATTTCGATCTGTTTCAATTTCAGTCGCCTCCAGACTGGACAGAAATCCTAAACCATTTTCGAGGTTCGGAGCTGCAGAATTACTTCACGAAAATTCTCGAAGATGATCTAAAAGCTTTAATCAAGCCTCAATACGTGGACCAGATTCCCAAGGCTGTCAAGGGTACTGTGCAAGTATTGCTGGACCGCAAAGACGAGCGGCATAACCAGGATGAGATTTGCGAGCTGCTTGGTAAGCTTGGCTCTTGTTTCTTTGAAATATGAAGCGCAATGATTCTGCAATATTCTGAAGGGTGGATCACTCATTGGACGATGCCCGTCCTATCAAAATGAATAGTAGTCATGCCGCTGAATCCATCGCCAATCTTGTTGCCCTTCTGATTGATTGTTGCTTTAACCAGTTGAGGAAGCTGTCTTCCTGATATTCGAACCTAATTCACATCTTTTAGCGAACTGAGGAAAAACAACAGCACCCAGCAATCACCTCTTCTAGAAAAGGACCCAAATTTCTGTTTCAGATTTGAATAAAATCCGCGACCGTTCGATAGAAGATTTGTCGGGCGGAGAGCTGCAGAGGTTCGCCTGCGCTATGGTCTGCATCCAAGATGGTGACATTTTCATGTTCGACGAGCCGTCCAGTTATTTGGACGTTAAGCAGCGCTTGAACGCCGCCGTGACGATCCGTAGTTTGATCAGGCCTGATAAGTACGTGGCAGTCAGCAAATCCAAGATCTCATCAGCGTTGCTCCTTAAAAATGCAATAGTAGGGCTGTACAGCCCTGGAACTAGAAATCGAAAAATTAGGACGAAGTTGCTAATGACCCCTCGACGTTCTAGAAGAACACAGAAACAGCACAAAATTTTGTTTCAGGTTCATCATTGTTGTCGAGCACGATTTGTCAGTTCTGGATTATTTATCCGATTTCATCTGCTGCCTTTACGGAGTGCCAGGCGCTTACGGGGTGGTCACTATGCCTTTCTCTGTTAGGGAAGGTTAGTTTTTCAACATCTTACAATACCTACATCCAACTGCAAACAACTAGCTGATTTCCGCTGTCCGGTTTTTAGGTATCAATATTTTCCTCGACGGATTTGTGCCCACGGAGAACCTTCGTTTCCGCGAGGAATCTCTCATATTTAAAGTGGCCGAAAGCGCTACTGAAGAAGAAGTGAAACGTATGCAGCACTACGAATATCCTGCCATGACGAAGACCATGGGCTCGTTCAAACTGACCGTGGATCCTGGCCAGTTCACTGATTCGGAAATCGTCGTACTCCTGGGAGAAAACGGCACTGGAAAGACGACTTTCATTAGGATGCTCGCCGGTAACCTGGCACCCGATGATGGATCAGGTAATTAACTTGTCGAACGCCAAAATTTTCTGTGCTGACTGTACCTATTCTAAGGATGGATACCGTCTGTGAACCCTCTAAACCGTTTTAGCACCCTTTTGGCACTGGTTGCAGGTGAACTGCCTCAGCTGAACATCAGTTACAAACCTCAGAAGATCAGCCCTAAATCGACCGGCCTTGTAAGGCATCTCCTCCACGAGAAAATCCGAGACGCTTACATTCATCCTCAGGTAATTTCGTTGTAGAAAAAGCTTCAATGCTTGGAGGAAAGGTCCCCTAATCTATCAACAGTTCGAGTTGTAACCTCACATACGGCTTTGTCGCTAATCTTCTATCTGCATTTCCAGTTCATCACCGACGTGATGAAGCCAATGAAAATAGACGATATAATCGACCAGGAAGTTCAGAATTTGTCGGGTGGTGAGCTGCAAAGGGTGGCCATGGCTCTGTGCCTCGGAAAACCTGCAGATGTCTATCTGATCGATGAGCCGTCAGCGTATCTAGATTCGGAGCAGCGTCTTGTCGCTGCTAAAGTCATCAAAAGGTGGGCGCATTTCATGTTATTCTCGAGGTGGAACATTTTCTTAATATTGTGTCCCATATCCCAAAACAGAGGCATAACTCTTGTCCTCACTTATATTTTGTAGATTCATCTTGCACGCGAAAAAGACCGGTTTTGTTGTCGAGCACGATTTCATCATGGCGACCTACCTGGCAGACCGTGTAATCGTCTTTGAAGGTATGCCCTCAGTCATCACGAACGCCAACAGCCCGCAGAGTCTGCTCGCCGGCATGAACCGGTTCCTCGAACTTCTACAGATCACGTTCAGGCGTGACCCCAATAATTACAGGCCCAGAATCAACAAAGCCCAGTCGGTCAAGGTATGATCATTGATTAGTAAATTAAGCAAAGCACTTGAAAGGAAGTCAGGGTGTATAGGAGGGTTTTGTGCCTTGAGCAAAAAAGTTGATGCCATTCCAGGCGTTCCTTTCCTCCCAATTATCAAAGTTGCCCCAGGCGTGCCTTGCCTCCCTTGTAGAGAGGGTCAAAACGAGATGTCGCCCTGTAGCCTCTATTTTAGGACTTATCACTAGGGATACGCAGCTTTTCATTACCTCACTGCCTTGAGATATAGGCAGACACATTCAATGCTTCACATCATGGGTTGAGAGTTTGTCGGCCTATAAAAAGGCGATTTCATTCTCGACCCAATCACATCGTTCTGCTAGAACATCGACCATTGAATTTTTAACTTTAAATTTCATTTTCAGGACGTGGAGCAGAAAAGAGCCGGACAGTATTTCTTCTTGGAGGACTAAGTTCAGCAAAATCGACGAGAGCATGTTGAACGATAAACATTCACAGACGACTGTATAATATTTTCATTTTGTAATAAATTTCGGAGAGGGAGTCAGTTTTATTTAACTTTTATAGACACAAAAACCCCATTGGTGCAATTCCCATTCAAAGAAGCCGCCGCACCATGGTGCAATACCATTTTTGGCCAGGATCCAAGGGTATGCCTAGATTGTTCGACACAAAACAGAACCCCCAGAAACTAATTTTTTCCTCATAAAAAGCTTCTTCTGCTGTTTGTACAAAAAAATGTGAGAATCAACCTGGGAATCAGTGGTTAGGAATAAAAACAATTTATTTGCGCCAGTAACAAAATTCACGTTTTCTTTTTCTTCTTCTGCTTCTTGCTTTTCTGTAGCCGGTTGTTGCGCTTTTCTTTCTGGCGCTGTTTCATCTGCAATTCCTTAAAGTCTTTTTTGAACTTCTTCTTATGGGTGAGGATATTATCGACGTATCGTTTCTTGACGTCTTTGGTGAAGTCTTCGTCTGCAAGCAGCTCATCGGCGAGGGAGCGTTTTCGTTGTTTTTTCGTGAGGCGGCTCGAATAGAAATCAGCTGGCGAGTCGACCACTCTCCCCATCTAGAACCGAAACCGTTGGATGCGAAATTTCTGTTTCCTCATGGGTAGACATTTTTAATCCATCATGGAGGGTGGATTTTTGCGGTTATAACCTACACCACGTCGCAGAATTTCATGCAATCACCTGAACGTTGTCAGACATGTTTTTCATGCTGCTACGTTTGTAGAACCTTTTCGAATCGAGGGCCGACCTCATTTTTAGAATTTTCAGCGTAGTTCTCAACTCTTCGGGAATCTCTTTCACTTTGGGCTTTTCCTGAAGAACAAATTCGATTAGGTATTTCGAGTAAATAATGGAAGAATTGTAGACGTCCAAAACTTGGCTAGTGCCTACTTGATAAATGTCGACTGCTAGAGTTACCTTTTTCTTCTTTGCTTTGAGGGAGTCCGGTAGGCGATTTGCCTTCAGCAAATCTGGAGTCAAGTTGCTCTTTTTCATGAGCTCATCAACGTTCGTCAACGGCCTTTGAGACATGAAGTCGAAACCACTTCTACTTGATGCCATTCTTCAGATCTGTTTTATACATGATGAGTGTAATTCGTAAGGGAGGCTAATTTCAATTATAAATTAAAACTTTTACAAATACTTAATGCTATCCTTACTTACCAAATTACTACACCTTTTGAACAGGAGTCAAGCCTCAATCATGGTTAATGACAAAATTGGTTAAAGACAATAAAACGTAAACAAGGCCATGCAGTTGTGTGAGGCGAGGCCACTGGGTGTCGTCGTATGTGTGCTCATCTTCACAACTCCTCTCATCTACTAATTCAACTTCGTTTCTTGCTTTTGTTGTGTACGGATTGACGCTGGCGTTTTTATCAACGTAACGTACATTTATCTCAGAGTGAGCTCTCGTCGTAAGTTGTAATTTTATTATTTTGTAATGTATCAGGTATTCAGTTACATTACTTAGATAAACTTTATGGAATAACATTGGCACTTTACAGTCACATCACTAGTGTCTTTAAGAAAAATCATTTTTTCCGAACCAATCTAAAATTTAGGTAAGTAGGTACTAATGGCCATCGAAGCTCATCCGGAATTTTTAATCCAAAGTGATTGGAATGACTCGTTGAAGTAAGTTTCACTCAATTCTTAGTAATTTCGGTGCTAGTTTATTATCGAGATAATCAAAACACGATTAGATATCGATTGAGGAGTGCCTGAAGCTCTTAAGCGATCAGCTCTCTCAGACGATTCGCGATGGCATTACATCGAGTTCGTTAGGGTGACGTTGATAACCTTCCTTCAGCAGGTTAGGGGATATGGTGTGAGCCTTGAAGCTGCGCAGTTCAGTCTGCTCTCTGATTGGCTGTCCATCTTCAGAGCACAGAAGTCCTTTAACCTTCTATCAACAGTTTGAGGTTTAGCAGTAATTTGGCTTAGTTGCCAATCAAGGCGTGTCTCAAGCTCTAAAGTAATCCATGTTAATAATGCAATCTGTGCTAGCATCTTCGAGGAAAAAATCATCTCTCATCACCGTTTAATTCGTCATACGCATTAGGCCATTCTTTGCACTCGCTTTGATTTTTCTTGTTAATGATGAATACAATTGTTTTATTGCAGGGACACTGGGTCCAAAGTATGGATCACTCTGAAAGAAAGAGGCAGGTACAATTAATCGAGTGTAGGATAGGTAACTTGTAGCAGTCACTAAAAATGTTCTTCCTAAAATTACTAGTTCGCTTGAACCCTCACGTCTTTCGGATTTACCAGGTAAAACAGGAATCCACGGGTCCATCATTCGTGCGACATCGAACGAAGATAATCTGACTGCGACAGACGGTTTCAAAATAATAAGTTACCAAAGCAACTCACTTCATGTAGGACATGAATCTACCAGCCAAACCGCCATCTTCGTCGGCCCTGCCAAAGCCATCTCGGGCGTCCATAATAAAAGTGTGAGTCTCCCTGCTTCTCTTTGACGTTAAAGAAAGAATTGCCATGACGAAAATGCTCGACTTCTTGTCCTGTGCATCTGAAATTGCAGTTCTAATTCTGACGGATTTCAACAATCATTTTATTCCCAGGTTTCCACGATCAGCATCAACTCATTAGGCCATGCGGTTAGTGCCAGCACTGACGAGAAACTGGTCGTTTGGGATACCTTGACTGGAAAAGTAAAGGTAATACCTGCACTAGATAGATCCATTCAGCAAAGGAGAAATCTAATGGGCCAACTTTGAGTCTGTCTCTGAAAATTAATGTTATCAATTTATTGTTGCCAGCTGGACCTCAAAGGACACGTGGGGGATGTGTACAAGTGCCGTTTTTTCCCGTCCGGGGAAGTGGTGTTATCCTGTGGCAGCGACATGCGATTGATGATTTGGTGCGCCAAAACCGGCGTCAAAGCTGTCACGTTGACCGGCCATACGATGGCCGTCACCGACGCAGATTTTGTCGATCGGGGTAGGAACGTCATATCATCCAGCAAGTAAGTTGAATTGATTCTGGAAACGGTGGCGTCTATGAACCAGCGGTTGGCAGATAACGCATAGGGCCATGTTTTGGATGGTAAAATACTTGTGTGGCTGCTAGGCTCAATGATCTGAAAATATCGTCGAGAGATTCCTCAAAGTTCAACTTTCCTCATGATACGCTTGGGCTTTCCGTGTTTCAAGAGATGGCACGCTGAGATTGTGGAACTGCGGGGATAGCTCATGCCTAGCAACGCTTTTCGAGCATTCTTCTGGGATAAACTGCTGCACAATTTTCCTCCCTCCGGCCGGTTTCTTGACCGAAGAACGTGAGGGCCCTATCAGTGAGTAAGAACTTCCATTTCTGCAGTTCATTTAGATAACCCTAACATCTCCCTAATATCCTGGATGGTGTACTGGATCGAAGAGAAGTCTACGTTCATTCTCGATTTCTTCTTCAAGACGCCTAATTTTCAAATCCTGGCAAAGACGGTTGGCTCCCTCAAAGCTCTTGGTACTCATCAGCTGCTGCTTCGGATTTGAATTGCTCCCTCTATTCGCAGGTGACAAGGAGTGTGGAACGAAAGGCAAAGCCGTTCTAGTGGGATGTGAGGACGGTACTGTACATTGTATCGACCTTTACAGTCGAAAGGTCAAGTTCTCTTTGTCGACGCCGAGTTGCGTCAATTGCGTGGCTGCCGTGGAGGACGGGAAATTCCTCGTCGGATGTCAGGATGGGTCAATTCATCTGTATTCTTTACAGTGAGTAAATTATATGGATACTGAACTCTTGCATATTTCACCGGAGTAGTCCTATTGACATTTTAACGCTACTTTTTTGCCTGATGCAGTATGACGGAACACCCGAAACGATCTTGGCATACTTCGAACAGCGCGATTTGCTCGATCTACCCGTATAAGGAAATCGGATTTTTCGCATCGCGAGCCGACGGGAACATAACTTTCAAATTTTACAAGATATCGACCGTAATGCTGAATTTGACTGGCGCCAACGCGGATCCTGTGTACGACCTCGACGGGAACGCGGACATACTGTACTCCTGCTCCAGAGACTCCATAATACGGATGCATGCTCCTTCTAAACTTATAAGTAAAATAATCGGTACCACTGTCTGATAACAGTTGATTAATCAAGTTTCTGCCTCTTTTGCTAAATATAACAGTTTTCAAAGTGATCTGGCGGTTTTTGCTTCCATATTCACCGCGTAAAATATAAGTATCACCCAAAAATTCGGGTTTCAGAGTTGATCTTGGACGAGGCCTGTATATAATATACAGATTCGCTTTCCAAACAACTTTGTACCCACGTCTGTGCGAATAGGATCATGACCACGCCGATCAGACATGGCCGTCTCAGGGCTGCCGTTTTTAACTGCCACCCTGGGTTCTGCTTTGTTGACGACTACCACCTGCCGGGTGGCAGTTGGGTGAAAACTGGAATAAGGTGGCAGGTTGGGGGGGGGGCTGTTGGACTTGGCCCACCTATACAATGGAACGGGATTGGCAAACTGCGTCCCGTTTATACAAAGTGCGTCCCGCCAAATATTCAGCCCTTCTACAAAGTGCGTCCCGCCAAATAATCAACCCTTCTACAAAGTGCGTCCCGCCAAATAATCAACCCTTCTACAAAGTGCGTCCCATGGCAATGTGACCAGTTACTGTCACTGTTACAGTTCGTTTTTCACCCAAAGTTCGGAATATTAATTCGTCGTCAATTTTCATTCGTAAACTCGTCATAATTATTCATTTTTAAGGCTTCTTATTGAGCTCGGGATTTGGCAAAAATTTAAGGGAGACATTCTTCACGAATTCCATCATCGTAATGTCACCCCGCGTCAAGCATGACATCTTCTCCCTAAGGAATTCTTGTCTGTCGAACGCATTAATATATAAGTGTCTTGCTGAATCGACTTTAGCGTTTCTATAATTTTCTATGAGAAGCCTAGAAAATGAATAATTGAAGGGTAAGGGGAAGGAACGAGGAATGTCACAAAAAGTACTTTTAGAGAAAAAGCAGGTTTTGTATTTTAAATTCTATTTTTTTCCCCCTTACACCGAATCTTTCGTTGCTTCTCAGTGCGACATTTATACTTCTTTCCCCTTGGAGTTTCACTATACGGTTAACTAACCGTACTAGTACCTTTGAATTCCTACAAAATGCGCTATTAAGCTTGTTTTTGGGAAAAATGGACATTTCCTGTTCTTTCCCCTTACCCTTCAATTATGACGAGTTTACGGATGAAAATTGACAACGAATTAACATTCCGAACTTTGGGTGAGTGGAAATAGCAACTTATGGGGCGTGGAACAGTTCGCCTCCCCGTTGGTACGCCCTGGGCAACGCTAAACGAACTGTAACAGTGACAGTAACTGGTCGCATTGCCATGGGACGCACTTTGTAGAAGGGTTGATTATTTTGCGGGACGCACTTTGTAGAAGGGTTGATTATTTGGCGGGACGCACTTTGTATAGGTTCTAAGGGCTCTGGGACGCAGTTTGATTACACCCCAATGGAAATACATATCCGTGGTTGAATTCTTGGATGGTTTTGGAACCAATACATTGTTAACATATACATTGTTATTGCAATGGGGCACGCCCCCCATACGCGGGGGGGGGAGAGGGATACATTCTCTGGCCTAGCATGAACTCCGGACGAGTCAACTCGCTCCAAAGTATCAAGATACCCCATGAAAGACTTCAGTTAATTGGGCAGGTGAGTGATTCGAGATGAATTCTGCAGCGAGTTTTGAACTTCCGATTGGAATTTAAAAACGAGGGCAAAGTAACACAGTTTATTTACACAATAATAGACGCGTATTTTTTATAAAAATTATTACAGCACTAAAGGAATTTAAAGGGGTGTTTTATAAATTGAATTGTAATATTCCTCCTCGAGGTCGTAGAGATCAGCCGCCATGTCGTCGCGGAGATGCATCAATTTCTGATCGCACTCTTGCTGCTTGGACCTGAATACTTTCGAGTTCGATGCAATGGCGTCATTGACCGATGGGAAATCATTGAGGATCAGGTATTGTTTAATATCGGAAACAAGTTTCATCAGCGACTCTCCAGCTCTGACCATATTTGCCGCTCGGACGTGCATCTCGTACGTATCCTGTTCTGCTTGGACGAATCTGGTCACTTGCGTTTCATTTTCACCCTTGGCTAACTTGACGATTTCTGCAAGCAAAATCCATCCAAAGCACTGGAGAAAAGTAGCAGTGATTCAGAGCGGGAAGTAGAAAATCTTCTGTTGAGCATAAATATGGAAATTGACCGAGAAAATTCATTCTCCTGCATGACTCAAAAATGGCACTCACTAGACTTCGGAAACGGAGAAGAGTACGGGGATCTAGAGATCTTCATCAGGGCTTATCACTCAGGTGACAACATTGCTCTGAACTGAAGGGCCAGAACTTCAGTACTGAATCAATCATTGATAAAAATAAACTAACATACCTACCTACCAAACAATCGTCCCATGTCTCAAGATGTGAAATACTTAGTATTTTTATGAAAAATACTAATTTCAGATTACCTTCCAAAAAGAAAAATTCCAATTTACCTTCGAAGTTTTCCAGCATTGACTTGACGTCGTCCTTCAGTCGGCTAGTGTACGACTTCAACAGAGCTTCCTTACTCTGAGGTAACGTACGTTGGTGAGCCATAATTAAACGGAGGGATTTTCTTACGAAACATGCATCGCGCGATCAGAAGATTTGAAATTAGAATTCCGAGAATGTTTTAGCTATTCAATGTTGAATTGGGCTTTTGATCAACAGGAAATAAAATGAAATAATCAATAAACAAACAGTAGTTGTTTGTTCTTGTTGCTTCATCTGCTATCTAGTGGCCCTCGATCTTCATGCGTTGATGTTGAGCGTAGTGGTTGGCTTTCGGTTAGGCGTCGGGATGCCTGGTCAACATTGCGCCACCTTCCAAAGTTCAAATATTGCTCTTGGGAAAAAAGAAATGTTGCCCAATCTTTTTTCGCTTTACCTCACCCCCTCATCATATCATGTTCGTAATACTTATGTGAACGAACTTCAGAAAATTTTTGGAGGGCATGGCCCACCACGGGTACGGGCCTGCAAAGAAAAACTCACAATGAAACGGAAACTCAAACTCATTGTCAAACTAGAAGTCAAACTCACAATGAAACTGAAACTCAAACTTATAATCGAACTCGAAGTCAGACTCACAATGAAACTGCAACTCAAACTCATAATCGAACTCAAAGTCAAACACAATGAAACAGAAACTCAAACTCATAGTCAAACTTACAATGAAACCGAAACTCAAAATCATAATCAAACAAGAAGTCAAACTCACAATGAAACAGAAACTCAAACTTATAATCGAACTCGAAGTCAAACTCAGGATGAAACAGAAACTCAAACTCATAATCGAACTCGAAGTCACAATGAAACAGAAACTCAAACTCATAATCGAACTCGAAGTCAAACTCACAATGAAACTGAAACTCAAACTTATAATCGAACTCGAAGTCAGACTCACAATGAAACTGCAACTCAAACTCATAATCGAACTCGAAGTCAAACACACAATGAAACAGAAACTCAAACTCATAGTCAAACTTACAATGAAACCGAAACTCAAAATCATAATCAAACAAGAAGTCAAACTCACAATGAAACAGAAACTCAAACTTATAATCGAACTCGAAGTCAAACTCACAATGAAACAGAAACTCAAACTCATAATCGAAGTCAAACTCACAATGAAACAGAAACTCAAACTTATAATCGAAGTCGAAGTCAAACTCACAATGAAACTGAAACTCAAACTTATAATCGAACTCGAAGTCACAACTCGAAGTCAAACTCACAGTGAAACAGAAACTCCAACTCATAATCGAACTCGAAGTCAAAGTCACAATGAAACAGAAACACAAACTCGTTATAAATCTCGAAGTCAAACTCACAATGAATTCGAAACTTGAACTCATAATCAAACTCGCAGTCAAACTAACGACGAACAGAAACTTAAACTCATAATTGAACTCGAAGTCACACTCATAATGAAACAGAAACTTGAACTCATAATCAAACTCGAAGCATAACTCACATTGAATCAGAAACTAAAACTCAGAATACAGTGAGTGAGTTTCACTTACAGTTTTCTATAGTTAGTTAGAGTTTTATAGTTTCTGTTTCATTGTGAGTTTGACTTCGAGTTCGATTATAAGTTTGAGTTTCTGTTTCATTGTGAGTTTGACTTCTTGTTTGATTATGATTTTGAGTTTCGGTTTCATTGTAAGTTTGACTATGAGTTTTAGTTTCTGATTCAATGTGAGTTATGCTTCGAGTTAGATTATGAGTTATAGTTTTGGTTTCATTGTGAGTTTGACTTCGAGTTTGATTATGAGTTTGAGTTTCTGTTAGTCGTTAGTTTGACTGCGAGTTTGATTATGAGTTCAAGTTTCGAATTCATTGTGAGTTTGACTTCGAGATTTATAACGAGTTTGCGTTTCTGTTTCATTGTGACTTTGACTTCGAGTTCGATTATGAGTTGGAGTTTCTGTTTCACTGTGAGTTTGACTTCGAGTTTGAGTTTCGGTTTTATTGTGAGTTTGAATTCGAGTTCAATTATGAGTTCAAGTTTCTGTTTCATTGTGACTTTGACTTCGAGTTCGATTATGAGTTGGAGTTTCTGTTTCACTGTGAGTTTGACTTCGAGTTTGATTATGAGTTTGAGTTTCGGTTTTATTGTGAGTTTGACTTCGAGATTTATAACGAGGTTGCGTTTCTGTTTCATTGTGACTTTGACTTCGAGTTCGATTATGAGTTGGAGTTTCTGTTTCACTGTGAGTTTGACTTCGAGTTTGATTATGAGTTTGAGTTTCGGTTTTATTGTGAGTTTGACTTCGAGTTCAATTATGAGTTTAAGTTTCTGTTTCATTGTGAGTTTGACTTCGAGTTTAATTATGAGTTCAAGTTTCGAATTCATTGTGAGTTTGACTTCAAGATTTATAACGAGTTTGCGTTTCTGTTTCATTGTGACTTTGACTTCGAGTTCGATTATGAGTTGGAGTTTCTGTTTCACTGTGAGTTTGACTTCGAATTTGATTATGAGTTTGAGTTTCAGTTTTATTGTGAGTTTGACTTCGAGTTTGATAGTGAGTTCGAGTTTAGGATTCATTGTGAGTTTGACTTCGAGATTTATGACGAGTTTGAGTTTCTGTTTCATTGTGAGTTTGACTTCGAGATTTATAACGAGTTTGAGTTTATGTATCATTGTGAGTTTGACTTCGAGTTAGATTATGAGTTATAGTTTTGGTTTCATTGTGAGTGTGACTTCGAGTTTGAGTTCCTGTTCCATTGTGAGTTTGACTTCGAGTTCGATTATGAGTTGGAGTTTCTGTTTCACTGTGAGTTTGACTTCGTGTTCGATTATGAGTTTGAGTTTTGGTTCCATTGTGAGTTTGACTTCGAGCCCTTGAAATAGATGCATCGAAAAGAGGAAACATATGCAATTTTGGCAACATCCACGATTTTCATGTAGGTAGGCGTTTAATGCATTAACTACAAACGTTCCAGGATGAAAGAATCACATGGGTACACACAATAACCGAGATATCTGAAACTATGCCAATTGAAGCATATTTTATGAAATGAGAAGTAAAATAGGTAGGCCCGACATTGCATTGAGAGAAAAGATAACCCTAAGGGTGGCCATTGAATTGGGGCCCCTCTGACAACTGAACGGGATTACCTTCTAAACTCACAACTGGACTCAACGCATAATATCATTAACATTAGAAAAACATAAAATAACAAGGTAACTATATACGTTAGAGCTAGGGAGTGTGATTATTGTAGGTGATCATAATAACGTACCTAAATATTCGTTCTTGCCATAATCATCTCCAAAAGCAACATGTCAAACTTCTTGCCCGAAATCGGAAATTCCTCACATGCCAATTTTTCCAGGAGTCATCAGTATATCACTGTAAATCAATATCAACGCACCTCAACTCAGAGATTTTGGGCACCAGGCAGTTCCTTGCACTGGAATCATAGGTC
Source organism: Nesidiocoris tenuis (assembly GCA_036186465.1). Lineage (NCBI taxonomy): Eukaryota > Metazoa > Arthropoda > Insecta > Hemiptera > Miridae > Nesidiocoris > Nesidiocoris tenuis. The sequence goes on from AP028920.1 coordinate 6,384,918, forward strand.
TTTGGCGACAATTTATATTTCAGCAACCGGAAAGAATCTCTTCCTGATAAACTTTCAACGCAGATGCACCAGCCAGTGCAACCTCTGGGCTCAGGCTCGCCGTTGCCGAAGGGGTAAGGCGTCTTCCACGTTATCAGGAAGTGGCAGCTTCGAGTCCTGCCAGAGCGCGATAGTTCTGCCATTCCCCACTTGATCTCATTTATGCCTGATACGCAATCAAAGGGGGTCTATTAGCAGACGTGAAAGAAAGCTCACAAGACCCAGGGCCGATTTGAATACGCATGCAATCGTCAAAATTGGATAAAATGAGACGACAGCAGAAATTAGGTTGATTTCGCAAGAAAATGAGCAATGATCTGTTTGATTTTCACTGGAAATTCATTGGATTCAACGTCGACGCCACCTCGACCAATCACAGCAGTGCGTTTTTTACCACCATCACCAGCAATTGGAAAATGGATGGGCAGCTTGGGGGGAATTTTCATACTCGTAGGCACTCATGTTGGAGTAATCTGAAACCATCCTGAATAAGCCTCATCTTGAAAACACAAATGAAGCTGATAATGCAGCTATTTGTGGGTCGATAATAAATAGTGGCTGTGATCGATTGTGGTGTACGAAGTGATGATTTGAAAAAAAAAGAGGAACATAGCTTTTCATTGAGCAGAATTTTGTTTACATTATTGTGTCCCGTACAATTCGCGATTATTCGCTAGAACGTCCGGCACCTAAGAATATTCACCAGCGAACCTCAGAGGCGACCTGAATAAAAGGTTCATACCCAATGTCAGAAAAATCAATAACGCAAGAAGCGTCTAGTGATAAAGCCTCAAATTACGGTACCTATTACTAAGTACATAAGTATTATTCATACTTAGGTAGGCATGCACACGATTGCAAGAACGTCATCCGCCTCAACCGGTTTTGGTTTACTGAACGTTTTCAGTCTCAAAATTTCCTATCTCAAGCACAGGGGACAGCGATCTCATTATCTCGACTGATTCAGAATATTCAAGGACAAGGCCTTACATTCGAAGTCATTTGCGTACCCTGGGTTTGAACTTACAGAATTGTGGGAAATCAATAACACGTAATTAGAAAGAACTTGAATGGGAAGCCAATGATCTGTTATTCGGATAGCGTAATAATCCTTCAGGAGGCTCGATTTGGCTTCATTTAGTAAAAGTTTTCCTGTATCCTTCGGGCAAGTAGCGTATCTTTTTTAACCAAATTTATAGTCGGAAGAAGAACCGTTCATACCGCTTGCAACAGGAAAATTCACAATCTCAGGCTCTTTCACTCGTGAAATGCCATACGGAAAGTTCCTAAAAAACACCTTTGTTTTAAAAATGAGAAAAGAAATAGCCGCAAAACTCAACAGCACGTCGATTTGGCAGATTCAGCTTCGACTAAATTGTAGTCCATACCAGACGGTCTAGCATAGCCGGCTTTGATTCCGTCCCAGCCGTCTTCGATCTTGTATTCGCCCGACTGTATCCTATTGTACACTTCTTGGGTAACTGCCGTGAACGCTTGTTCCACGTTGAGGCCGGTCTTCGCCGAAGTTTCCACGTGGAAGATGCCATGGCGTTGAGCGAACGCTTTCGCCTCTTCCTCCGTCACTTCCCGAGTGGCGCCGGCCCTTACCAAATCGAGTTTACAGCCGACCAACGCGAAAACCGGACTGTGAGGCTCGATGTGTCGTTTCGCTTCCATCATCCAAGACGGGATGCTATCAAAACTTTCGCGATTGCAAATGTCGTAGACGAGCAGAGCGCCTACCGAGTTCCTGTAGTACGACTTGGTGATTGATCTGGAAGAGATGAGTGGAGAAATTACAGTATTAAAATATAATCGACCCCAAAAATCAGTTGGGATGCACAAGACTATGCGGAAACAATAGGCAATAGGCGGTTGGTCCACCATTGCAAACCCTGAATCACCTGAATCTCTCCTGTCCAGCAGTATCCCATAACTGCAACTTGATCCGAGTGCCATTTTTGACCTCAATCAGTCTTGCGAAGAAGTCAACTCCAACGGTTGGGTCCGAAATCTATGAAATTGGAAAAATCCCACCACTTTTTTTTAAAAGGTTTCTAGAGAATTCTAGAGGTTTCTAGAATTCGGGCGTTGAAGGACGGTACCCCTAAATTGCACAATTCTATGAAAATCATTTGAAATGAATCTTAGGCAATGCTGTGCATGAGGCCTTTTCACTCGAGCCCGACGTTTATCATGTTCCCTGCTCAGATACCGTGAGTCGTCCACCCCGAAACTGCGCAGTTGAGTTCCCAAACAAAAGTATTCAAGCGGAAAAACTACAACTCCCAATTCCGTAACTTCAAATTAAATAATTGGACCGATAAGTTTAGAAGATAAGTGTATTTTCATAATCATCACAATAGTAAAAGGAAGACTTACTTCAGCGAATTTCCCGTCAGTGAAATATTTGAGAAGAGAACTCTTCCCCACTGTGCTGTTGCCAATCAAAATCAGCCTGAACTGATAGTCAAAAATGGGCTCAACCATTGCGGTAAATTTATAGGGCAAGTCGTCAAACCAGAGAAAAAATTATTCCTCACTCGAAATGGCAATTAAAACAAAAAGTAACTCATCACCAGTGCTTTTTGTGTACATCATTCGCCATTGATTGACTTTTTACGCAACAGAGAACAGAAATTTCATGAATCACAGGGGTATTGTAACCTGCATCAATGTAACTTCCTTCAGGGTGACACCAAGACCGGATTTCTCGTTGAGATTTTCTTACTGATTTTCCACTGAACAAGCACGAGCAAGTCTTTTGTCAAGATGCCAAGACCCAACATATTCAATGTACTTAGTGCTTCTTTGCCCTATCATCCGGGCAACAGATTGCACTTCAACAGAATTACTTACTTCCACATTGTCTAACCAATCTAGCAGCCAACTGACCACTCAGATTTGACTAGTCACCGTTGGTATTTTTTGGGTTTTTTTGCTAGCCCCCAAAACGAACAATTTGAGCGTTAGGAATTGGTCTTGAATAATGCATCTCTGGATATGGGCTGGGAGAAAAGATTGTCCAAGAGAGAAACAACTGCGTTTCACGTGGGGGACGGAGTGGCGACTCGTCAAAACCCAACCCAAAGTTCCACTCCTGCAAGTGTGTACCCACGCAAAGGGTACTTTTGGGCTTTGTGGTCCTTTCAGTCTCTTAATTAGAGAGAGGATCAATTTGAATCAGAATTTCTCATACTAAAACGTATGGAAGTACTGCGTGTTATCTGTCTGTATGTGGGGGTGAGGGGTCTTTCTAGTCATCTTGGGGGGACAAAAACCTTTAAATCAGCTGGTCTAGAGATAAAGATGTGATAAGTTTTAGTGGTCATACAGCTCTGGCCACAGTGTCTTAACGTTTGGGCCAATGGGGTTTCGTTTCGCATTGAACTTGCAACACTGCCTTCCGAAAGTGTTCGTGATCCTAGCCTAGTGTGCGTTCGTACAGTACCAAGATGGCAGGTGGTTGAAGTAAACAACAGGTGTACGATTTTGCTTGAAAAATGACCAGCTCTTATTTGGAAAATAAGATTTTGGACTTGGAGGCGCGACTTAAGGCCCAAAGTGAATTGAACATGAACGAAAATTCGTCATCGGATTTGTCTTCGAGCGGCTTTGGATCACGGCCAGGCTCTGGGCGCAGGCCAAAGCTTCGTAAGTACTATCATTCCCTCATCGTCCACACTGTCTCGTAGTTCTCGTATCTTTTTGGCTGAGTTAAATCATTCATCGCTCTCTAGGCTATTGGTATTGAACGATTGCCAGACGCATCCTGAAGTTGTTCCAACCCTAATGATCGGATGCGTTCTACTTCCTACACATCAGGTGTGGGATATTTAATGATCTGTACTAGGTAGTGCCCTTGCACGCTGAGTAAGCTAAACGCATTGAAGATTGCAGTATCTTCTCATCGTTTTAAGAAGGGCCTCAAGTTGAGAGAAAAAATTTATCAAGGCTTAGACAATACCCAGCTTTGATATTTTTCTCAGCCGTGAGGGTTGAGGGCGATTCCCAACAGCCACCTCATTGCAGTTTTTCCCCAAACTGCCACCCGGGGCCTGCTCAGTTGTAGGCAACCGCCACCCGACATCCTGCTAGCTCTGCCGTTTGGCATTGCTTCCGTGCATATGTCATGAATTTTTCGGAGGTCACCGTTAAGCAGAGTCTTATCGTAATGAACAGCATGCTTCTCAGCATTGGGATTATCGTGGTGGCCATTCGTCCATAGTTGCCTGTGAAAGTGAATCGTTTACCCTTTGAATGTTTCCAGTCGGAGACGTCAGCACTCCCACTCGTATGAGGAAACAGTATGACTTCCCGGGGATCAATTACCAGCAACGCTCTGTAGACGCTTCTGAAATCGACGCTAAAATGAAGGAAATCATGAAAATGAGCGGTATAATATCCATTCATGGAAGGGTACGTATATAGTTTCCAGGTAGAGAGATGCCCTTGCGCGGGTATAGAACGTTGCAAACTTATCTTGTAACCCCTCCAGCCAGTGCGCATGCGTGGAATTCCTCAATTATGAACTTTTTTATTGAGACATTAGATAACCTGAGTTCTACTATTTCGGAAAAACGGGCCCTTGAATCGCAAAATTCGATAAATTTTCAGACGTACCCAACCGACATAAACGACATGGAGCACCTTGGTGAGTTGGGTAGCGGAACTTGCGGGCATGTGGTGAAAATGAGGCATCGTCCGAGTAATTCCATCATCGCTGTTAAGGTAAAGATTACCGCTTCAGGTCAAACTACCTTTTTTTGATACGTTAATTGCTTCTTGGAAAAAAATACGGCTCACTGATGGCTGAATGCTAGCATTTTATATCTGCAGGAATAATCGATAAAAATAATAAAAACAGAAATGAATGAGTTGTTTTGTACGAAAAGGGACCTAAGGAACCTTACAATCCTAAGATTAAGGTCCGCTTTTGCATGAAACAATTCAAATAATAACCTGTTGCTTTGGGCTGATGTGACAACCAATTTACTCAACAACTAATTGACCGAACAACTAAGAGAATCGCCAATAAATTCCAGCAAATGCGATGGTCTGGCGATTCAGAGGAGAACAAACGAATCTACATGGACTTGGAAGTTGTTCTTAAATGCCACGACTGCCCGTACATAGTCAGCTGCTACGGGTGCTTCATAACCGACGCCGACGTCTGGATTTGCATGGAACTCATGTCGACGTCTTTCGACAAACTCACCAAACTCTTATCATCGCCACTACCTGAAGACATTATTGGACGAGTTGCTCTCGGGGTAATTGATTTACGTTTCACCCTTAGCTGCTCCTTGAATATGCCAATGTCAGCGGTAACAGTGTCCTGATTTTACTTTCCAGACGGTTCGCGCTCTTCACTACCTAAAGGAACGCCACGGCGTCATGCACCGCGATATCAAGCCATCTAATATTCTACTCGATTCGAATGGCAACGTCAAGCTTTGCGATTTCGGCATTTCAGGTCGTCTGGTCAACTCTAAAGCCAAATCTGGGAACGCCGGTTGTGCGGCTTATATGGCAGTAAGTATCACCCGATCAAACCGGGGAAACCCGGAGCCGAGTATAGTTCCGATAGGTGTACTTTTTCGATTTATCACTTTTGATTAACTGTTGTACACCGATTTCAGCCTGAACGGATCAGCCCGGGGACGCCCGACTATGACGTCAGAGCAGACGTCTGGTCATTGGGGATCACCCTAGTCGAACTGGCGACCGGCATGTTCCCGTACAAGGACTGCAAGTCGGATTTTGAAGTGCTATCCCGAGTTTTGCAAGACGAACCACCAAAATTGCCTAACAACAATTTCAGCCCAGAATTCCACGCGTTCGTCGAAGCTTGGTGAGTTTTTCAATTCGTCTGAGCCGTGAATCTCTTAAGATCAGATAAATTTAGGAAATTCTTGGAACTTCGGTCCTCATTTTTCCACAATTTTGATTCCAGCCTCCGCAAAGATTACCATCAAAGGCCAAAGTACAACAAATTGTTGGACCATCCGTTTCTCCTTCGCTACACAACCAAATATGTCGACGTTGGCGCTTGGTTTGCTCACGTTCAGAGGTAGTCGCGCCTCCCTTTTAGTGGTGAAGGTTGATGGCTTCTCTGTTAGGCAATTTTGCTCGAAAAGTCACCCCACTTTCTAAGAAGTAGCCTCCCCAACGATTTTTGATCCGAAAAGTGCGCATTTTTGGAAAACCAGCGCATGTTTCAGTACTTTACTACCTTACGTTTTGAACTGAATCTAGACTGAGTCTATCTAGACTGATTTTGCGCATCTTCAGGTCTGTCTGCGCGCATTCACGAAAATTACCATAATATGGGAGACATATTATGTCTCCCTGAATTCCCAACCTTTTTTCTAAATTCGGGAGGGCGGCAAAATTATAAGGTTCAAAGTCTCAAGTACACATTGACACATGTGTGAGGACATTGTGTGTGTCCTCTGCATCACTGGTTTTCCTAACCTTGATAATAGAAAAACCGCAAAAAATCAGTCAAAAATCGTTCATTTATTGGGTAGGCATTTAACGAATTTTAGTGCACTTGTTGCCTTATATTTGTGGTCACATAGCAGTACTTCCGCATCGCTGGCAGCTGAGCAAAATAACTCAACATTAACAACAGGTTTACTAATGTAAAAATTTTTTTAGGGTGATCAGAATGTTGGAAACAATTCAACAAGCCACAATTAACCGGTCCGATTCGTTTAGAACTTGAATCTTCCATAAACAGCGATCCTATCAATCATTTGACAAACACTAAAACCGATAATGCTTAATATTTCTGATAGCTTTATTAAACGTTTCTCTAGCCAGGAGGTGCAATACGATTGGTAGTAACGAGGAATCGCTTAGAATTTTTGATCTGTATTTTCGTGTTTTGAAAACTCCGAAGTTCCAGCACGCCAAAATTCGAGCCGAAATTGTGTCAGGATCCTAATATTCCGTCCTTGTGTCATCCATCTTGTTGCTTGCAGAATTGATGGAAATTGTTGGATTTGCATGAGATATTGCTGTATTCTTGATAATGAGAGTCTATAATACTGTTGGTGAGTGGATCTTACTGTTGAAGCTCGTTTAACCTCAAGAGAATGTTAACACATCACTCCGCTCCTTATTTGGCGGTTTTTTGAAGTATGAATAATTAATTGTTGTACGGATTGACGAGATCGTGAGGATTTTTTTTAACTTTGTACAATTGTTTATTTTGACGAGCGATGTTTTCAATAAAAAAGTTTGCTTCTAACCTTCTCTTTATTGTGGTGGAGGTTTTCCCCTAACACATTGATTGCTGTAAGGTACGTAAAAATCAAAAATCCGCTTTTTTAGCCTTGCATATTATTATTACCGTCTCGTTTTCGAAATTATCCTTATTTTCTCTACACCAGAATGTCGAAGAACGTGGGCAATCACCAGTGGAATTGCCAGGATACGACGCGGCAAGAAAATAGTGTGAACAAGAAGAAAGAGGCTAAAACCAAAAATGAATCGGACGGTTTCAAAAGTATATGGTGAGTACGGCTATTATCAAAATATTGAAAATCTAAGAATTGCCTCCGTAGAGTAAACGGTTGCCAGAGAAAGTTAGAAAAACTCTGCAATAGTTAGGTATCTGAAAACCTTTCAACATATCCCATTAAAATTGAATGATTTTTTTGTAGGAGTTCTTTCATTCGGTCGCCCTTGTTCCATCGGAGGAAGAAATCCCTGGACTCAGCTCCTCCGCCGACGCTCAAAATCGCGACTGCCACAGCAGCGCCGGTGCAGCTTCAGCGTTGGAATTTCCCGTCACCTCCTCCGACGCCTCCCCCACCTCCACTTGTCTCTCCGATATCTGCACAAGTGGCCGGCAACACGTCACCTCTAGTCGTTCAGCGTTTCCTACACCAGCAAATGCAGCATATGAATGGAGGTTCACGCCTTAATAGGTGAGAAAACTTCCGATCCATTCATTCCCTTCGACCAGATTCTATACGGCAAAATGAAGTTATAATGGACCAATCAAACAGTAACCTTGAGACACCGGCATTAGGGGGCGTGTCTTCAGCTGATTTTGATGGTTGATGGCCATGCGTTGGTGTAAGTGCCTGAGTGTTGGAGCTTGTAGGGAACCCTTCAAAACAACAGTTCTAACACTCAAACTGCGCATGCGCCCCTATACATCTCTACAATCATGCGCCAGGAACAAAAACTCATGTTGCCATGGTTTCCAACAGATCGTCTTCGATGTCGCCAACGCTGAGACAATTCGACGCGCTGGCTCAGGAATTGAAAAATCTCCGCGTTGACAATTCACCGGTGTCGGTGCGTCGTAACACCTCTCCATCGCCAGAGCCGCCACCCAGGGTTAATAAAATGGTATCACCCCTACTCCTCCGACGAATGGCCTACAATAATGCACCCGAATCGTATTTCACACCTCCGTACCATCTACAAAGGTTAGTGTGACGATTCCTTGTTGAGGGTTAGGGTGTTGAATTATTTTACTAAACCAAGGGTGAGCAAAACTCACAGTAGAGCTATTTTAGAGCCCCTTGCAGGTGAAACGTTAGTCTCAATCTGCTAGTCAAGCATCTACACGCGTTTGACTTGACAAGCCCAATTTTTACTAAAAACTGGACTATGTACACCCTGTATAGGTTATGAACTTATGAATTTTTCAGATATGGCATGCCTCCGCAACCGCCGCTTCGCAAGAAATCCATCGAAAGCAAATCCGTCCCCTGTTCACCAATCACGAGTCACCGATACTTCAAACCGTCCGCCTGGCATCAAATGGATCGTTCGTAACCGCATATAATCGAAGAAAAGGAGCTCAGAAAAAGAAGGGATCGTTTTCTGAGCTCCTTGCTCAAAACTCATCCACTACAAGAGAGTGCCATCTTGAATTTTAGTCGTTTTTATCCTTTTAGTCAATGGTAACCGAATAATAGTCACATATGTGTTCCAGTGCGTGCCCAAGTTTGCAAAGATCGTGCTAACTTAGTCCTATTTGCGCCATAGTAGTACTAGTAATCACGATGGGCAGTTGAGCGATTTTTTTTATTGGGCCAACATCTGAGTGCGCCTCTTCCAATCACGGTTGGACAGAATAGAGAATCCGGCCATTCATATTTTATTTACGTTTATTATTTTTAACGTACTGTACAAAATTCACAGTTTGCCATGCGTCTCAACAGGTGCTATTCTGCTGTTCAGTTGAAAATCCGTCCAAATAGATCTTCCTAACAGAACGAGATATTAATATTAATTACTATTAATTCCATAAGCGAGAAGACGTTATTTTTAATCGAGATTATTGATAATTTTATCCCCCGTACCATTAATTGACATAATGGCGGTAGATTTGAGAGCATCAATCCCAAATCGGTTAATAATCGATTTTCAGCGGGTAATGTTGCTGATATTGTTTCAAATGACATGATTCGTCCACTACTTCCACGACTGACAGCCAAACGGGCCAAGCATTTCTGTTACCTATTGAATCTTACTCGTATCTTAGAAGTACGCCTTTCTTTCTCAAATTCTTATTAAAATTAACAACGATAATTTTTTTTGCTTACTAATACTCGACTAGCAGACGGTTCTTAGTTTTTGTAAAGGCGGAACATCAACATTGTACGCCGCTTGCTATATTTTCATCTAAACTCCATTATTCTCACGAAAATCTCGTACAACCTTTTGGTAAGGAAACTTTATTTTTTCATTTTGTAACTTCACAACCTAGGCATAATAGAAAATCCAATAGTTTGGATTGTCGATATAGAGTTTTTTGTTATTTTATCCAGAAATTCAAGTACACCATGTATTCTCCCAAACAACGAGCTAGTGTAGGCAATTTAGCTATTAGAAAACTGAGTCATTTCTGCTGAATTTTTTCCGAAATTTCGTCACTTTCATTTTAGCAAGTGTTCCGCAATTCGCTAGTAAAAAGTGCCAACGGTTTGTAGGAGTCATTCTGCAATATCCACGTGGAGAAGTGCAAGATGAAAGTGTTATGTTTCCACCTCGAGGTGCTGGCATTGACATTTTTCATATTATGTTCTCTAATTTGAAGTAATTTTTTTTTGTAAAATAAAGAGTTTAGAAAGATATTAGTGTCAATCACATTAATTGAGGGAACTTGTAAACCTGACCTAAAAAAGTAGATTTTTGGAAGTACATACTTCGTCAGGCATAAATATTGTCATACACTACAATTCGGTCGATTTCCGACAGAAAACTGGAAGAAAATCAGTTAAAATCTAGTGAAATAATTTTGTTAGGCAATTAATCTAGACTTGCAAATCAACATCAATGTATTTTTGTACAAAGATTTTTTCTACAGAAATATTGAATACTTAATTAGAACACAAATATGGCAGTCACGTGTGAACACTTATTAGACAAGAACTAACATTTCGATAATAGGTAATTCGTGTTATCGGTGGTCGCTGAAATTAAGTGCTTGATGGGGGAGGGGGGATCAATGTTAATGGTGGACTCGAACTGCAAAGCTGCCATGGGTTGTTTGTTTGGAATGCAAATGGTCCCTTTCTCATGGTTAATAGGAGAAAGAATGAGAGTATAACAGCTGCCGGCCCTCCCCTCACCAATGCACTAAATTATCATAATTTATTGATATCGCATTAAATGCATACTAAATACAAGGGTTCACCCGTAGACCCGATAATGTTTAATATTCAAGATTTGAAAGCAACGGAGGGTATAGTTTTTCGTTCGACATCAACTCCATCCTGAAAATTTGTCCCAGTAAGTGGAACGTTGCCAAACTGATACAGCAGATCTTATTAAAACAACTTGGATCTTCAATCCATGGCAGATACAGCAAACATTTTGATCCTTAGATATGTGCTGACGTATGAGCTAGGTCATCCCTCCGGGCAGATGAGGTAGCGTATGCTTCAAGCCCTCATTTTTCAACGATACTTGTCTCGCTCTAGAGAGCGATGCGTCTGGACAAATGAAGGGACGATATGCAAAGGTTGACCCAGAATCTGGTTAATGCGGACAATGTGCCCAAGTTGGGGAGCGCTGGGACCCCAAGCGGGGAGCACTGGGGCCCACCAGGCAATAACTCTCCTACCAGCTCTCTTGGGGGTTTAGAAGAATTTGGGTGGGCTGCCAAAATCATTGTATGTAAAAAACAAAGAGACAAAAACGCCAGGATGGCCTTTGCCAGCACAGGCAGCCCTCAGGATCGACGACATTGAATCCCTGGTCACAAGTTCAAGTATTCATGCGCAATAATTTGACAATTATTGTCACGAAAGATGCGCGAGAGCAAAAATTAAGGCACAGGTAGCAGGGATTCGAGGTTTGTGGGCGGTTCAGAGCACGGTGACAGGCTCTTGTCGGGACAACTTGATCTGCTACTAGGCCGTTGCAAGCCCTGTCACGACGTGCGGCTGCAGGACGCTGAATCGGGCAAGCAAGAGGCTCTTGAGTCGCTGGGGTGGTCCTGGAGGTATCTCCGGCCTGGAAAGCGATCAGGCCGAGTGAGAACCCAGGAGCTGAGACGGATCTATCCAGCGAACCAGACCTGATGGCGTTGTCAAGTGCTCCCTTGAGATGGTTGGATCATGTGGAAATATGCCACCCGAGGGATTCCTGAGAAGAGGCTTGGGCGACTCTGGCTTTCCTGAGGCCGATTCGGAGCCAAAAGCTCCAAGGATAGGCTTCAACTTTTATGGAGTCGACTGAACCTCCCAGTGTGTGTCCCAGAACCCCTTCCAAGTGTAAACTATGGACTATAATCGAGTTTTCTGAAAAAATAAGATCTGCTAAATACCTCTTGATCGTAGTTTGATATAGAGAGGCAGTTTTCTGAACGCAATTTGAAGGGAAACCGCGATTATTTCCCTCAAATTGCGTTCGAAACTGAATTCGCCCTTTCAAGGCTCTTTTCTGATCAACCCACTCTGCCCTTAGGTATTCCTTAGGATAGTCCTATGTTGGAACAAGAACGTTGCTTAACCCATGATCTTGCACGCATACCAGAACGGCCGAAAGAACGAGCTTCAAACGCCGGTCGAGCGCTTGGAGATGTTTCAAATTCAGAATTGGCGGGCTCGTATCGTTTTCGACGGTTGTCATCAATTTGACCAGCCACGAACTCAAAGCTCCGTTTTGCAATTGTGTCAGAACGCTGACTATTCTTTCAGGCACCCTGTAAAACAATTATGAGGCGACTGAAACGCAGTCACAGAGTAACATTTTGGGGCATGGGATAAGTGCGAAAATAGAATTGCCAGAAACCCTATGTCAGACTGGGTGATAGTAGCTTCCAGACGTTTTTCTGAAAAATTTTCTGGCCCAGTAATTGACGAAATTCTACTTGCCTGCAGCATTGAATCAGTGGAGCCAAAATATCCAGATGATCCGCGTCAGGGTTGCCGAAACTGAAAAAAAATCGATGACCCATGTGAGGCTTTTTGGAAAGTTTTGAAGAAAAGAACGGATGGAAATTCATTTTTCGCAGATTTGGACATAACACCCCTTCAATGATTTCTACATTTCAGGTTGAAAAGTGACTGGGCGCACGATTTTCACATTTTCAGATAATCAACCGACAAAAACATTGCTTCATTTGATAAGTCGGTTTGTAGCAAGGGTACGTAATTATCGTGTTACCTCTTGCCATTGTCGATCAGTAGGACGGGACCACCAGACGCGAACCTTTCGTAATGATGTCTGTCGCCATTGTCGATCAGAAAGTCGAAAATCGACGTCTCTATCAGGTTCAGAAGCTTCGATTCGTCCTGGTACTTCTTCGACCTTTTGACTAGCGAACAGTAGTTGGCGTGCATTTGCCATCTGATAAAGAAAGTCGTGATTTTAGGAGAGTTGAAACGTTGGATGTGCGCTAGCGAAGAGGCGATTGCCGTAACTGGCGAACACATTTTGGATAATGCCAAGCGCTTTCGCCCTCACGGCCCTCATTGGGATTCGACCTAGCTGGAGAATCCTTCGTCATCAATAAGCATGCATCTTGTCTACAATACAGTACTTGGCAGGCGCCGAGGAATAGCTCCGCTGCCAAGGATGGCGATGCTTGACCAGCTGGAAGGCCTGTGGCAGCCAGAGGACGATGGCTCCTTCTAAGGATCGTCGATCGTCGCAAACGCCGTCTGTCGGCCTGCAGTACGTGCAGACGCCGTAGAAACATGTGGTGTTATCTAAAAATGATGCTGAGCTTGCATAAAAAAATCAACCAGTAAAAAAGGAAGAAAATATCGCACCCTTTTAGAATTTTACCTTTGCGATAAAAAGTTCGGCTCAGAATTTTCGAAGCCACTGGCAAAATTTCAGTGTTGAGGTTGATTTTACGCATGGCAGCAATCGGTACTCGATTGAGTCCGAGCAGCCGGGCCAAATGGAAGGCCGCCACTTCCCCGTTGTGGCGGTCCTTACCTCCGTACACGTTACCCGTAATAACGTGGTCCCTGTCGTACCTGGGCAGATATATATATCTATATATAGATAATATTTTCCAATGGAAACTGGCGAAAATTCCCGAGTTTTTTTTCTCCAGAAAAAACCATGTTTTTCTTATGAAAACACAGATTTTTTCGCTTCAAAACCATTTTATCCAACTTTCAAGAGCACTCCGTTGCGGACTACTGTCGTCTCCAATGCTCAATAAGCTTAAACCCTTCAGCAAACCCATCACTCACCATTTTGGTTTAAAAAGCACCTGTTGCCCTCCTTCGAGCACGAGAGCCAATTTCAGCTGGGTGCCTTTCGTACTGACGTCAGCAGCGACGATTTTCTTTTGCTTGAGGGCAGCGACAACGTGCGAAAGTTGCGGTGCCTCTTTCGGCCAAATTTGGCTGCTCGAAACCCACTGGCGATCATGGAATAGCGTGATATTATAATTTTCAACTCGCGGTTTTTAAATTTTATTGAACATACCGGAAAAAATGGTTATACCTTAGAAGCCAAGTTCCACACATTCACCTCATCGGCTACTGGGCTGACGGTTAGCAGAGAGGAAAAATTGTGTTCGTGTTTGGTTGAAAATATTGATTGTTTGAAAAAAGAGTCCACGCCGTTCGAAACGAATTGGATCCTTCTGTAGGAGAAATCTGTAGTTGACGAAGGTTTTAGAGTCGGTTCAGACTTTTCGTCTTGAAATCCCTGTAGAAATCGCCAGGATTCAAGAATAGTAATACGGAAAAGAAAATCGGATCATAGGTTTCAATATTATTTCTATATTAAATACTCTATTTGACACATGAAATAGTTTCAGAACAATTGTAAAATTGTTATTCTGCAAATTATCGAATAATTTTTGACATTTTGAAAATTTTAGGGGAAGACTGGTAAAGAATAGCTGTTATTGTGCAATGAAAATACCTACCTACGTACCTATATATACATGAAATTACATGACAAGTCAAAAATTAGGTATTTCTACTTATTTTATATTTCCACGCATTTATCTACTTACCTACTTATTATTTTACTAGACTTTGATCGTAAAATAATATACGATAGGAAGGTAGGTGTGCTTACCTCACTTTTTACATTTTCCCGGCTCTCGTACACTAACAAAACTTGAATCAGGAAAACATTGGCGAAAGCGAATAGTATCAAGCATAGAAAAATGAACTTGTACCTAATGCCAGCCCGCTCGATCGTCATTGGTCAGTTCTCCAAGTTAATATTCACGCCTCTACCATTGTTCGAACATGTCATAACAATGGACCTATTTTCATTGATTTTTGTCGGTTATTTACACAATTCTATCCAGTCCAATTCAATTCAATATTCAAAACGACTGTATTCCTATTTAATAATTTATTACCGTTAAGTTATTTGCACACTCCAAACTCCTTCTAATAAAATCCTATTTAGGAGGCGCATTCGGTGCAGTTCTCACCGACGTTGATATTTAAAAAAATGTATTTCTATCTAAAAATTTATTCGTAAACAATAACAGTTGAAAAAAGCGAAAATTGAAAAGTAGGGATGTGATATCAAATATCGATACTAAGGGATCGATGTTTAGTCCCCAATGTGAGATTATCCAACATCGATATTTTACTATCGATAGTAATTACAATCGATACCAAAATGATCATCAGTTGGTAGATAATAAGTCGGTTCATGAGGATTTTCGCTGGAAATTATCGGCAAAAATCCTCCGAATAACGTCAAAGCGCGACCTTTTCCCCACGCATGGACAATCGCAAACATTCATCATTTCGATGAAATATCGGTATTATCGAAGCCATTATGGTATCGATGTGGCTGTAGAAATATTGACATTGAAATCGGTTCTCCTTTCGATATCCCACCCCTAGCGACGGGTGACAGGTGGTTGTTGTAGCAAAGATTGCTGGTGATTCTTCTTCTTCTTCATCTAAGAGAAGAATTCCAAGACGAAGAAGAAAGGAGATGAAGTAACACACAGTACTTCAATAACTCGAGAGGTTTTCTTTGGCATTTCACCCTTCGCCCCTCGATTTTTGTTGAGTGAACAAGAGCGTATTTTGACCATCGTCCAACCACTCAAAACCATGAAGGATGCGAAAAAAAATCATTTTTTCCAGGCGGTCCACGACCCAAAAACATACCGAGAAGTCATTTGTTTCAAAAGGGTCTT
Source organism: Nesidiocoris tenuis (assembly GCA_036186465.1). Lineage (NCBI taxonomy): Eukaryota > Metazoa > Arthropoda > Insecta > Hemiptera > Miridae > Nesidiocoris > Nesidiocoris tenuis. Next base: position 6,400,579 of record AP028920.1, read on the forward strand.
AATATGCCCTATAATTCACATGATAAGGCATTACTTACGTATTCACGGGAATACGTGAAATCGTTTTGGAAAAAAGAAAAACGATTAAAATAAAAAAAGTCGTAGAAACCGAGACCGAAATACTTCCCGCACTACACCAGTCCCATTATAATCGAAAGTTTCAGATCGATATCCGACCGCCAGACGATTAATCGATTGTTCGGCTATTGATTCGATATTCCTCTTGCCCGTCTCCGTGTGATAGGAGAATCCCGTGTGCGCGTATGTGTCGACTCCGTTTTCCGAGATTCGTCGGCCGCAATCCGCAATCGTGACCAAAAGCCGTGTTTTTCGTCTCAAATTGCGGATCGTCGGCGGCTCGTTCTCGTCCGAAATCCGCGCCAGATGTCGGGATCCGCGACGCCCGGGCGGCGCAACTCGCCGGAACGGGACGGCTTATCAGGCGGAATGCACTGCGGAACGGGACCGAGCTGTTCCAGTTTCGGCAGCTGGGCCTGAAAAATGCGTCCCCCCAAGCTCGGAAAGGGAAATCGGGGAATTTTCCGATAAAGTCCGCCGTTTCAACTGTCGGGCGGTAGGTAAGTGGCCGATTTAATACTTCAGACGATCAGTTTTCGAACGAGTTGAAAAAAGTCGAAAATGTCGGCCGACTACGACGAACTCGACGCGTTGGACGACGAATTGAAAAACATCCAAAACGTGATCCACTTGACTCGCGAGAATATCGACGCGCTGAACGCGAAATTCGCGGATCTCCAGCATCCGCCGCCCATGTACTTGACCGAGTATCAGGAGCTGACGAGCAAATTGCACGAGCTCGAAGTCAAGGAGCAACGGCTGAGCGAGCAGCTCAACGCCGCCCGCTCCTTCGACGTCGGCGACGCGGAGGCCGCCTACTACGACAACCGGAGCCGCCGGCCGAGCGTCGTGCCGCAGCCGCGCAACCCCGTTGTCCGCGCTCACCTGCCCAACCAGCAAAGGACGAGCGTCCAGGTGAAGCCGCGCCAGACCGTCCGCGACGCCCTCGCCAAGGCGATGAAACTGCGCAACCTTACGCCGGAGATGTGCGTCGTCAACGCCGTCGGCGACGACGACATCAGAATACCCTGGGACGCCGAACTGTACAATTTCGACGTCGACGAGATCCGCGTCAAAATCCTGGACAAGTTCCCCGTCACGACGAGCATATCGCACAACTTCGTCAGAAAGACCTTCTTCTCGCTAGCTTTCTGCGAGTGCTGTCGACGGCTCTTGTTTCAGGTGAGTTTGAGGAATTACCAAAATTGTTCAAGCAGATAAAGTTTGAATTTTCTCCCAATTTTTCTAATTTTTCCCACCTTTTCAGGGCTTCTGCTGTCGAACTTGCGGCTACCGGTTCCACCAGCGCTGCGCCAGCGGCGTGCCGGCGCTCTGCCAGCAAGTCCGCATGATGGACATTCACTACCAGATGCTGCTGGCGCAGGAGCGCGAGACGTCGGCGGGCATATTGCAAATGCCGTCCGGCTACGGGATGTCGTCGAGCGGCGGGTCACGGCCGACACGGAGCCGCCATCCGCGCTCGCTGGGCCACGGCGAGCGGTCAAGTTCCGCGCCCAACGTGTGCTACAACATGGTCAACGTGGGCATGCACGGGGCCGACGCCAATTTCGACGACGTCGTCTCGCTGACCGCCTCCGCCGCCCATGCGCTCACCAATAGTAGCCGCCTGCCGCACTCGCAAAGCGCACAGGTGAACTGAATTTTCCGTTTTTTTCCATGGAGAAAAATCTCAAAAAGCCGCAAACAACACGCAGTAATTCCATTTTAGTGAATACAACTTCATACCTTGAACTCGCCAAAAATAAGATCAGTCAAAAAATACCAACTAGCACACCTTTGTATCGTGCAAGTAGATGAAGAAAAAAATCCAAATCATCATACTTCATTTTTGTGGTTCCTGTCTTCATTAACCTTATTTTTCAGTACCTATTACAACAAGTCGGATTTTTTCTTTTCACAAGATTCAAACGGTGTACACAGTTTCGAGTTCACTCAAAATTTCAAGGAGCTACTGCCATTTAAGTGAATGAAGTTCGAAATCGCAAAAATGCCAAAACCGGGGGTTTCTAGTGGACTACGAAAAAATGTCAGAGAAAGTTTGGAGGACATGAAAATGGGAGGAGGAAATGGAGGAGTAACAATGAAAATTGCACGAGGAAATTGTACTAAGTGTGGTGATTTCAAACCTCTCCAGATCCTCTGTTTTTCTAAATCTGTGAAAACGACGTCAAAAGCATTTTACTTTCGTAACCTGATTCAGTATGTGAGATTGACCTAAAATACGCCGGCTTTTATGTACAGGCTTCTCCGACAAACGCCCTTCGGCCTTGGCGACCTAGGGCGCGTTCCGCTGACGAAAGCGCCAACAAGAAAATCAGCAAGGACGGCCCTCGCGAATCGATCGAAGACTGGGAGATACCCGCTGACGAGATTCTCACAGGTGAGTCCTTATTTCCCTTCTCCCCGTCAATGTGGGACATTTTCCCTTGGATCTGTTTCTCAACAGTCGCAGAACTTGTTAAGCAGTTGCCGTACCCTCATATTCCCCCTACTAACCCAATGCTATAACTCCCGTGGTTCCTGGGGATGTTAAAAAATAAAAGTTTTAGGTCTTTTTAAGGACCCTTTTTTGGACCCTTTAGGGAAAAAAATATTTGGTCAAAATTTTGACTAACGTCTGTTTTCATGAATGTTCTCAAATCTCATACTGTGAACCGATCATTCAAATTTCAGGCCAGCGTATCGGCTCAGGATCCTTCGGAACGGTTTACAAAGGCCACTGGCACGGCTCCGTGGCCATCAAGACGCTCAACGTCAAGGACCCGACGAGCGCGCAGTTGCAGGCGTTCAAAAACGAAGTGGCCGTCCTCAGGAAGACGCGCCACGTGAACATTTTGCTGTTCATGGGCTACGTCAGCAAACCCCAGTTGGCCATAGTGACGCAGTGGTGCGAAGGTTCCAGCATCTACCGCCATCTGCACGTGCAGGAGACCAAATTCGATCTGTTGACGCTTATCGACATCGCCAGACAGACTGCCCAAGGTAACGTGAAATTTGATTTGCAGAATCGCTAGGGTTGCCAACCGTCTTGTTCTGGGAGGAAAGTCCTGTTTTTCGCGTGTCTGTAATATTTCCTCCCGAACTCTGTAATTTCCAAGTTTAGTTTATTTTCCAAGTATAGTTTACTAAACTTTCCAAGTTTAGTTTACGTTTGTGTTCGACGTCCAGTTCGAGTTAAGAGTTTCAGTTTGAATTTCGATTTGAGTTTGACTTTCAGTTAGAGTTTACGTTTAGTGTCAGTCTGAATTCAAGTTTGAGTTTCAGTTTGGCGCTAGGAGGTTTCACAATCTGGCAATATCATAGCTAACTTTTTTTCATCGGTAAACGTTGAATGACCATCATACTCGATATGAGACTGATAGTCGTGTCTCATAATAATTAATTATTAATTTTGCTGGGATGTGCTATTTTTCCGAAGATGACCTCCCAAATGATTCGTTTTGTCCTCCCAAAGCTCTGGATGGATTTGGCAACCCTAATTGTAGCTGAACTAAAATCAATGTAAGGCTGGAAACTTGATGCGCACACCTGTTACCATCGCTTGCCTGTTGCAAAGTAAATTATCTCATGTTGCCTTTTTGGATAATTTTTTTGTCTTCAGGCATGGACTACCTGCATGCGAAGAACATAATTCACCGAGACTTGAAGAGCAATAACATATTCTTGCACGATATGGTCGTCAAAATCGGCGATTTCGGCCTGGCGACCGTCAAATCGCGTTGGTCAGGAAGCAAGCAGTTCCAACAGCCGACAGGTTCGATCCTATGGATGGCCCCCGAAGTGATCCGGATGGAAGAAGACTCGCCGTACAGTTTCCAGTCGGACGTCTACGCCTACGGTGTCGTACTGTACGAACTGCTCACGGGCCAACTTCCTTATTCACATATTAACAATAAGGATCAAATTTTGTTCATGGTCGGCCGCGGTTTCCTCCGCCCCGACCTCAACAAACTGCCTCCCGAGACCCCCAAAGCTTTGCGAAGGTTGTCCGAGGACTGCGTCAAGTTCAAGCGCGACGACCGACTGCTTTTCCGTCAAATTCTCGCCTCCCTCGAAAATTTGCTCCAGTCGATGCCCAAAATTCATAGGTCGACTTCGGAGCCGCTTTTGAACCGAACCCACCTTCACTCGGACGACCTGCTCTACGTATGCGCGTCGCCCAAGACGCCCGTCAACACTCAATATGGCGCCTTTCCGTTTTATCCCATCGGTGGGATATAAATTGTTCCAAATAGCACTTTGCTGAGTTCTAAGGGCCTTATACAAGAATATTCTCCGACAAGAAGCGGTGGAGAGACCTCACTGCATGCGTACTAATGGAGGGCCGATGGTGGTTAAATTTCGGTACACAAGGGGGGTCCATCTGAAAGGCTACAACATGTCAACAAGTGTCAGTGAAACGAGCGCATTATAGTGTCCATGAACTGCCGAAACCTCCACTGGGCAGCCCCAACAGATTTTCCACAGTCGGCGGGAGAAAGATCTGTATTCCAGAGAGTTTGATTTGAATTGCATCCTGCGGCCCATTTCATTCATGGTCAGTGCTAAAGCCGTATCTGACGTTGCTCAGCCTGCTAACGGCGGGATGGGGCATCACAGAAAGATTCGACGATTGAATCTTTACAGTCGGCGGTTTTAGCCGTCGGTGGGCGTGTCCAGCCCTAGCGATCGCGTCTCTGATTGGCTAGCGCATCGAGTACGCCTAGCGGGCTGAGTGCAGCTCAAGGCATAGGGTTTGTGGGAGGTCGGCGTGTGATTCCCACTTCAGAACCGTTTTTGTTGCCGGTACAGATGAGCCAAGGCCCTTCATTAGTACACGCTGTTGGGAACGCTTTTAGAAAAAGTGGATGCAGTGTTTCTAACTTACAAAACTGATTTTCTTCACCCCTTTTTGCAATGGGATGGAAGTTTTAAGAGGAAATAAGGGCCTTGAAAATTGGGGAAAGCGTTCAACTTCAGAAGCCTTGCCCATGAAATTGAGCGGTTGCCCAAAAATGACTTCTCCGGCTGCTCTGATAGTAGTTTGCGCACTTGTTTAAAATATCGCCAATTTCTTCGGGATACAAAAGAACAGTTTGCTTTGAAGTCTGCTTAATTTTTATCAATAACGAAGAAAAAATCTGGTCAAAAATGCGGTTCTGGGTTCGACAAACGACAAAATCCAAACCGTGGGTAGTGAGGAGAGACTGAAGATGTCGGACTCATTGTGGCATTTGGCAACACTGGACATCCCGAAAAATCGTCTTAGTGAAGTCACTAATTCCGATGGCCTTGTCCAATGAAATCTGGACTTGCTAACCATAGGTTGGTCTGCGACATCAGGCGGTGATGTCCTGACCAGTTCAGACTTTCTCCTTGAGGGCGGCAGACACGCCCGGGTCAACTTCGGCTATCCGCCTATAAGCAACGCCTAAAACGGCGGTTTACTTTGCTTCTTTTTCTCTCCAAATTTGATTTATTGATGCTTGAAATGGTAGATCGTGATATATGCCTGCCAAAAAGGTGGAATATGTTGGGTAGGCGATGAGAGGAACTTGAACATGCGGAACTGAGGATGTCAGACACCTCTCTCCTCTGCGCAATCATGGTTTAATTGAAAATAGCCTCATAGCAGTGACGCTCTCGATTAAAACGTCCAGTGTTGCCACATTCCTGAATAATATGTGCGGGGAGTGAACAAGAAAATGAGATGGAGTCAAGCTATCGATTAAAAAAAATACCTACCCCGTTTTTCCCCTGCTTAATATTTCGAATTTCGTTCTCTCGATTATCGACGATTTTCTCTTATGAAGTACATCATGAACTAACTCGTGCTTAACAGTATTAAAAACGACACAGTGATCGATGGGAAAGATTTTATTAAGGTGCGTGCGAATTTCGAAGGGACGATTCTTCATTGCGTAATGATTCTTTGGAGCTAGATTCGTCGAAATTCTATTGTAGATACGAAAAAGCCGTTCTATTAATATGTAGCTATAGTATCTACGACGATTGCAAATTTCGCCTCAGCGCTTTATCGTTTGCGGTGTTTGTCTGAGTGCAGTGCCAAGTCTGTTCGATAAAGCTCGAAAGTAGTGCTCGGCAAAATGAATCGGCGAAAAAAATACTAGGCGTATAAAATTGGCAAAAATGCGTGGCTTCACGTCAGAATGAACAAATTGGTTGTATGTAATTTATTTAATTACTTGGAAACAATGGTCGTTTATATATACTACGTATAATATTCTATTGCTAATGTAGCGTTGTAATTATTTATTGTTTAAAATTTTTCTCTTTTCGTCACAAACTTGGTGAACTAAGACTGCGCCATTTTATGTAAATATAATATTATCTTTATCATTTATGCCAATTCTTAGACTTGCCTCAATAAACTAGATGAGTTTTATCTTTTGGATTGACTCGCCCTTTTTTCGATATTCGCTGCAGTAGACTATTGCCACCTGGCCAAAAGTTTGGAGAAAGGATATTCTTTGGGTTGAATTAATACATTTTAATTAATTAATTATCTCAATTAATAAATTAAATTCCAAGGTTATGAACATGGGATTGGTGCACGTACTTAAGCCTCGACTGTAGGCTCCGAACGAACGAATCACATGACATTTACGTCGAAGTAAAATTTGTACGTAGTAGGTATTTTTTCCTAGGCGTACAATAAATTTTTCGTTTTCTTGCCTTAATACACTATATTTTGCAGGAAAAAATCTGACAACCCTACTGGTAGGGGTTTCAGGGTCCCTAGGTAGGTAGAGTGGCCCCGGGTGGCAATTGTCAACGGGAATCGGATAAGCAAAACCTGCAATGACAGTTGAATAAAAAAAAAAGATAATGGGGTGGCCGTAGAGTAAAAAAACGGGAATAGGGAATAGGAGGCAGACAGGTGCAAGGGAAAAAATATTACTTATGGGCAGTGTTGCCAACTCGTCGCCTTGCTTTCCCTCCGTCAAACACCAAAAAATCCTCATAATTCAACTAAAAACCTCTGACTTTCAAAATGTTGTGTTCTTACCTCCAACATTAAAAAATACGAAAATAAAATTATCAAAGTCAACTTCGGGATCAAAGTCAACTTCGAGTTCAAAGTCAACTTCGAGATCAAACTCAACTACGAGTTCAAACTCAACTTCAAGATCAAAGTCAACTTCGAGATCAAAGTCAACTTCGACATCAAACTCAACATCGAGTTCAAAGTCAACTTTGAGATCAAAGTCAACTTCGAGATCAAACTCAACTTCGAGTTCAAAGTCAACTTTGAGTTCAAAGTCGACTTCGAGATCAAACTCAACTTCGAGATCAAAGTCAACTTCGAGATCATAGTCAACTTCGAGATCAAACTCAACTTCGAGATCAAAGCCAACTTCAAGGTCAAAGTCAACTTCGAGATCAAACTCAACTTCGAGTTCGAAGTCAACTTCGACATCAAACTCAACATCGAGTTCAAAGTCAACTTTGAGATCTAAGTCAACTTCGAGATCAAACTCAACTTCGAGTTCAAAGTCAACTTCGAGTTCAAAGTCAACTTCGAGTTCAAAGTCAACTTCGAGTTCAAAGTCAACTTCGAGATCAAACTCAACTTCGAGATCAAAGTCAACTTCGAGATCAAAGTCAACTTCGATATCAAAGTCAACTTTGAGATCAAACTCAACTTCGAGATCATAGTTAACTTCGAGATCAAACTCACCTTTGGGTTCAAAGTCAACTTCGAGATCAAACTCAACTTCGAGATCAAAGTCAACTTCGAGTTCAAAGTCAACTTCGAGTTCAAAGTCAACTTCGAGATCAAAGTCAACTTCGAGATCAAAGTCAACTTCGAGATCATAGTTAACTTCGAGATCAAAGTCAACTTCGAGATCAAACTCAACTTTGAGATCATAGTCAACTTCGAGTACAAAGTCGAGATCAAACTAACTTCGAGATCAAATTCAACTTCGAGATAAAACTCAACTTCGAGATCAAACTCAACTTCGAGTTCAAACTCAAATTCCATATCAAAGTCAACTTCGAGATCAAAGTCAACTTCGAGATCAAAGTCAACTTCGAGTTCAAAGTCAACTTCGAGTTCAAAGTCAACTTCGAGATCAAAGTCAACTTCGAGTTCAAACTCAACTTCGAGATCAAAGTCAACTTCGAGATCAAACTCACCTTTGGGTTCAAAGTCAACTTCGAGATCAAAGTCGAGTTTCTTTTATGCAAACAATGAGACTTTTGGCTTGAAACTAATATTTACATAAATGGTAGCGAAGGTACCTAGCTTTTCTATACCAAAACATGAACACTTTCGTGTTCGAGCAGCCCAATTCTTTCTCTGTGGTTTTAAAGCAGCAAAAACACTTTCGGGCCATTAAAAAAACCTCTGAAATCCTTCTGAAAGTCTCATTAAAACCTCTTTAAAACAGAGGGATCCCTCAACTATCCTTATTTTCCCTCTGTTAGGCACCTCGAAACCTGTGGGAACGGAGGGAAAACCTCTGATATGGCAACACTGCTTCGCGTGCCACGTTAATGTTATAATTTTCTGTCTAAGTTAGCGAAATAATAATGTATATTTTTATACAAATAAAGTTTTCTAGAAAAAAAAAAAAAAAAAAAATATATATATTATTCACTTACTTCATCTCCTTCACGGGACAACTGAAGAGGTAGGAGCTGTTTGTTTACCTCAATTGATAATAGTTGATAACCTCGTATTTACGTCTGTGTCGCAACTTGCCTCGTGTTCGCACGGTATCTTAATCCTTAGTGAATTTGTTGCGATTCAGCTGGAATTTACTGTATTATTTCAAATGTATACAGTTATCTACTCGTCTTAATCTGTGAATGCGTTCCTGAAGAATGCTTCGCATTGACGGTTATGGGCAAAAATGAGCACCCAGAGAGGTAACGTTTCGAAAAACCGTTCCCAAAAGCACGAGAACAACCGCGCGTTCAAAAACGACCTTTACGATTCGACGCCGCAGACGAAGCTGATAAACAGTTTGGTGATAACTGACGTCTGCAAAAGGTGCAAGGGCGTTCTCGAGTGGAAGATCAAGTACAAGAAGTACAAAATCCAGAAGAATCCCAGCACTTGTACGAAGTGCAACCAGCGCAACGTCACCAAATCCTACAGGATCATTTGTGCGCCGTGCGCCGAGAAATTTTGCGTCTGCCCCAAGTGCGGACTGACGGAGGAAGAAAGGATTGCCGAAGCGTTGGCTGCTGCCCAGCTCACCAAAAAGTGAGTCAGTTAAAAATCAATGAGGTTGGGTGGAAGTGACCATACAGAGGTATTTTTAACGTCTGGGAGACACTCGTTTGTGAGAGTGAGACAGGCTCATGTGATTTGAGTCGTGGCTGAGTAAGTAAATTCGCTCAGACGGCCCCACAGACTCTTGTGCAGATAAGTATGGATTCTTGAGAATGTGTCGAATCCTTTGATCAGTTTTCATACTGTTGTATAAAACCACAGGGTCGTTTGTCAAATTTAGATTTTTGGGACGTTCGCGAATACGGCCTCTAATGTGAGTTCAAACTTTTACAGGTGAATAATTTTCCACGATGGGGCAAGTCGAAGCCGATCACAACTATTTGAACTTCCATCGTGCTACACTGACAAACGGGTCGGTGTCGATAAGCGGAGCGAGAGCGGCCCCTTATCACGAGAGGACGTCGCATTTCACGACGAGAAAATTTCAAGCCACCGCCCTCAGCCAGATTGTTGACGTTGAAGTCCTGAAGATGAACGCCTCCGTGTACATTTGGGTCGGAACGGCATCAGATTCGCTTGGTAAGTTGCACCATTGTGGTGGACGAATAGATCCAAATTCTTATGGATGCAACGTGTTCGTAATTTGTGAATTGCTTGGAATAGAACAAGCCTCGAATCGTCAAAAGTATGGGAAATGATTGGCTGATGGTAAATTCGACTTTCCAGACAATATGTGCCTCTCGATGCCCTCGCGTTTTGACGCAGTGCCTCTGGCGTCACCCTGGTTCGGCGAAACAGACGCAGCGTTGCCGGTGGCACAAAAACTGTCGCAGGTCCTCGGCAAGCCTGTGCTCTTGAGTTTGGGCGTCGTCGACTATCGCGCCGTACCTCACGTCGAGCGTGCGATCGTAGAAGACATCCGTGCGAATCCCGATCAATATTGAAAATTTGAGTTGCGATCCAATATTCGAACAATACATATTTTCTTTTTCATTTTTAACAGGCTCTTTCTTCAATTTGTACCCACTTAAGTAGGTATTGTATGTTCTAAATTACAGTCCTTGATGAAAATTAAATAAATTGAATGGTTTGATAAATAAAATTTGTGAAACGGGAAATCTGACTCAGGAAACGCACATTTTCGTTTGGAGTTAAGCCCATAAGAATCTGGAGAGAAACTAATCAACCTATTCTAATAAGTGAGGACGTCACTTGCTGCCACTTCGCACACAAACTCATAGGGATAGGAAATCCTGTGTGTCCGTCAGGTAGATCGTTAGGTATGTTTGCCTTACGGCTCATCATGGGTGATCTCCAGTGAAAACTAAGTCGCAGAGATGTCAGGCTTGTTTGGCCTATTAAGGGGTTGAAATCCAGTTTTTGAGTAGGCTGCAAGCGATGAAAGAATTTTTCAATTAGTAAAAAAATGTGTTTTGACGTTTTTCAAAGGTATGGGAAGATTATATCACCAGAGGCATTGAATTCGAATTTCTTTATTTGGACAGCTGTGATTTGGAGGGCTGAGTTTTCGGGGAGTTGTGGATTGGGCCATTTTTTGTTGACCGGTGGTCTCGAGCCGCTCTTAATGAAATTCTATCGGGCAGCTCAGAGCTTCCGAGATCGAATGAATTCATTCATGAAAAAATTTGCCGCATCTTAATCGTGTTATCACAGGAGATGAAATTGTCTATATCAGTCGGATAGCTCAGTCGTTCACCGTCTTTCGGGTCGAGGCTGGTTAGGCCGTATAGGTGGAACAGGCGGCCCTCGCGGGGGGATAAGCGCTTTCCCGTTACCGCCACTGTTTATCCGATGCTGTTGTATTTGAGGCCCTTTAATCTGCGGTGGCCTCTGGTCATCCGCGGCCGGAGGCAATTGCTGCCCCGGAGGTTGTCTGGGGGGTACAATTTTTCCAGGAGGCCCACCAGGAGGTATCGACCCACCTCCGCCGCCAGGGCCCATGCCACCTCCGTTCTTTCCACTGCCTACAGCAGCGAGCTCCGGGTTCGGCTCCGACATGTTCAACTGTTCGTTGAAAATCATACAGAATTCGCCAATTTTTGCCACTTCTCCCGATTTGCCGTTTAGGAGAGTAATGCAGCTTCGGTAGACGTTAACGTGCGCTTTCGTCAGCCTGATGATGTCACCCGGCGTCAAATAGTGACCGGACTCACCCCAGAGAGAGAGGTTGACACAGGCCGAAGCATCCGCAACTTTCAGAGTCCTTACCTGCAGATACGAATACATAGTTAAATAATAAGCCTTACTCTATTGTGAGACGATCGTTGGCACCTTTTTGCAACTATGTGCACTTACCTAAGCAGGTAAACAATGTTTTTCGCATCCAAGTAGCTAACAATTTATTACTCACCTCTCGATCCTTCACCAATACGGGGGGGCCAATGTCCAAGACGATGACGGTCATGGTCAAGTTCTTCATCCCGGGCCGAATGTCTTTGATCATGACGACCGGCGGTTGCTGTCCTTGTCCTCCGTCCATTTTTGCCGGCAGGGGCTGCTGCGGTAAAAACGTCGATTTGACAGGAACGCCAAAATGCATATAGAACGCGCGTTTTAAGGAAATTCAATCCGGAACTAAATCCGAAATCAGTCGTCCAGAGATTGGCGGGCGATTCCAAGAGCCTTTTCAATGCGTCACGGTCACTAGCTACGTGACATCCAAGTATTATTCAGGCCAGTTTTCTATGAATTGACTTGGGGCCTATGCATCAGTCATTTGGATAGAGTCATCGATCAGTTAGGAAATTTGGCGTAACTAATGAGAAGCAGTGATTAATGTCCAATGGCATTTCTTGAAAGAGATAAATTATAATGAAACAGATATTATAATGAAAGATGACGAAAAAGAATCGGTGAGCGTGAGAAGAGCAAACACAAAGAGACCGAGAGAGAGAATCAAATTGTTGTTGTTGTATTCATTTTATCAGAAGCTCTCGCGGGTTCCTACTCTTCTGCCATGGAGAGCAGGAAACTTTTGTGATGAAACTAGTTTACTTGAAATAGGTACTTACTTGGTGAATATATTTCAACTGAGTGGAAACACCATAAATGAGGGTCCGTAAGGTAAAATCAAGAAGCCAGGGGTTCCATAGACTGAAGAAGGTTGAACACCGCTGATCCTTATAGAAGAGACAAGGCAAGTCATAACCTCAGCAGCAGGGACAGGATCCATCACGTTGGATAGTACATCACACCTATTGTTAGTAGGTCCAAAGACCGTAAAAAGTAAAGTAAACAGCCGTTCCAGGCGTTGGCTTTTTGTCCGATAACCGAAATTGTCCCAGGCGTGCCCTGCCGCCCTCAAGGAGAGGGTCGGCACTATTCAGGACATGTCGCCCTAGTCTCACAGAACTTATGTACTGCGGTACACGGCTACTCATTGCCCTCGAGTGGAGAGGGACGGGATCCAACACATTGAGCCAATGTGGTTAGAATAGGTTCAGAGTACGTTGGACAAACCCGTTGGGCTTCGACAGGAATTGTCAGCTCGTGACGAGGATTTTTTTGACTCGACAGTGGAGCTGGGCCGTGAAAATAGAATTGAAGACGAGGGTCTGTGCCCTCGCAAACACAAAGTCAAACGCCTTGGTCACCTTGGCCACCCCGACTCCGTTGGACAAGCCCACCAATCGGATCATACATTGCCACGGATTGTCAACTCATGTCGACGATTTTTCGTTCAACCGTTTTCAAGTCCATAAGCCTATTTTGCCAAGTGTTTTGGATTTGTGGACTTGAAAAATGCATTAGGTACACGCAAGCTCAAGACCTAAGTTTTGGTTTTCGGATTTTTTGGTCAGCCATGAGGAGCATTCCATTATTGAGTGATTTTATAGTCGGGGTTCGGTCTCAGTGTCACCAACGCTACATTAAAATCGTAGTGGTCTATTTACATTTGTGTTTATACGTGCAGGTATACATGGGTCGATCTCATTTGAACTGCACATTTGAGTCTCTCCATAACAGCAAAGTGGGCAAATTTAAATCTTACTGTTTATGCTTGGCGCGATTTTTGCTGATTCCATCCAACTCCCAAGACCACTATTCCATACGAATTTCGGGAGTTTTTCTGTTTTTTGGAAATAAATGGAATTTGAATGCTAGATTATGTGTGTTACCCTCCAGAAAGTAACGCACATGAGCGGTAACGCACATGAGAACCCATCTTCAACTGTCGATTGCAGACAAACTAACCAACCCAGGACGGTGTAACACACACGAAATAAAAAGGGTTTCCAAGGCTTATTGACGAAAAATTGCCAGAAAAATTTTATATTCACTGTTACCAAAAATAACTTCGGTACCTAACACACATGAGGTCGAATAAAAATACGCACCATTTTTTGGAGTTTTGGGCATGTTACGTGATCCCACTTCGCGTATCGGCGAGGAACCAGGGAAAAATGATGATAATGAAAGGTTAACCGCCAAAAAATTCCGCAATGCCAGTAAATGGCAGCGGTAACATACATTAGGTTACTAAAACTTGAAAAATGATGGACACACTTCAATGATGACTTCATGAAGAGAGGAGAGGTCTAGTAGATCTGTGGCACCATTTTTCCTCAAGTTTACACTACCCACTACAAGTTAGAGGTCCGCGATTCCTTCCGAAAAATTTATACTCGCTCATATCGAATTAAGACGCTGGCAACTTGAGGCTGAGGACGGTAACGCACATGAGATTTCTAGCTGTTTTTGACATAAAAGGTCTTAAATTTCTACTGAGTTTGTATACTATGGTGTTGTAATTAGTGAGGCTTGAATAATAGATCCAGCAGATTGAAAAAAAAATTGTCGGGTTCTTCAAAACGGTTGAGAGGTAAAGCGGGATAGGGAGGACACGAAATGTGTGTTTCAAATGAGAACGACCCACATATGATGTACCTACCTTCTATTATTATGCAGGTATTTAGAGTGTTCTGAACGGTTAGTAATGATTTTAAAAAAAGTTAGTAATGATTAATGAACTCTAACGTTTGATCTTCCCAAAATTTACTTACTTAAGGTAGGAACTAGCCTCTTGTTTTGTGGAAAATAATTATGGTTTAAGCAGGGCAAAACACAAATTTAATTTTGAAATAATATTTCGTCATATTATGACGTTACGGCCAATAAAAAAAAAAGCTTTCCGTGTCCAAGTCTTCAAACATCGTTCGGATTTGGCTCAAACACCTCTGGTTTTATCAGATCAGTAGAAACGTGAGGTCTACCCCAAAATTTTTAGACGCACCCCCAGACTATATTTGCATGCTCGTTGGCTCAGCCACCCGCCCTTCGGACGGTGAAAGCCGACGATGCGTTCCGTTCAGTTCGCCTCGAGTGATCCGCCCGTTAGCATCGGTCGTCCGTAACACAAACAACATTCGCAGACGCACGCCAACATGTTATTCCGCCACCGGGTGAGTGCCCGCCGTAAACAAGAAATTCCCATTTGGACATTTTTTAATCGCTGTAACCCGCGTTGTAACAGACGGAACTCCAAATGTTCAGATTGGTAGGGCTGATGTCAATTTAAAAAAGAAGTGTATGGGTACCTACATAATGTTTTCGACTGTTTGACAGGTTCTGATTTTGCAATTGGAAAAAAATCGTTTGTGGATTTTTCATGGAACTAAAATTTTTATTAAACCGTAATAAGTAAACCCAACGTCTTTTTGGTTCTTAAGCTATGAAAGAGCCCCTGACGCCCCAAAACAAAGGTTGACTCAAAAAAAAAAAAAAAAAAAATTGAGAAATTCTGACATTAGGTACATTCTGTCCCAGAGAAGAAAATAGGGACACCTAGCCATATTTATCGGAGAATAGGAAACCGACCTAATCTCATTGTAACATTTTCCCTCATATTTTATGATTTGACTCAGTTCAGATCAGAGACAGGCGATCGATCGGTAGTTTCTCTCTGAGAATGACGAGAAAAACATCCTAGCTGAAAATAATTGACTGCCAATCGTGTATCTTGGTCTCTATTCCTTGATTGCTATTACCAACCTTTACTAGTATAGGTGGAAAAACGTTGTGGCCCGATCCGGGAGTGGTACCAACCTAATGGTGATATTTTGTCACACTCTTGTCTCTCATCTCACATGGTAAATTCAAACCCAGGATCCTTCCTGATGGTATGAAAAAATCATTTTTCTCATGTCTAGTCTCAAGCCTGATAAAATATGGCTATTATTTATACGCGGTAAAAATGAGGGGGAGCCCAACATGATGGTCAATTGTTGTTGGCGACACAACTAATAATGAAAATTTGGTTTACCAACTGGTAATCAAGCCCTTGCTGACAAAAGGTTTCTGGATGTCAATTTCGTGCAAATAGCAATATCTACTGCAGCATAACGAGTCCCGAAAACCTTGGTTCTCTAAAGATTTGAGATAAATTTTTATCAAAAAGAAATCTTCCTCGCTTTCACTAGTAATAAAACCAACGTCGCGTTGGCACGGGTCAGTAGTCGTTTGGCACCTCCGACAATCGATGGATGTCCTTCTGCAAACAAGAAATCTGGTGCCTAGGCTAATAGACTTCCTTACAACAACACAATGGAAATTTATCTCTCTCACAATCACGCAGAGCGTCTGTGTCCCAGGTCGGATGACTCAACGTTGAGTACCTATTTCATCGGATAATGGAAATGAACTTTATCAATCGGTCAATAAGAAAACGCACAAATTATATAAACAAACCCTAAATAAACTGGAATGGAGGAGAAAATCGAGATGGAAACTGGAATGAAATTTTGGTAAAAAGTGAGTTAAAACTCGAGCCGGTATCCTACTTCTTCGTGCAGGTATGGCCAGCTAATCTCTCGAGCTAGAACCTTGATTGAGTTCCCGATAAATTCGTACTATACCTTTCGGAGTTTAACACCGGTTTCCTAAAGCCGATCAAGGCTCTAAAAAGTGAAGATTGACAACCCGGATATTTTATGAGTAGGCAGCTTGGCAACTGTCATTTTTGATTTTGCCAAATTAGAGCTGCCACACCTTCCGATCGAAACGGCTGGGTCAGTAAAGAACGCAAAAAACAGATCATGGACTTTTGGCAGACAGACAGGTAAACGGGAAGGCGTTTGCCCCACCCAATAACTAGAAACATGTTTTTTGAGCTCAGACTTGAATTACAACAATGTACCTAACTCAAATGGTAACTTTCGACGCGATTGCTACGCTTTTTGGTAGGTGAAGAACCTATCCTTTACAGCGCGTACGGATCCAACCCAAGGAACCGGTCCAAAATCTGGATGAGTAGTGAGGGGGAGCCTCCTGGTTCCTGATTCCGCCGAAAATAACGGAGGCTAACGACCTGTATCCTCCGAATTAGGAAAATAATACTTTCCTTTCCTCAAGTAGTAAATTCTGTAGGCATCGGGGCAAGGAGAGCAATAAACGGGCAGAGTGTCGAGATCTCTTCGCAATCCTCATTCATTACGATCATTGTTGCCAGTTTACGTACACCTGACAAGCTCCCAGGACCTCAAGACTCATTCAAGGAATAAGGTCCGTTTACCTCCCCCAGTCCCTACACCTGCCTACGTCAACATTATCCACACGGACCGACGGAACGGTCGTAATTTTTTACAAGTTTCTCACGATTCCGGGATTTCGTAGAATATGTCAAAAGAGATAATATTTTTTCGGCAAACTCATGTGGCAAACTTTGGGTATACTACTTTTGTAGAATATTCCCAACTCAGCGGTGAGCGGTCTGACCACAATGAGAGTTAACAGTTTCTCGAACTCATTAATGAAAAAATTGATTCAATTTTTGTTACTCAATGTCTCCTGAAAGTTTGATAAGCGATGAAAATTCGTATATCAAAAGCTCCGGTTGTACTCAATAGTCCAATAATGGAATAAGGGCCTCTAGTCGAAGCGTTCCTATAGTTACCGTTCCTTGTCTCAACGAGCGCTTTCGGCTTGTTAGCCATCATTAGTAGGAGGTTTTGGAACTCAGTCGGAGGGTCAGAAAAGTCTTCAAGAGGTATGGCTACAAGTCACCTCAGATCTGTCACCCTTAACCTTCTCAAAATGGTTCGGAATCGATACGAATATGTCGACGTATCATATGTCAGTATATGTAGTCGTATCATATGACGATACATGTAGACGGTACATAAGGTGTTCGGCCGGAAAATCAGAAGATGATGGAACAAGAAGACCTAAAACCTGAACTACTCAGCATTACAGACTGTAATAAGTACCTTCGAAGGGGAAACCCTTGAGTTCAGACGTCTAATTTTTCGCCCCGCGTCCGATAGAATCTCGCTAAATGGTTGTTGCCTCAAATGTCAACAGCAGACACAATAACCGTTCGCATTGTTTGATTTGCCTAATAACAGTTCTGGGAATGAGAAGCGTCTGCTGAGCACCCACGATATTGATTACGAAGCTGTCGAAACCTGTAAAAAAGAACAGGGCGCCGGCCATCGGGTTTCAACACTTTTAATTGCGGCTGTTTTGTGGAGCATTAACCCGAGATGTAGCAGAACGTAAATGCCAGTTCTTTGTGCGTTTATTCGACCGTAAGGCTAGGGGATTCGAGATCGCATCCTGTTATATTAACAAGAATAGCAAAATGATGGGTAAGTCGGACTCATATTAGGCATTATAACGTCTCGGGTACATACCTACCTAGTTATTACGTTTAGGATGCAAACCGTGTTTACTGGAATGGTCTTTGCATAAATCCTCCCCGATTACAAGCTGTGAAAACTAGAGGGTCATTTGAATCATAGTGCCTATTATCCACACTTCAATTTTTCAGCCTCTGTCTCATTTTTTTGCGCTCAACTGACCATCGCTCCTCCTCCAATCGCGAACACGACCCAGTTTTACATCGAGCGAGATACGCAGTCAAAAATACATTTTTTTTTTTCAAAACTGCTTCTCCGAGTGTTGACGACCCGGGGAAATCCCTGTAGTCGGAGTGGACACTGCAATCAGCATATGAATTGCCGAGTGATTTGCCCTCGTCTACGAATGTTAATACCCACTGTACGACCTCTTCCGAGTCCTTGTAAATTGCTAGGTAGGTACGTAAACGCATCAGATGCGGGACACGCACGAACCTCTTACGCACAATCGATGCCAATCTGAGGAGATTTGAAAAGAATTATGCCCGAACGTCCTCGTCACTCCCGAATTTCAATTATCTACTACGCTCTTCGTCTTTTGTGATACCTACCTGCGTAAATAACGTTTCAACAAGTCTGCAATTCAGTACACGCAAGGACATAATTCTGATGCTCAAAACATGGGATAGTTTACTGTTTCCCTGTAAAGGAACAAAAATAACCGAGATATAGGAACGCGCGAGAATTTTTAATAGTAGCATTTTTGAGGAGCGAGACCATCGTAACCCTAGAGTTGTGGAACCAATGTCCTTGTGGTATAGCCCGTGTGCATAATAAGCAAGTTGCATATTATGCAACTTGCAACCCAAGGAACCGGTCTAAATACCCTACATACTTGATAAAAAAGGTGTATTGTAAAAAAATTTCCTGACCGATAACGTAAATACATTATTTTTGGAAAAAATGTACCAAAAAATTTATAAAAGAAAATTAACTTTTAGGGTAGCACCGCAGATTTTATAAATAATTTTCATTTTTCTGTTAATTAATAATTTAAAGAATAATAATAAAAAATAATAATAGTACCTACAAACATAATTATAAAATTCTTTATTAATGAATTTATTTTTTATTTTATTATTCCGACGAAACCAAGCAGGCTTAAGTTTGTAAATTAGTGCCTAATTTTCCCAATTCGTGTTTTTTTCCTTCTCCCGCCCATCTATTTTTCAAATTTCGCATTTATTTTCCTTGCATCCAATAAAAAAATGTTTGACAAGAGAGAAAATTTGATCAAAATTATGTCCGAACCCACTCCCGAAAATTAACCCAAATTTTTATTTAATTGTTTCATTTTACACCGATTTATTTTAGGTAGCGTTAAAAAAAATTATGAAAAAATAAATTTCATTAGCGTTAAAAAAAATAGACTGGCGTGAAATGAATATCTTTCATTAAAAGAATCGGTTCTCTTCCTGTTGCAGCTGGCCTACCATTCGACATCTCTTCTGTTCGTGCTGTCATTAGTACCTCACAACGACTGCTCGCCACCTTGTCAGACGTATGGGTGTACCAAAAGCCTTTTCCTACCAGCCCCTCCGGGTCATGCGCCGTCTTGCGCTAAACACGGTGAAACATTCTGCGAACAGATCGAGCACTATCCCACGTAAGTGGTAACCCTACTAAGTATAGAGCTGTAATTTTGTTTTCAGTTCCTCAATAATCTTATAAACATCCAAAAAAGCTTAAGAAAATTTTTTTCCGACCGATTACATAGGTACAATATTTTTGAAAATAATGTACCTACCAAGAAAAAAAGTGACAAATAACTAAGTTTTGTACAATTGGTGATCGTTATGCTTCAATTTTCTTAGGTGGGTACCTAAATTCTATTGTGCGGTAACATGTTTCCGTCTGTTAAATAACATTGACCGATAGACTGATTTTCGAAAAAACTGCCTTTTTTGCTTCACGATCTACTGATGCACGTCGCCCATTCTATCCAGTGTCAAGGTCGCCAAGCGCTTTCTTCGGCCCCTCAAGGCGAACTACGTTTGGCGTCGAATTCACCGAACTCTCTTTTAACTTTGGAATGCGTCCGTAATAATTGCTTCTGAGTATTTACAGCGTTTAAGCTCGTCACATACCACGCCTCATCTACTCATATTTTTTTCCTCTATGCACGAACACCAAGGGTGAAAGGGGTGTTTATTTTTTCAGATTAGTTTTTCTCCTCCATTGTCTTAAATAAAAATTTTTCGGATTTACGCTCTTATTCCAACAAGAAGATCAAGCGCATCGTCCGAATTCACCCTATTCTTGTTCAGATACGCGAAATTTCATAATACTTGCATTACGCACACACGAAGTCACATAAATGATGAAAACCCAGCGATAAAAATCCCTAGAATGAGAAAAGTGAGATGAAAAAAATTTCACCAAGCCTAATCAAGATGGCCATTACGTGCCGCACTGTGTATTAGGATATGTATGTATAAGGACTAGGTATTCGTCCAATCCTGAAATGGCGTTACTCAATTAACCCATGACCCGCGCGTTACGTTTGGTTAATGCGGATTTTAACGGCGTAGTTTATGGCAGTAGGCCCATCCAGCATGGCGATCGAGGTCTTTTCAGTAAAGAGATATTTTCACATTCTATTCGGACCCTTCAATCTGACCTCCGCATTACGACGGGCGAGGAAGTCGTCGAATTTGGTAGCGTGTGATTTTGCGCCGGCTACGTAAAAAGCGAAAGCTTGATCGGAGATTTTTTCTAAATTACGAGGAACTGTAAGTTATGAAATCACGAGTTTATGGTACCTACCGAACTTTCTCATGCTACAATGATTATTTCTAAATTTACAGAATAAAATCCCAAAAATTGAAAATCGGTTTGAAGGTTTAGAAAAAGTCACTTTTTATAATTTTACTCAGAAATCACTTTTTGGGCAGGGTTCGACGAATGACCATACCTCCCTCAATTGTCAACCTATAATCAAATTTCTTATTTCATTGAAATGCGCTTGTATCCGGTCAATTCGGTAAAAAACGTCACGTAGAGTCATTTGGTCAAAAAATGCGCCTACAGACGATTCGGTTGACAATTTTAAATTGTTTTTTCGTACAGTCTGGTTGGTAGGCTCTGATGCAATTTACCAGTTAACATAATATGGGTGGGTAGGTAAGACAGTGCGCGTGCGTAGCTGAACAAGTCGCACACCCAGGAAACCAGGCGACAAGCCATTTCCATTACTGGGCTCTATCTCGTTCACCTTGATGTATTTGTATTGTTCCTGTGCCACTGCCTTGAATTACACGTAGGGTGGCAGAATCGTCATTCATGTCCTCCATAGTACGACATGAATCGTCGGCTCCAAGAAGCAGTACAGCTTTTCTCAAATTGATTCAGCCCCATTACAGGATAACTGCCAACACCATTCAAGATAATTATGATAATATTGAAAACGTTTTTCTTAAAATTAAGTGAATTCTTCATAGAGTTACAGACTAATTTTGGATTGATGGCCATAACACGAGTACGAACAGTGCATGTGAAGCATTTGGAGCACAAAAAATTATTGAAGCCCCTGTGGAATACCTAATAATTAACACTTTTTCAGAATTAGCCGTACTTACCTGTTCCCACGTTTTAATTGAACGCTCGTACATCAGGAGAAAACCGAGGCATAATAACTTGCCAGACATTCGAGAAATACGTTGCACAAACCGTACAGAACGTCAGCGCATCAAAACTAGTCGGGGCACGGAATAATTTAAAAAACGCGAAGTGACTATTAAGGGACGAAAAAGCGCAAAAAATATGAAGGATCTTAAGCAATAAAAAATAGAATACATTTTTTCGTCATGCACCCCAATAGGGGTCGGATCTATACGATTTCAAATGAAAAAGTTCTTACCTTGGGACCAAACGCAGACAAGTTCGGACATACCTGTAAGAAAAAGAGAAAAATCCGTTTAAGCTCCATTTGTTCCAGAGGAATAAATAATAGAAGTAGAAAGTGTAATATCTACGCATACGGATACATGGAAACTTACGTTTAGCCGCGTCGCTCCTCGTTGGCCGATGTCCTCCGGCTGCATACATGGTGCCGCAGTTCTCGAAGCACATGTTTCCACAACACGACACTTTTCTTAATTTTTGGTCAAAATGAAATTTGGAATAAATTCCATAAAAACTGTTCGATTCAAACGAATTTGAGGGTGTTTTTAAATTTTTTATAGGTTTTCTCAATCTTTTACTCGGTTTTGCTCAAGTCGAATTTTTTTCTAAGGTGAAAATTTACTGCGAAGAACTACTCAATTTTGTAAAGGTAGATAGGTGACTGAGGTGACTGGAATAATTGAAACTTTTGGCAGTTTGATAAGAAGAACCCCAGTTTGAAGTTTTCAAGCCTAAATATAAATATTTGGAAATGTAAATATTTGGAAATGCATCCCCCTGAGAATACACTCGCGACACAAGTCTTGATCACACCTGCAACAAACAAGAAGAAGCATTGTGTTTAGACAACAACGTTGAATAGGATCAAAAGCACAAAACTGTGCCTACTACACTAGCTAAGCTGTAAGCCTGGGTTAGAATTGGCTTCCGAGATCATAGAAAATTATTTTGAACTCCTCAAGTTTAAAATGAATAATTCACTCTTCTGAATCGACAATGTTATTCCTAAAATCTTACGTAAAATGTTGTCATATGTAGTTTACCAACTTGAGTAACCAGTTATTCGGGAGTCGGTTAAAAATGCCTAAAACGTCTGAAAATGTCGAAGGTTCGTAGATACGTATGCAGTGCATACTATGCACCAACCTACGTAGATAACAATATCAAAATGCCAATACTACCCTATCCGGGAATCAGAATCTAGCGAACACCAGTCGGGATTTCGGTATGATACACTCGAGTGAAATTTGATGATTTCAAATAATCCGATAAACGAGAAGGTTTGATAATGAGGAACCTCCAAATGTTCAAAAATCAAAATTGTTACCTACTCGGTTTCTTGATTTCTAAGAATTCGAAAGTCGTCATTCGATATATCGAAGTATTCGAAAGTTCTTTCATGTCGAATACTAGACTATTCGATTATATTCGATTTGGGCCTATCCGTCCATTCCATGCTTGAAACTGCGGAGAAACGGACTCTGCCGAAAATTAATATTAGTCTCAATTTCAAGAATTGGCTAATTTCGTGTTGGTGAAATCGGCCAAAGATCAAAATTCTAGCACTTACTTTCGTCGAAATGTTGAGTTTTGACTCCTGGCGATACGAGCGGGCAGCAGGCACACCAAGGCGAATCCACCAAAACGACACAAAACCATTTAAAAATTTTTCTTCCCTCAACCGGCACGACAAATCGGACGGACCGCGAATCGAAACGAGCGAAACGGGACGGGAAACATTGAAATTTTGCCAACATTCGTCAGCCACAATTATCGAATTTCGTCACAGCTAACTAGCCAACGATTCGCGAAATTATCACAAAACTCCACTCATCAAACGGCAATAGCGGTGTTGGAAGCGAAGTTTTTCGATAGGAAATCATCTTGAAGCGTTTTAATCTTTTTTCATAACCTAATTAGCGATTATTTCACAACGCGAACGCGACACAGCATACCCGGAGGGAAGATGGCGGAAGACTGAAGGGGACTCGCACCCAGGCGCAGGCAAAGATTCGTCGAGCATATGAACGGACATGCCGAGCACATGAACGGACATGCGCTCGGTTCCTGGCATTTGAGTTGAGTCATCGCTTCGCCGAATCAGAGCGGGCGGCCGAACCGAGCGGCTTGCGGGCGCGGGCGGCTCGAGCCGGGCGGCTAGCAAGGAGAGTCTGTAGATCCCCCGCTGGTGGCCTTTATTCAAGGAGCGCCTGGCGGCAGCGCTGTGTTAGCCGAACCGAACCAAAAATATCGGGAGACATCACCCCTATTTTTTCCCTATTACACTACCCCTATTTATACTTTCAGGCTTTTAAATTGGCATTTCAAATAAATTAAAATTTCAAGTTTCATCTTAAATTGTTCATTCCTAATTTTTTTGCAGAGACCAAACACCGAAAAAGCAAAACAAAAAATAGATGAACGAAGGAAACGATAACGTAAAAGAACAAAATAATAGCTTTGTTTCAAATTACTTCTCATCTAAATTATATCGATTTTTTCAACTCAATTTATAGTTAATTTTAATTCAATTTAATGTTAATTAGCATTGAAGCCTTGAAAAAATTTATTTTATAGTGTTAACTCGAACAGAGCTAAACCCATAAGAGAAAATGGCAAAAAAATGCCGCTGGTAGTTATCCCGAATCATTATCCCAATCAAGTCCAGCGGGTCAGTTCACACTGTTCCGGTTTTAGGGCTGGGCCTAGGGCCAACTTCACTTACATCCCCCACTGATGGCCGGCACTAGGGATGGGATATCGGAAGAATAATATCGATATCGGTATCAAATGATATATCAAATAAAAATATCGATATCCGATATATATCGGAAGAAAAATATCGATATCCGATATTATCGGCCAAAAATATCGGAACATTCAATTCACTTCAGTTTTGATCACCAAACTATTCAGGTTACCTCTTTCACGTTAAATGGCAGAATAATCTTCAATACTTTTATGTGGGGCTGCTATGATCAGATTAAATATCAACTGTGAATCTATAATAATAAAAGCAAGTGTTTGTTTGTTGGTTGTCTCCAGCCAAATCTATCGCACGCAGGGACCTGGAATTTTTCACACGGAAGCACAAAGAGGCTGGCAACAAAACCTCGAAGCGCAATTTTCAATTTTTGAAAAAAAATTTTTTTTTTAATTTTAAAAAAGTGAATTTAAAAAAAGTGAGTTTTAAACGAGAAAAAAGTGAAATAATTGAAAAAAGTGACAACACGGGGGCACGGGCGGGTACAGCTATAGCTATAGCTATAGCTATAGCACGGGCAACGCCGGGCGGGTACAGCTAGTATAGTATAAACTAAATGAACCTATAAAGTTTATAGGGTCTAAAAGTGTGAACAAGTTGCTTGCTGGTCAAAGAAGAAGAAGTACAGACAGAAATCAGAATCTGATACAACAACTAGCCCTCTCTACCTACATCACAACCTTTGACACATATATACGAATACTGATACGATATTCACGTACGGATTTATGATTATCTGTTTTCATTATTAAATCTGCAAAATCAAGCACGAATTCATTGATTTTTTTTTGCTCACCTGTTCATAATTTAATACTTGCGCTAGCTACCCATTTCTCAGTTGAGTTTTTAAAAATTTTTTTTTTAATTTTAAAAAAGTGAATTTAAAAAAAGTGAGTTTTAAACGAGAAAAAGTGAAATAATTGAAAAAAGTGACAACACGGGGGCACGGGCGGGTACAGCTATAGCTATAGCTATAGCTATAGCACGGGCAACGCCGGGCGGGTACAGCTAGTATAGTATAAACTAAATGAACCTATAAAGTTTATAGGGTCTAAAAGTGTGAACAAGTTGCTTGCTGGTCAAAGAAGAAGAAGTACAGACAGAAATCAGAATCTGATACAACAACTAGCCCTCTCTACCTACATCACAACCTTTGACACATATATACGAATACTGATACGATATTCACGTACGGATTTATGATTATCTGTTTTCATTATTAAATCTGCAAAATCAAGCACGAATTCATTGATTTTTTTTTGCTCACCTGTTCATAATTTAATACTTGCGCTAGCTACCCATTTCTCAGTTGAGTTTTTAAAAACCGATAATATCGCAAGGAAAATATCGATATTCCGATATTATCGGAATCAAAATATCGATAATGAAATATCGGATATCGCAAGGAAAATATCGATATTCCGATATTATCGATATCGATATCCCATCCCTAGCCGGCACTACCCGTGGCCGGGCGGCGTTGGGTCTTCCGTGTCATAGCCCCTCCTATCTATGAGGGGAAGTTGAATTACCTAGGATTAATTACTTAGGACCTAGTTGATCTTTCGTAACCTATTGAAACAGGAAAAAGCTTGTCCTTAAGCGTATGGTCTGAAAAGTGGCGTTAAGTACACCATCCTTGTCCCGGAGCCGAACCTGAAAAAACGTGTTTCATTTTGGCATAAGATTTGACCGAAGATTACAAAAATCCTATCTGCCACTACACAGCGGCTGCCTTCTTCATTGCCGGGTCCACCCTAAAGAAATTGCGGTAGTTCCGGATTTTGGTATGTTGTTTGAGTCAATTAGAATTTAAATAATTGAATTTTTTTATTCCGATCTGGCTTGCTTCCTCTGCAATTATTGAAAAACCACGCCATTTTTGCACTTTTTTGGTTTTCCACCTGTAGCTCTTTCCCATTGAGTTTTTCGGCGTTTAGATCTATTGGAAAATTCGGAGGACAGAAAATTTCCAACAAAATTGATCCCATGATGTTTGCGGACTCACTCGTTTCGGAGCTATGGACCTGCTATCCATCCAAAATGGTGAATTTTGACCTTCTGTCCACTTTTGAGGCAATAACTGGGGGAAACCGTCGTCTCAGCGAAAAGTGTGAAGGAAGGGAGTTGTAGAGAGTTTAATCAATTTTCTCGCAGTTTTTGAGTTTTGTGTTTGAACCGAACAGTAAGAGTGGGGGTAAGTTTAAAGGGGAAAATGATTCTAATGTCTAAAGTCTAATAATGCCTAAAAATCTAAAAGAAACTCTGGGTAGATATCTACTTATGGAAGTTTTTGGTAGGTCCTACTTGAAAACGAGGTATTAAGACTATCATCACGGCAAGCACGATGGTTTTCGGTTCTGGGCGTCTTTCTTTCAAACAAACTATGACGTGCTGAATACATCATGGGGATTACCAGCCCCTACGTAAGGATACCGGTCCAATATGCTTAAATCACGCATCACGTGAGGACGACTGAATGCACAAAGAATTACATGGTTACCTACTAAGTATTGTGACCTTTCCGTACACGTAATAGTTGATCCGTTTGAACGGTAACACGTCCGGACGTGAACGATCGTGTTGAATGGGGAAAGTATTCCGACTGTTAGCAGGTTTGAGTCTCGCTATTGAAACAATCGCAAGCTGAAGCCAACCCTCGCATCTTTCGAATTGCCATAACATACACGTGGGTATAATTTTCTCCTACGTAGTTTTCGTTTTTATCGCGCTCGCAATAGATCTGAGCAATCGTCTTGCCTCTGATATAGATTCTTCTCAGAACTATGAATGCAACAAACGAGAGCTTTCCCACAGATAGTGGGAACAAGGACAATTACTTTCAACTGGCCTGTAGACTCTGTTGTATGGAGGTACGAACTTGTGTGTGGTGAGCTTGTTCGACTTTGCCTTTGCAATAAAATTGGATTTATGGCTGCATAATATCGACGGCGAAGTGGTGAGACCTCGTATCTCCAATTTCGTACCTGCACGTGCACATTAGAGATGTCATGGAAATTCAATGTGGTTACATAGGGTGCCATAGGAATAGTGGCGGTCTTAACAAAATGGAGATACGAGGTCTCGCCACTTCGCCGTCGATATGCACATATTATGAAGAAATAACCATGTTTTTTTTTGTGTGTGTGTGTGTGTGTGTGTGTGTGTGGGTGTGTGTGTGTGTGTGTTGTTGTTGTAGTGGGTATTCAAAATATGTTGTCAAAAGCTGTTGTCAGTTGGGGTTGCACAATAATACGATAATGATATTCTGAGAGCTCGACAATGAAGGAGCGAAGAATAATTTTGGGGGCTTTTGAAAATTATTCACCCAATGAAATTAATAATGCCTAGTTACCTATTTAGGTATGCAATTCACAAGATGTTCACTTCATACCTTTCCTTTCCCCTCAATCATGGCGAATTAGTCTGACAATAATGATAGCATTCTATCAGCTGTATCCTAAAATGTTCAACGGATTTCGACTTCGAGCACCTATTTATTTTTAAATAAGCTCGAATTTTGCTAAATTTAAGAAAGGTCAAAACCATGGTTAGAGATTTAATGACAATCCCCCTCAATGTACAGCCTCCCCCATCCCACCATGGCAATCCCCCCATCAGAAAAACCCTTTTGCGAGCTAAGGCAAAATTTGCCAAAAACCCGACCTGCTATGATTTTGTCCGAACTACCCAATATCCCCTTCATTCGTGAAAAATCAGCTTCGTTAACAGATTCTATCGATTTTAGTGAACCTTTAGACCACCATCATGGAATTGGCGATTTTCGAGTGTGTAGGGTCGTTTTCGATAAGTTTTCGGGATTTTCGAACTTTTCGAATCCAAGACCACGCAGAGTATGCGTCAGTGAAAATTCCCGAGGCATCAGTTCATTGCTTTCGACCTCATTACGAGCACCTAATGAACGTACGATGAGTAACAAGAGCGAATCGGCCAAGGGCGTGAGGAACAATCACTCGCATAGCGAAGGATTTCCAAATCTGTAAGGAGTCAAACGCAAGGCGTCCTTGAGGGTGCCGTCTGACGATCTGACTTGACTTCTTCCGGTGGAGGAAGTTTCGATAGTGGGTCCGCTTTCTATAGGCCTCGGCCCGCCGGTTAGCAAAATACAAACAGATAAGTCCAAAAACAGTTTTTGGCAACATTTAAATTGGATCTTTTTGATTTGGAACCATTGTCACGTTTATGGGAGTCAATAGGAGTAGGTAAACGCGGATAGTCTGTCGGTACATCTCTATAAACGGACCTAAATTGGTAGTTGTACCTAATATTTTGATAGCTAGCAAAAATATAACCACTTGCTGTAACATTGTTTCAACTTATGAACTCTGGGGGAAAAATGCTCTCAAAACGCGTTTTTCAAAAAAAAAAATTCCGTGTAATCTACCCCTCCCCCTCCGCCCCCATTCCAGTGCCCAGCTCGATGGTCGTTCGAGTCCCTGCAACGAGAATTTTTGAAAAGGTCCCGGCTGCTTTCATATGTTTTTTTTACGACGTCCGACGTTCCATCAAAAATTTTACCGAAACGATCATTTCGTCAACCGAGAGACTGCCTAACCCTCGGTGATAAATTCAAACGCCGTAAATGCCATGGACGAAAACGCGATAAAGTTACTGCCGATAAACGGATTTCCGGATCCGGGAATCCTGCATTTGCCGAGGTGCAACTTTCTGAGAAACACGTGCCTCTAATAAAAAAGTGGGTCCTCAAAAAAAAAAAAAAAAAAAAAAAATCCTCTGTTTAAAAGTGCAAGGGGAACTAGTATAAGGTTCGAGCTGGCGGGTGCTGAAGACCGGTAGCCGCTCCAGACTCGAGTCCGGGAGTTGCTCCGTTGTTTCGTCCTGCGTGTTAAAGGTCGCAGCCCTGTTGGCTCAAGTCAAGTTGCTTTCTCGTTTTCCTTTTAACAGGCGAGCCAATGGTTGCATTTCGTTTTTCTCTTGATATACACTTTCACTGTAAATCTAAAGCCACTTATAATTTTAAAGCTATTTTTTCTTTATTTTTATTTTTGAAGCTTTTTATTTTTAATTAATTAATTTTTTTAAAGCCGATTTTTGGTTATTTGACAAAGTACAAATCTGATGATAGAAATTATGTACCAGGAATTCCAGCCTAAATTGATTCACAAATTGCGCAATATCAATGAAAATGTGATGTGTGTGTGACAAAAATGAACCGAATTGAGCGTTCTTGGTGTTAAAACCTTTGTATACCTTGCAGAATATGTGGATATTTTTTACACTCCGATGACTTGACGTATTTTTATTTTAGGCGAATTTTGGAATTTGCATAGTGAGTTTTTTCCAACATTCCAAAATTTTTCCCCAAAAATTCGCGTACGTACGTACATGTTTCATTTATTCTGATAGCACTGGTGGGGTTTGTAACATCTGATAGTAGGTATATGGATTTGTTTAAAAATGTCAAAATTCGGGCTTACTGAACACTTATTAAAGCGAATCCTTTCACCGTATGAATCAGAGCTTAGCAGAACCACGAAGTCCTTCATGCCATCAACCTGCGCTTTGCACCTCAACTCGTGCAGGCAGAGAAAGCCTCTCTTTAGTATTTTGACACACGTATCTCTAATATATTCCTTCTTCTTGGCTCTATCTCAGCATAGCTTGTTCGTGGAAATCCCCTTACGAATCCGACTCCCTTCCTGGTTCTTTTTGCTGAAGCGTGAGTTTCACTTCAAACAGGATTTGCCGTTGAATTTGTTTCATCAAGAGACTGAATACCAATCTGGTAAAACTGGCATGTAAACCAAATTTACGAAGAAATTTGTAAATTATTTATTTGGTGCGCCTTGCTGTTGAGTAGATAAATGATAAATCGATACGTCATGTTTCCTGGGTACATAACCTGAGTAAATCGTTAGTCCAGAAATATTCTTGTTCTGAGAAATTATCATTAGGGCATTCAGCTGATGGTACGGTTTCCTGTTTCAGGCACGTCATCGAGTATTTGGTCGAAAGATGGCAATTCGATTACAACTCGATATTTCTCAGCGAAAGGAAGGAAACAAAGCCGAGGTACCTAAATTAAATGTTAACCAGACAAAGATAGCGCAAATATCGGTTCGGTCACTATGAATTTATAATTTGTAACTTTGAATCAAATTTTGAATTTCACTCACTCTAACCTATTTGGGACTTTTCAGACCAATGTACGGGCCTCCGTCGCACACGTATCCGTACCCTCCGAAAACGCGAATCCCCACACACTATGGACGACCGTTGGACCAGCTATTACCACCACCGTCACAACACTACAATACCTTCTTTCCACCGCAATTCAATCAGGTACAGCTGCCACTATCACAAATTAAAGTTATTATTGACGTTTTTGAGTAAAAACAGTCAACGGCAGTTTGTCTAGGCAAGAATCAGGTTTGGGGTGGGGGTAAGATTGCACCCCTATCCCTGGAAACATGACGTTAGGCATGGAATTTGGTAGCAATAGCAACGCCCCAGCAACGTCGACTACCAGAACGCCTACCCCATGCCTACACTCACGCTCCTGGAACAAACCCCGTATTTTTTACTGAATGCTCGTGCTTTATTAATTTGTCACAGTGTTTCCAGAAATAATGTACCTAAGTAATCGGTGGGGAAACTTTTTTTAGAGTGACATTGGATACCCTGACAGACGGTTCCCTCTATCGCCAGCGGCTCTGCAACTTGTTAGCGACGATCCCGGGTTCATCTATTCGGCGATCATACACCCGGAACTGGCTGCGCCGTCGGTTACACCGTACGACACCAACAAATGGTGGAAAAGGTAGGTAATACTCATTTTTCAGTCTATTTCGGCTCTTATCAATGTCCCGTTATTCACGAAGGCTCCAATTAGGCAAATCCCTGGCAATATCACCTCAGAATTACAACGAATTTTCTCTATTATTGGCATTTTTTATCATTTTCAAAAAATTCAAAATTTCAATTTTCGTAAAAAAATCAAAATCAAATATTGCCATCCTATTCCAACAGGTATACCCGTCTCGCTAGGAAGAAGAGGGCAGCTATTGAAACAGAAAAACACGTTAACGGCACAAGAGTCAAACGACAAGTTAGCGATGGAAGAACGACTACCTTGTGCCCGACGACGCCAAGATTTATCATGCCTAGGGCGGCCCTCAATAGTAAAGGCAACTGGATGTACGTCGTCAACCTTGACACGGACCAACGTTACACGCAGCTCGTCAGAAGTGAAACTTGCATGTACGTGGAATACTTCTTCGTTCTAATTGGGCATTACCCTTTTATCGCTGTGTACCGAAAGAAACTTTTTCGCCCGAAAATCTCTCAATCACTCAATTATGGCCGCTGTCTGATTTTTGAGGGATGATGTCCATGGTTCTGGTTCTATTGCAAAATTTTGAAGAGAATAACAATTATTGTTAACTTGTAAATGTTGCAGATCGTCGCAGTGCAACGGCATCTGTTCTCTTCCCAACGGCTACACTTCGCGCTGCGAACAGCAGTTCGTTCAAAAGCGACTCGTGGCTCTCGACGGGAGCGGCGACAATTTGTATACGGACATTTTCTGGCTACCTCATTGCTGTATATGCCAGATAACTCAAGTAAATCTGTGATTCTTAGGTCTGGTGAAAATCGATAAGAGATGAGCGGGTCGCAAATTTTTTTCCTATACGTCTACCTCACGCCGGAGAGGTTTCCTTTGTCGAACTGCCTATGAAATTATGAAAAATCTTAAAATTGGTTAGCCAAAAACTGATTTTATTAGATGGTATACTGTAAGTATAGAATGATCTGTTTAGAAGATGAGTCTGTTGGTAGCCTATGTTTATACATCTTGTTTATACATTATGTCCATTGATAACTGTGAGGTGGATGTCAACTGTATTCCCTGTGATTATGTACATAGAATTAAATTATTGTTGTAGAAGTATTCAGATTTAAGCTGACACGTAGGAAATTACCATGAAGCGAAACTGCTCGATAGCATCTCGGGGATCTCACCTCTACCACACCAATAATGGTTAGGGTAACCTTTCCGTACGAGTCAAATTCGGCTTTAACGAATTAGGTGGTGGGTAAAATTAATAGCAGTAATGCACTAATGGGCATGAATTGCAATGAGTTGAGGGAAACTGAGTATTTTCGAGTTCGAAGATTTTTCTTTCGTTAGTGAAGACAAGGGCCGCATTGTAGAACGTTCCTACAAGGATCGAGAACAATATTCTACCAGGAGACAACCATAATTTACTGATGTTAATAACAACAGGAAACACGACAGGACCTTTGGAGGGAACATTCAAGAATTCGATGTTAATTTTGTAAAACTAGATAGGCATCTTACTGTGCATAAACTACCATTATTCTTAGCCTATGTGTTCATTTTATGTAAATATAAATTCAATTGTAATTCCAGAAAAATTGGGTTTGATACCTGGTCCCTACTGAATTTCATTACTAGCAGACTAGAACAGTAGAGCCCCACCACCCCCAAAAAACACAAAAAAATTTCTGCAATTCCATCACTTAAGTACGAAAAACATGATATGTTTTTCATTATCAAAGTGTCAAACTCACAATGCAACAGAAACTCAAAGTCATAAGCGAATTCGAAGTCAAACTCACAATGAAACAGACACTCAAACTCATAATCGAAATCGAAGTCAAACTCATAATCGAATTCGAAGTCAAACTCACAATGAAACAGACACTCAAACTCATAATCGAAATCGAAGTCAAACTCATAATCGAAATCGAAGTCAAACTCATAATCGAAATCGAAGTCAAACTCACCATGAAACAGAAACTCAAACTCATAATCGAAATCGAAGTCAAACTCATAATCGAAATCGAAGTCAAACTCACAATGAAACAGACACTCAAACTCATAATCGAAATCGAAGTCAAACTCATAATCGAAATTGAAGTCAAACTCACAATGAAACAGAAACTCAAACTCATAATCGAAATCGAAGTCAAACTCATAATCGAAATCGAAGTCAAACTCACCATGAAACAGAAACTCAAACTCATAATCGAAATCGAAATCAAACTCATTATCGAAATCGAAGTCAAACTCATAATCGAAATCGAAGTCAAACTCACCATGAAACAGAAACTCAAACTCATAATCGAAATCGAAGTCAAACTCATAATCGAAATCGAAGTCAAACTCACAATGAAACAGACACTCAAACTCATAATCAAATACGAAGTCAAACTCATAATCGAAATCGAAGTCAAACTCACCATGAAACAGAAACTCAAACTCATAATCGAAATCGAAGTAAAACTCATAATCGAAATAGAAGTCAAACTCACCATGAAACAGAAACTCAAACTCATAATCGAAATCGAAGTCAAACTCATAATCGAAATCGAAGTCAAACTCATAATCGAAATCGAAGTCAAACTCACCATGAAACAGAAACTCAAACTCATAATCGAAATCGAAGTCAAACTCATAATCGAAATCGAAGTCAAACTCATAATCGAAATCGAAGTCAAACTCACCATGAAACAGAAACTCAAACTCATAATCGAAATCGAAGTCAAACTCATAATCGAAATCGAAGTCAAACTCATAATCGAAATCGAAGTCAAACTCACAATGAAACAGACACTCAAACTCATAATCAAATACGAAGTCAAACTCATAATCGAAATCGAAGTCAAACTCACCATGAAACAGAAACTCAAACTCATAATCGAAATCGAAGTAAAACTCATAATCGAAATAGAAGTCAAACTCACCATGAAACAGAAACTCAAACTCATAATCGAAATCGAAGTCAAACTCATAATCGAAATCGAAGTCAAACTCATAATCGAAATCAAAGTCAAACTCACCATGAAACAGAAACTCAAACTCATAATCGAAATCGAAGTCAAACTCATAATCGAAATCGAAGTCAAACTCATCATGAAACAGAAACTCAAACTCATAATCGAATTCGAAGTCGAACTCACTTTGAAACAGAAACTCGAACTCATAATCGAAATCGAAGTCAAACTCATAATTGAAATCGAAGTCAAACTCATAATCGAAATCGAAGTCAAACTTACCATGGAACAGAAACTCAAACTCATAATCGAAATCGAAGTCAAACTCATAATCGAAATCGAAGTCAAACTCATAAGCGAAATCGAAGTCCAAAACATATTCGAAATCGAAGTCAAACTAACAATCGAAATCGAAGTCAAACTCATAATCGAAATCGAAGTCAAACTTACAATGAAACAGAAACTCAAACTCATAATCGAAATCGAAGTCAAACTTACAATGAAACAGAAACTCAAACTCATAATCGAAATCGAAGTCAAACTTACAATGAAACAGAAACTCAAACTCATAATCGAAATCGAAGTCAAACTCATAATCGAAATCGAAGTCAAACTCACAATGAAACAGAAACTCAAACTCATAATCGAAATCGAAGTCAAACTCATAATCGAAATCGAAGTCAAACTCATAATCGAAATCGAAAGCAAACTCACAATGAAACAGACACTCAAACGCATAATCGAAATTGAAGTCAAACTCATAATCGAAATTGAAGTCAAACTCACCATGAAACAGAAACTCAAACTCATAATCGAAATCGAAGTAAAACTCATAATCGAAATCGAAGTCAAACTCACCATGAAACAGAAACTCAAACTCATAATCGAAATCGAAGTCAAACTCATTATCGAAATCGAAGTCAAACTCATAATCGAAATCGAAGTCAAACTCACAATGAAACAGAAACTCAAACTCATAATCGAAATCGAAGTCAAACTCATAATCGAAATCGAAGTCAAACTCACAATGAAACAGACACTCAAACTCATAATCAAATACGAAGTCAAACTCATAATCGAAATCGAAGTCAAACTCACCATGAAACAGAAACTCAAACTCATAATCGAAATCGAAGTAAAACTCATAATCGAAATAGAAGTCAAACTCACCATGAAACAGAAACTCAAACTCATAATCGAAATCGAAGTCAAACTCATAATCGAAATCGAAGTCAAACTCATAATCGAAATCGAAGTCAAACTCACAATGAAACAGAAACTCAAACTCATAATCGAAATCGAAGTCAAACTCATAATCGAAATCGAAGTCAAACTCATAATCGAAATCGAAGTCAAACTCACAATGAAACAGAAACTCAAACTCATAATCGAAATCGAAGTCAAACTCATAATCGAAATCGAAGTCAAACTCATAATCGAAATCGAAGTCAAACTCACAATGAAACAGAAACTCAAACTCATAATCGAAATCGAAGTCAAACTCATAATCGAAATCGAAGTCAAACTCACAATGAAACAGAAACTCAAACTCATAATCGAAATCGAAGTCAAACTCATTATCGAAATCAAAGTCAAACTCATAATCGAAATCGAAGTCAAACTCACAATGAAACAGAAACTCAAACTCATAATCGAAATCGAAGTCAAACTCATAATCGAAATCGAAGTCAAACTCACAATGAAACAGACACTCAAACTCATAATCAAATACGAAGTCAAACTCATAATCGAAATCGAAGTCAAACTCACCATGAAACAGAAACTCAAACTCATAATCGAAATCGAAGTAAAACTCATAATCGAAATAGAAGTCAAACTCACCATGAAACAGAAACTCAAACTCATAATCGAAATCGAAGTCAAACTCATAATCGAAATCGAAGTCAAACTCATAATCGAAATCGAAGTCAAACTCACAATGAAACAGAAACTCAAACTCATAATCGAAATCGAAGTCAAACTCATAATCGAAATCGAAGTCAAACTCATAATCGAAATCGAAGTCAAACTCACCATGAAACAGAAACTCAAACTCATAATCGAAATCGAAGTCAAACTCATAATCGAAATCGAAGTCAAACTCATAATCGAAATCGAAGTCAAACTCACAATGAAACAGACACTCAAACTCATAATCAAATACGAAGTCAAACTCATAATCGAAATCGAAGTCAAACTCACCATGAAACAGAAACTCAAACTCATAATCGAAATCGAAGTAAAACTCATAATCGAAATAGAAGTCAAACTCACCATGAAACAGAAACTCAAACTCATAATCGAAATCGAAGTCAAACTCATAATCGAAATCGAAGTCAAACTCATAATCGAAATCGAAGTCAAACTCACCATGAAACAGAAACTCAAACTCATAATCGAAATCGAAGTCAAACTCATAATCGAAATCGAAGTCAAACTCATCATGAAACAGAAACTCAAACTCATAATCGAAATCGAAGTCAAACTCACAATGAAACAGAAACTCAAACTCATAATCGAAATCGAAGTCAAACTCATAATTGAAATCGAAGTCAAACTCATAATCGAAATCGAAGTCAAACTTACAATGGAACAGAAACTCAAACTCATAATCGAAATCGAAGTCAAACTCATAATCGAAATCGAAGTCAAACTCATAAGCGAAATCGAAGTCCAACACATAATCAAAATCGAAGTCAAACTAATAATCGAAATCGAAGTCAAACTCATAATCGAAATCGAAGTCAAACTTACAATGAAACAGAAACTCAAACTCATAATCGAAATCGAAGTCAAACTTACAATGAAACAGAAACTCAAACTCATAATCGAAATCGAAGTCAAACTTACAATGAAACAGAAACTCAAACTCATAATCGAAATCGAAGTCAAACTCATAATCGAAATCGAAGTCAAACTCACAATGAAACAGAAACTCAAACTCATAATCGAAATCGAAGTCAAACTCATAATCGAAATCGAAGTCAAACTCATAATCGAAATCGAAGTCAAACTCACAATGAAACAGACACTCAAACTCATAATCGAAATTGAAGTCAAACTCATAATCGAAATTGAAGTCAAACTTACAATGAAACAGAAACTCAAACTCATAATCGAAATCGAAGTCAAACTCATAATCGAAATCGAAGTCAAACTCACCATGAAACAGAAACTCAAACTCATAATCGAAATCGAAGTCAAACTCATTATCGAAATCGAAGTCAAACTCATAATCGAAATCGAAGTCAAACTCACCATGAAACAGAAACTCAAACTCATAATCGAAATCGAAGTCAAACTCATAATCGAAATCGAAGTCAAACTTTGAATTCGATTATGAATTTGAGTTTCTGTTTCATGGTGAGTTTGACTTCGATTTCGATTATGAGTTTGACTTCGATTTCGATTATGAGTTTGAGTTTCTGTTTCATTGTGAGTTCGACTTCGAATTCGATTATGAGTTTGAGTTTCTGTTTCATGATGAGTTTGACTTCGATTTCGATTATGAGTTTGACTTCGATTTCGATTATGAGTTTGACTTCGATTTCGATTATGAGTTTGAGTGTCTGTTCCATTGTGAGTTTGACTTCGATTTCGATTATGAGTTTGACTTCGATTTCGATTATGTGTTGGACTTCGATTTCGATTATGAGTTTGACTTCGATTTCGATTATGAGTTTGAGTGTCTGTTTCATTGTGAGTTTGACTTCGATTTCGATTATGAGTTTGACTTCGATTTCGATTTTGAGTTTGACTGTCTGTTTCATTGTGAGTTTGACTTCGATTTCGATTATGAGTTTGACTTCGATTTCGATTATGAGTTCGAGTTTCTGTTTCATTGTGAGTTTGACTTCGATTTCGATTATGAGTTTGACTTCGATTTCGATTATGAGTTTGACTTCGATTTCGATTATGAGTTTGAGTGTCTGTTTCATTGTGAGTTTGACTTCGATTTCGATTATGAGTTTGACTTCGATTTCGATTATGAGTTTGACTTCGATTTCGATTATGAGTTTGACTTCGATTTCGATTATGAGTTTGACTTCGATTTCGATTATGAGTTTGACTTCGATTTCGATTATGAGTTTGAGTTTCTGTTTCATTGTGAGTTTGACTTCGATTTCGATTATGAGTTTGAGTTTCTGTTTCATTGTGAGTTTGACTTCGATTTCGATTATGAGTTTGACTTCGATTTCGATTATGAGTTTGAGTGTCTGTTTCATTGTGAGTTTGACTTCGATTTCGATTATGAGTTTGACTTCGATTTCGATTATGTGTTGGACATCGATTTTGATTATGAGTTTGACTTCGATTTCGATTGTGAGTTTGAGTGTCTGTTTCATTGTGAGTTTGACTTCGGTTTCGATTATGAGTTTGACTTCGATTTCGATTTTGAGTTTGACTGTCTGTTCTATTGTGAGTTTGACTTCGATTTCGAATATGAGTTTGACTTCGATTTCGATTATGAGTTTGACTTCGATTTCGATTATGAGTTTGACTTCGATTTCGATTATGAGTTTGAGTGTCTGTTTCATTGTGAGTTTGACTTCGATTTCGATTATGAGTTTGACTTCGATTTCGATTATGAGTTTGACTTCGATTTCGATTATGAGTTTGAGTGTCTGTTTCATTGTGAGTTTGACTTCGAATTCGATTATGGGTTTGAGTTTCGGTTCTGTTGTGAGTTTGACTTCGATTTTTATTATGAGTTTGACTTCGATTTCGATTATGAGTTTGACTTCGATTTCGATTATGAGTTTGAGTATCTGATATATTGTGAGTTTGACTTCGAATTCGATTATGAGTTTGACTTCGATTTCGATTATGAGTTTGACTTCGATTTCGATTATGATTTTGAGTTTCTGTTTTATTGTGAGTTTGACTTCTATTTCGATTATGAGTTTGAGTTTCGTTTTCATTGTGAGTTTGAGTTTCTGTTTCATTGTTAGTTTGAGTTACTGTTTCATTGTGAGTTTGACTATGAATTTGAGTTGCTGCGTCTGTCAGTTTGACTTCGAGTTTGAGTTTCTGTTTCATAGCGAGTTTGTCCACCCATGCCCTTACCCAGGTGTTGGCCCAAAAATACAATCCTGGGTACGTGCCTGGGTTAGAAGATTGGTTTATGACTGATGACTTCGCCAAGCGGAAACCCATATCATGTGTGCACGTGTCCAATGGTAACTCACTTTTTTCACTCTCAAATGAACCTGAAGACCGTTCTTTATAGATCGTACAAAAAAATAGCACAAATTACACAGATCTACAATCAGCCCCTTATTCCATGGTCGGTAGGTTAAAAACGCGACCTTTGACCTAAAGACAGAGTGGTCGTCACAGATATTTCTAAGCTCTTTGGCACTGGCACAAATTATCAGTTTTTATCAGTGACGGTTAAAGCGCTTTGTTTTGGTTCGCATGAGACTCAAGTGAAGCCCTGTAGCAAGCTACAAGTTGGTTCGGATGTTGGACATGTTTTTCGTTATTGGTTGATGTTCTATGACAATTTTCTTACAAAATAAAAACAGGAACTTACTGCATTTTCTTCGAGGATTTCGGCTGCAAGGAAGCTACAATGAAGAACCTGCCATAGTTTGTGAGTTAGGTAAATTAAGCGCCGGAAAGTACACCACGGAAATTCTTTCTTCGTGGATTGATAATTACTTAATAGATCTCTCGTAATAGCTCGCACTTCAAAAAGATTCTAAACTAACACTCCTCATCTGTTCGGCATACGCATCTTTTCAGCTGGAGGGAGAGGCAGATGGTTGGAAACGTCGAACCTACCAGTACCCAAATACCCCTGAAAACGTTTTAGAAATTTGGCATCGAGTGGTTTTCTGTCCGAAATGGACGACATTATCGACCTCACGGATTCGCAAATGGCACAGGCTGCTGAAACCCCACAGCCCCCGACTCACGTTAATATTGAAGGTGTGGATGTGGCGTTCCCCTTCAAACCGTACGATGTCCAAGAAGTGTACATGTCGAAAGTGATCAAAACCTTGAACCAGGTAATTTTCATTTATTGGTTCTTGTCTGGTTGGAAGTAGAGTCCAGCCTCGACAGTGGTTTCAACTTTTAACCCTATACTCAACGTTGGTTGATTACCAAATATAAGTGTAAAAACTGAAACAATAACGACGATTTTTTTACATTGATTGATTACTGAATTATTTGTCATATCGAGGGTGAAGTGGCAACATGACCTAACTAATTTTTCGCCCGTATTGAGTTAAGAGTTAAACCTAAGTTTTCAATAATATGTTTTGTAATTGGGCGATCCCGCCCGTACAATTTTGAATAAATAAATAAATAAATAAATAAAGAGAGGTTCTAGATTCAAATTTTCGCTATCGGTAATCTCTATTCGGTTTTAGAATCGGGTAACCAAGGGTTAATTCTAAATGAATTGACTGTTAAATGTTATTTCAGCGCTCAGTGGCTGCATTGGAAAGCCCAACCGGTACTGGTAAAACCCTCAGTCTCCTCTGCTCGACATTGGCTTGGCTTGAAAAAGAGAAGCAAGCGAACATGAGGGGGTACAAGAAGGGGGGACCGGAGGACGACTACTCCAACGACTGGGGAGGGGGTAAAATATTAAAATTTCATTCGTTTTTAAAGCCTAAAAATCTGCGTTTGGCAATCCGGAATAATTCTTTATTCTTGGAATAAGCTTCGACATATTTTTCGCCTGCAGCTGGAAAATATTTCCGAAAAGTGGTTTACTACGCTTCGCGAACCCATTCGCAACTGAGTAAAGCGATGGCTGAACTTCGCCGGACTCCATATCGTCACGTGAGAGCGACCATTATTGCCAGCCGAGACCAACTGTGCATCCATCCTGACTTGCCGGTTGAGGAAAACTTACATACCAAAGTGAGTTTTCTCTTGTACCTTTTCGAAGACAATTTCCCTTTGAATTTGCCTTTTTAGTGTCGTAATTTCTCTCAAAAGACTTTGTCCTCTTTATGGGCTCTCTGCGATACTGGACAATAGTCGCTGGTCGGAAGTGTGGCGTTTTGACCTCATCTTTTGATTCATTGACCTCAAAAATTGATAAAGTGCTGAATTTTTAGGTAGAATCATGGCATTTCCAGATTCAGCAAATCGTTACCTGAGTGCACCGAACGAATATTGCGGATGTTGTTATTTATATTATATTTCTTATTATCAGTGTGTGTCATTACAATTTTTTGGATTTTGGTGCAATGATACACCAGGTGTATTGTAGGAATAGGTCCTATTCCTATGAAAATGAGTCAGTTATCATGAATGCCTAGAGAGATAAATCTGAGGCCCCCACGTGTCCAAAAGGCTACTCCGCAGCATCGTTACCATGCTCTTTCTCTCAGAAAAGATGCAACCTCTACAAATCCTGTCACCTCGAGTAGATTAAGCTTTCTGACGGATCGCTCCTCAATACTCTAACAAGAAAATATCCCTCATCAGTTCAATTCGACATACGCATCAGGCCAACGCTGATCAAGCGTAACAATACTTTTTCCAAAAAACAGGCCCATGTTTTGAACTTTTTGCCCGCAATGTCCTCCACCCTGAGAGCTCACGTGGAGGGGCCTCAGATTTATCTGTCTAGACTCTCATGCTTACCATTTACAGGCTCACCTCTTCAGCGAAGTTGATGATGACGTCATTCGGCACACTTTTTGGTAAATTAATGCTCATGTTTCTCGTCTTTTTGCAGAATGCTTTTTGCCAGACGCACGTGAGCGCTAAAACGTGCAGATTCTATACGCGGGTCGAAAGTGTGAAGTCGGACCCTTCGTTCTTCCAAGTGAAAGACATTGAAGATCTGGTGGCCAGGTCGAAGAAGACGGGATGCTGTCCGTTTTACTTGACCCGTCACCTCCAGGAAGAGGCTGAGGTCGTTTTCTTGCCCTACGATTACATCTTCGATCGCTCCATCCGCAGAAGATTGAA
This sequence comes from Nesidiocoris tenuis, assembly GCA_036186465.1. Classification (NCBI taxonomy): domain Eukaryota; kingdom Metazoa; phylum Arthropoda; class Insecta; order Hemiptera; family Miridae; genus Nesidiocoris; species Nesidiocoris tenuis. Next base: position 6,442,634 of record AP028920.1, read on the forward strand.
CCTGAATTTCAATGCGAGTATTTTGCATAATTTTACACGAATATCATGTTACCATTTGACTTTCATAATTGACAAAAATTCAATTATTGTAGGGTGCCATTGTAATATTGGACGAAGGCCACAATATCGAAGGGAAATGCGAAGAGGCGGCTTCTGTCGAACTTAGCAGCACTGACATTGCAGTTGGCATCCGTGATATCACTGAGGTAAGCAGCTGATCGTTCTTCAAGCCCTTCAGGTGTAAAACCTTCCCATAACTTCCTTTTCTGAAGTTTGAATACGTTTTTCTCTAGTTTGAACCAGTCAAAGATTAGTCTGAGTTCAAAGTCCTCTTCAAGCTTCTAAATTTGAAAAATAAAATTAATAAAAAACTAAGATTGTAAGGTTGTGTTTTTTCTCGGGTACCTATGGGTCTACTACCTACTAGACAAATCGTCGTCTTTTGATTTTTTGGATTTTAATTTTTTTTGGCCGAAAAACCGCCGGAAATTGTAGTTTCTGAGAGAAGTACTTCCGGTTTTGGGCGTTTTTGACCTGGTCTTTTGCTGGTTTTAACTGTATGGACCTGAAGACGTTTTGCGAGCCATTCATTTCATTTTGATGGGTTTGCTCTGGGTTTGAGGTCTATTACGAACCGAAATATTAGCGTTTTTTGAGGAATTTTTGTCTCTGGTCGTCCCCAGAATAATTTCGGTAGAACGGTGTGCAACTTGAGAAACCCGAAAATCAGCACGAAACGATCTTTGCATGCTGTTTGATTATGAGCATCCTCAATGTTCCTGAGCATTCAAGTATCCTAAAGTCCACTCCTCATGCCAAAAATTAAGTTCAAAGTTGACAGAGTCCGGTTTTGTTTGTATAGGAAATGAAGAAAATCCACGAGGAACTGAACAGCCTCGATGAGGAAATGATCGAACGCTCGTACACCACCGAGGACCTGATTTTCATGAAGGAGAAACTCATCGCTTTGGAGGAGGCCTTCGATGAATTTATGAAAAATTTGAAAGAGTCCAGTCGAGAATACAGGCCTGACACACTCAAGTCGCTCCTGGGTCAAGCCACGGTGAATAATTGTTTGGAATGATTTTTTTTAATATCTAACTAATTTGTCTGCATGCAGCGGAAAAATTGGCAATTTTTGTGTTTTTGACGTTCTCAAAATACTTTTAGATCGACGAAGAATCGCACAGCCGTCTTGAGTCCGGCCTGGGAGCCGTGTACGACGTTGTTGTTGCTCAAAATTCGGTCAATTCGCGAACGAGGCATCAAGCGTGCACATTGCGAAAAGTCGCCGATTTCATCTCGGCCCCTTTCCAGTTGGACGTTTTTTCGCCAAAGAATCTCAATTCTTTTGTCGTAAGTGGATTTCTATTGCTGGTGGAGGGGGTAAGAAAATGCATGATGATTGGTCGAGGTGGCGTCGGCGATGAGCCCAATAAATCTGATTGGGCTTTCCCTTGTCCATTCCCCCTCCAACAGCCTTACAGACTTTATGGGTATTGCGAGAAAATATTGGTAAAATATTTTCTCTATGGATTTAGGTACACGCGGAGCTAGTATTCGAAGCGACCAAGAGGAACAATTTCGGGACGCCGATTTCCGCCAACGATAGGTCCAAAGCGAAAGGTATCAAATTCGACCTTTGGTGCCTCAATCCCTCGGTCGGGTAAATATGATTTTCGCTCAATCTTGTCCTGGTCAATTAGTTTTATTGGTATCAATTACAGATATTTACACTTTTTTTCGCAGGATGCACCCCCTCGGAAACGTACATTCTCTGATCCTCACTAGCGGGACGTTGAGCCCGCTGAAAAATGCGATTTTGGAACTGGGGCTGAAAAATTTCGAAGCCGTTCGCAACGGCGCTGAACTCCAAACGGCCGAATTAGGACACGTCGTGTCCCAGGATCAGGTACTCGATTATGATCGCTTTTCTCGACTATTTGAGATATATTTTCTTCATAATGAGCTTTTCCTTGAAAAAGGCAGGGTGTAAAAAATGCACTATTTTCCTTCCCTCTTGGTTGTTTCATGCACTGATACCTCACCCATCCCTGTCAAACGGTTCTTTCCACCACATATTTAACTCCACCTCTTTGTACTGAAGTATAGGTTATATCTTGGTTCATTTTTGAAAAATAGACGCATATTTCGTAAAAATAAGTACATATTTGAGAATTTTTATCACATATGAAACTAAGCCCTAATGATAAGATACTAAGGTGATACTAAGATATTTAGATGATTCCACTCAATAAGCCAGAAAAATTTATTTTTATTTTTCCGGCTTATTATAATATACTTAGCTATCCTCTAAGTACAATTTTTCATTTCCAGTTCATGATTTTCGCCTTGGGCAAGGGCCCCAACAATGTTCAACTTTCCTCCGGCTACGCTAATAAGTAAGCATCCTCTTGTATCAGCTGATAGAATTAACTGAAAATTTAATTTTTTAAAAATCTGATTAATTGAAAAAATTTAATAATTTTTAAATTATCGAATTAACTAAATTTTGTAACTTGAAATTTCAATTGAACCTAGTTCATTTCTTTTTTTTAGGGATAATTTATCGTACTGGGAAGAGCTGGGTTTTGTCCTCCAGAATTTCATAAGACTGATACCAGATGGCGTGCTGATGTTTTTCCCCTCGTACGGAGCTCTGAATAAGGCGATCAATACTTGGAAATTCAAAGGCTTGTGGGACCGACTGAATGCTATAAAGGTTTGTTAAATCGCACGTCAGACCGTTCCTCTCCCTATCCCACAGACAGTCTGCACAGACCAGAAAATTAAGACGAATAACGTGTCGGTTTCCAGCCGCTATTCTCCGAGGAGACGGACAAGAGGCGATTCAACATGGCCGTCGAAGGCTACAGGACGTCGGTCGACGCTAAAAAAGGTGGCGTCCTTATGGGCGTCTGCCGGGGCAAGATGTCGGAAGGCATCGACTTCAGCGACCAGTACGGGCGTGCTGTTGTTGTATGCGGCCTCCCATACGCATCGTTCGTCAACCCCCGTATCAAATGCAAAATGCGATATATAGACAGCCTTGGCATCAGGGTGAGTGGCATTTGGAATTTTAGTTTTTAAACGACTCGAAAAAAAAAATAGGTTACTCAAATTGACTTTTTGTAGGGATTTTGTTTTTGTTCCTTTTTCTTGGTATGTATTCTGCTCTCACCCAGCCAATTTTGAAATTCGAAAATCGGTTTTCTGGGATGTCAAGGAAGTCTGCCACTTGATACTGCTATTTTTTTAGCAGTATTAGGAGTAAATCTAGCATAAATGTAACACAAATCTCAAAAACATGAATTTGTTTTTTGAAAATTCGAAAATTTGTGTCTGACAGCTTTATCAATGTCTAACACTATTGCCTATTTTTTCCCAAATCTTTTCGCGTGGTAGTTGGTCGCATTTTTTCTAGAAATTTCCGATTTTAGAGTTGGTGCTACGGGTGAGAAATTTTATGAAAGGAGAAATTGACGTTTGATTGCAGAACAACGTGGTTTTTCCCTACAAAATTGACCAATTTTCAACTTTGGCTCAATTTTATGCATACCTTAATTAATGGTACTTAAATTAATGTTAAAAAGCTGCGAATGCTTTGAGGTTATAGTAAATTTAACGGGCTTTCCAACGTTATTCTCACTTTTGGCTTTACCCTACTTATCGAAGGAGAAATTGACGTTTGATTGCAGGAATTTTGAAATATTTTCAGTAAATTTATGCTCATTTGCGATTAGGAGCTTCGTGGCGATGACTGGTATCGTAACGACGCCACAAAAGCCGTTAACCAGGCGACAGGCCGGGTCATTCGTCATGCGAAAGACGTCGGAGTCATTCTACTGTGCGACGCCAAATTCGAACAACCTGGCATCCAGGCGGCCATGTCGTCATGGCTGAAGCCGGTCCGCACCATGAGGAGTTTCGGGGAGGCCGTGTCGGCGCTTCGGTGCTTTTTCAGGAAGCATCCCGTCCTTTTCAAGGTAGTTCTCAAAAATTTTTCATTGGTGACAAAAAATCAGCAAGTATATGTACTGAGTCGAGTGAAATGTCTAGAAAGAGGCGCCAGTCGCTACGTCAGCTTGTGTCCCTGCGCCCGCCGTGGACTTGACCTCCGCGCCTTCATCCTCCAGCTCCGCCGGGCCGACTAGCTGCAAGCTGCCAACGCGGCCTCTCGAAAAACCATCGAAGTCCTCCTGTCTGGAAATATTGGCGGAAGACGATAACGAAAACGTACGTTGTTCTCGAGAAATGTCACCACTCTTTTTTTGGGGTTCCCAACTTTTTTTTAATTTTTCACGTTCTTCAGGACGTCGCTCCCAAAAAACTCCCTCCGAACAGTCCGATCAAAAGTTGGCGCCAGGTGGTCCGGCAAGCGACCAACGTGGAAATCACCGGCCCGGCCACCAAGAGATCCTCGAGGCCGACGCCGTTCATTCCTAACAAAATGAGAGTCGAGCCCGACACGCCGGAAAACAGGCAGAAGACGCGGCTGATGAATGAATATAAATTTTTACTCCACGAGGTGAGAGCTTTTGGTGTTTTATGAACCCTACCATCTTTTTTCTTGATACTGTCTCAAATTTAATCGGAACTTTTTTCCATTCCCTCCTTAGGAGTAGACGTGTACGCACCGGCGTATCGTTGCAAGTGTCGCAGTTTACTTATTTAACTTATTCAGAACTTTGCACTTTTTAACAATTTTTTATTCAACAAAAATGAATGGTTTTCCTACTGGCAAGTCGATCCGCGCTGAAGGTATTTTCTAACTTACCATTGAGATTTACAAATAAATAATTTTTTGTCTCTTTGCCCTATTGTCTTGATATTTTTCACTTTTTCAACCTTTTTTTGCTAAATTTTGTTTTTATTTTTTACTGATGAAATTTTTTATTTTTTAAATTTGTTTGCCGGGTTCGTTTTTATTTTTATTTATTTTTCTTTTTGCTTAATTTATGGCTTAAAATTGTTTTTGTTAGTTTATGTATTTTCTTAATTTTCGTTTTTGCAATTTTTTTTTAAATTAAAGTTTTTGTAAATTTTTTCTTAATTTTTTTTTTCAATTACTTTTTTTGTTCAATTTGTGTCGTATTTTTGTAATTTTTGTTCAAGTCAAAAATCTTAAAGATCCGGTTTTTGACGTTATCTTTGATTATGACAATTTTTTGGCCAGTTAAGAGCAGTTTCACTTGCACATATTTCATGGCAAAATTTCGAAGGCAATTTCATCGTTTTTTTTTCAGATTAAAAGAACGCTGGACGACAAGAGCTACCAAATTTTTTTCAACGTATTAAAAATGTACCAGAAAGATAAAGATTTGACGATTTACATGGACAAATTGTCGATTTTCTTTCCTAAAGACGACCCACTACTTTCTGATTATTTCAGAGGTTTGTAGCCGATGTATTGCGATTAATGTTAACTGTAAAGATAAAAAGGGAATTTTTAAAAGTTGTACCTAAAAGTCACTTCCGCAACGCCTTGAATGGTAAGTGCGATGGGGCGAATCACGTAGCAAAAATGCTGTTAAGCATAGTGCGCATCGCAGCGCTCAACTATTGCTAAGCATAGAGCGCGTCGCAGCAAAAATGTTAAGCATGTGCCGCATCGCAGCTAAAAATGTTGTCAAGCACGGGGCGCATTGCAGCAAAAATGTTGCCATGCATGGGGCGCATCGCAGAAACGTTGTTAAGCAAAGGGCTCATCGCAGCAGAAATGTTGTCAAGCAAAGGGCGCATCGCAGCGCAAACGTGTTGTCAAGCATGGGGAGCATCGCAGCGCAATAATATTGCATCGCGATGCGCACCCGTAGTGCTCTGTGCGGAAGTGACGTTTGTATATAACTAACATAGGACATGGAAGTATTGTGCGTTATTGCGAAGTTTTAAGTTGATTTCCTTTTCAGACTGTCACAAGTTCCTGACAAGCGAGCATAAAAAGCGTTTCATCGAATATTGCGCCGTCAACGGCTACGGGGTCGTCGTGTCGTCGTCGCGAATACTCGAAGAGCCGCCGGAACCTTGATCGAAGATCTCAGGCTGGAATTTCGGATTAATCGCAAATCCAGGCCGAGGTTTCCTGTATACTGTCCATATCTGTACAATAAAATATTCCAACTCAACTTTTACTTATTTGTAATGATTTCGTTTTTTTGAAATTGTTAAAACGTTGAAATCCGCTATTTTTTAAGCGATCGCCCGTCACTCGCGGGTTGCAAATGAAATTGCGACCAAGTGACTGACGCCCTCCGAGTTGTTACCGAAGGATTGTAAATAGTTTCCTACATTTTTGAAAAAATATATTTTGTTGGTCCGATCCGAGAGTTTTTTTAATTAAATTATTCGCTTCAACTCCTGCGTTATTGAGGTCTTCCTGGCTCTCGCCAAAATGAGTCCGTATTTTGGTCGAGTTGTTGCGGTACGTGATTTTTGGGGTGAAGACAAACCTCTGTACCCAGAAATAATATTTTCGGCACATTTTGGTTTCATAATTTATTGTTTCATAATACCCGCAAAAACCCAGTACCTATACAAAAAAAAAATTAGTTGTCAGCATTATTTTTTTATTATCAAAAATGTTTTATTGTCAAAACATTTTTTTTGACAAGGTAAGGTTTATTCTTCAATTAATTTGCCTAGCTAGCTTTCCAGGTGTTTTCAAATTTTGAATTTCACCAACTCCCTATTCCAGTTTAATGGCCTGACCCCTGTATACTTGAGGTAAATATTACAGCCGGCTCAAGCAAGTCATTAGACTCGAGTTTGACCTATATTAGGCCTCTTTTATGTAACTCGTACTCATTACGTGGGTCTCTTAATTATGAGAGATAAAGAAATCATCTTTGTCACTCGCCGGCCATTGTTCCGTGACAGCGGAGGTTTAAAAGGACAATAATTCGCCTGCTTTAATGATAAAGTGATGCAACCTGTTCACTTTGCCCATTGACAAAATTAGTGTTGGCGTCGTTGCATTGCTCAACGGTGTCTCATTTTCATCTGAACTTATACTTTGACAAGTTAAATCATTTTTGAAATTCGATTTCAATGCTGCCGGTTGAAAGGTATACCTAATGTTGACCAGGCGCCCGATATTTTCGCTTTTTGGTTCCGGAGCGAAATATGAGTTTCCTGCAGATTGCAGTTCAAAGATTGTAAATTTGAAAATCAGCGGTAGGTACCTAAATAAGCATACAACAAAATTCTTACATGGAACTCTCTGTTCGGCATTTTTGAAAGTTAACACATCCTAATGTTTACATCCCACGGGAAAGGACCGGCCCGATTCATTACGTTATATTTCATTCAGCGTCGTCTAAAGGGCACGGGTAAAAAAGCGATACCGGAACTGGGGGAGCCGGCATTTGCAGCCGAAGATGTCTTGTCGCCATCCTGACGATACAGACCTGAAATAGCCGAGAGATTTGAGTTCAGACCAGACGTCCGTCCTCTCGGCCTGCCCGTTCGATTCAGGCAGTTACGGGCTCGAGATTACGCAAGGTCCACTGCACTGGAGTTCAGTTGAATTGGATCGTCCATCCGTCGTTGGAGAAAGTAACTAACTACCTCGTTGGTACCTTCTTTTGGACAGGACCGAATTTGGAGACGATATTGTGCGATGTATCCGCGTATAATGTTCTATTGTGCACAAGCGTCCGATTTACGATAAGCTTTACATAGAGCAAGAATTAATTTTAGCGATTTCTATCGCAATCTTAAGGAATGAGCCTTACAACTAAATTGACGTATTTTGAAATTTATGTGAAATAATTTTAGGATCTGTTCGATGAGGCCAGTCCTGGGCGAGTAACTACTGGCGCCAAAGAAATTCAAGCCATGTGATTGGGTAGATTTACTTAGCGTAACTAGCCCAGGACGGCCCAGAGCAGACCCTTGGAAAAAGCCTTAAGTTGGTCCATAATCCGGATTGGTACAGAGAGGCTCCTGGTTCCTGATCCCACCGTAAATAACGGCGGCTAACCACCGGCATCCTCCAAATCACGGTATCCGCCCAAAAGTGGTGGGAGAGGAAGAGAGGTTTTTCGGGTTTTCGCTCATAACTCAAAAAGGGAAGGTCGTAACGTAAAATTGACTCATATCAAAATAAAAGATCCAAAAATTTTCTACAAATTTTATTCCATCCATTTCTTTCCTAACTTCAACCGTTTCAGAAATATACGCTGTCAAAAGTGACGACTTTCGGAAAACATTCAATCCCACGTTGTTAATAAATCTGCGGTTCCGTCTAAACTACTGATTTTAGGGCAAAAGTCGTAATAGAAAAAGTTGTCGAAAATCAAATTTTCTTCGGGAATTCGTATTCGCATTTTTCTCCCGACAGTTCCTGCTGTAAGTATTCGATTTTTATGAACAATTCTTTAAATTTCACTTTACGTTCCTGACCCCACCGTAAATAAAGGCAGCTAACGACCTCTACCCTCCAAATTAAGAATTTCGAAAAAGGTAAAATTATTAAAAAATTAAAAAGCAAAATTTCGAATATAAAATTACGAAAATAAATGGAAAACGTTGACGAAACATGAAACGACCAGTTACGAGGCAAGGTCGTAAAAATAAGCAGGACATGTCGAAACCGGGATGAGCAGTTCTTGTCCGAGAGCCGAAAAACCTGCGACCGGCACGTTGAAAAGCGAGTCGATTTTCGGTTCCAAATGCGATGTCAACATTTTGGTACCTGGGCGCATCTTTTTACTCTGATTTTACAGTTATAAGTTATGACACCCATCATTTGTCAAGTAGGTATACCTACCTACCTACAAGTATACCTACCTGCCTGTATGAGGAAATAGTGTCATCGTCCAAAAACTGATTACCAATTTTTCGGTTCGTTTCTTACGTCCGAATTTTGACATTTTCAAATTTGAAATTTTTAGAATTTTCAAATTTAAAATTTTGAAATTTTTAGAATTTTCAAATTTAAAATTTTGAAATTTTTATTATTTTCAAATTTAAAATTTTTAAATTGGAAATTTCCAAATTTGAAAATTTTAAATTTCTTAATTTGAAGTTTTTAAATTTGAAATCTGGAAAATTTCAAATTGTGAAAGTTTAAAATTTGCAACTTTGAAATTTTAAAAAATTTTAATTTTACCTTTTGAAATTTTTGAAATGTTGAAAAGCGAGGCGATTTTCGGCTTCAAATGCGATGTCAACATTTCGGTACCTGGGTGCATCTTTTTACTCTGATTTTATGCTATAACTCCCAAAGTCAAGTATACCTAAATAAGGAAATATTGTCATCGTCCAAAATTGATATTATAGCTACTGCCACCCAGGAAGGCCTGTTAGGAATCCGAGCTGGAGTTGAGAATTCAACAATGTAGGTAACTATGCGTAAAGGCGAGTTAGCTCATAATGTAGGTCTCATTTCAGGTATGTATCAGTTATAGGTAGCCGTAGGTCTCATTTACAGTCGCAGATGGCAGAGCGGCATTTTCACTAGATCTTGACTGTCTCTCCATTACTGGATATCGCGTTTCCGGGTAGGTGAGTATAATACGAGAATGCTACCCCTACACGTTGTTACGTGCGAATTAGGTCAGTATACACATGAACTGATGTCAATGGGTTGTCAGGTAGCTTGAGATCAAAAGCGCCTAAGAATTTTAAAATTTGCAAGACTGCCATGAGACTGGTCTTTTCAGAACAAAAACCTATCTCAAACAATCAGTTTTTATTTATTTATTTTTCTCTTTTTTATACCTACTTAATAAGAAATGAAAAATATTTAAAATATTTTCTTAAATTTCCTATGCAATGTGGAAGAGAGGCGTTTTATGGGCCCTAACAGTGTACAGATAAGTAAATATGTATAATAAATATTCTTCAAATATGTATACTATATCTGAAAAGAAAAAATAGTGCTCATGAGTGCGTAATGTGGGCGAGGGAAGCAAAGTATTGATTAAAATTCCATATCAGTAGATATCCTAATAAAAAGCAGTAGGGAGCAGGGTTTCAGTGGATAGGTAACATATTTAAATTCACCCATTTTGCCAGCGGAAGCAATACTTTCCTTCTTTCTTAAATTGTAAAAATCGGCGAAAACGCGCAGACGTAGCAAAACGATGCATAAGATAACGACGTATTCTAATAATGCTTCGAGGCAGATCGGAAAGACCCTCATTTCGTGCAGATGGTCTGATCTGAAAGCAACCGAGCGCGTAACAGACTAATGAAGTGTCGAGTTACGCTTTTCGGACGTCAAATCTGGGCACGAGTTGTGAAACGTATCCCGAATGAAAGGTGGCAATAATTTGGCGTGATTAATCAATGGGTATATCCACCATAACGCAGCAATCAAGAAAATTGAGGAAGACACCAAAATGAGTCAGCTCTTCATCTATTTTGTAAAGTCATGTGCCGTGTGGCATTAATTTATTATTTAGGCTTATGATTTATAGAGTGTAATTTTGCTATTCTTTCTGCATTCTGTTACAAAACTTCAAGACCTTTCATGTGAACCCGATACAATCCTGTCAACAATCCGATACAGTGCAATCCTATTGTGCAATTTCGAACTATAGTGCGAAAAACACGAGCGCCTCCAGAAAAACGTTATACCTTCAAGTTCCAGGCGCCTAATAATTATGGCACTTCACCCGGCGATCTTGGCGAGGCGATAACGAGCATTTGGGGTCATGGTTTTCTCAGAGACCATCTCAAAGAATCACCAGTCGGGATGATGAGTATCTCTGCTCCACTTCGGAGCAGACAGCATACTCGATTACGATAATAACAGTTTCGTAAGGATTGATTTCAATTTCTTGGCGATCATAAATTACCTATGTGATCCTACGATAAACATTGAATATGAATCGGATTTATTTCGATTTCAGGCGAGTTTTGAATTAGGCATAGGTAGGTAGTGAGTTTTTTGATACTTCTGACCTAAACAGCCTCAAAAAGTTCAAAATATAATCAAATTGAGTCAAAAATTGACTTGTCAAAATTCTAATTCTTATTAAAATCAATATTAATTTTAAAAAAATTAATATGATAAATTATTAATAAAATTGATCGTACTTTGGTTTTGGGGAGGAAAAACGCAATGAAATATTGCTGAAAAGCGGCCTGAAACGCTCTATGAGTAACAGGGTATTAGAACTTGGAAGGAGGTTCGTGGACCCCTGGTCAGACCGGGCCGATACTCGGCCGCCAGACTTCGGGACGGGACCGGGCTGAAATTCGGCCGCAAGACCGGACGAGAATTGGTCATGAGACTGGGCCGAGAATTCAGAAAATATTGCTGTAAGGCGGTAGAAGCTAGTACCTTGTTTAACCTGATTCGAAATAACCTGATTTGAACGATTTAAAATCGATGTTTTATCTAGCAGAATAAGCGGATATTTTTTATAATCCGATGAACCTGAATTTGATTGCGATTGCCCTTCTATCTGTAAATTTTTCGGGGACCTGCCCGTACTAAATAAATCCAATAAATAAAGTACAGTTTAGTTCGTTTCTTTGGCCATAGCTCGGAAAGTCGGTCGATCTGATACAGATCGAACTTCCATTCCATCGTGTACTCTACCAATCTGAGCGACTGTCTACTCGAGGGTTCCACGTAATTGTTAGGTGTCGCTTTTTGAAGGGAACATCCGCCGGTTTGGAAGCTTCCTAGAAAAAAGCTGGAGCGCTTGCAATGGGTTGAGTGACCGCAGTTACGCCACACTTAATGCTTCCATATTTATGGACTGGGGCGTTCAATTTGTCCAATTTACAATACCCACAAATTTTTTGCCAATTTACCTACCAACTCGGTGGACTCACGTCACTTTCTGACGCTGTACGGCTGCAATTCAACTACGGCAATGTAACTTCTCATTAAGGAACTTACCATTTATTTTATTTACCGATCTCGTTTCAAAGTCCAGTTTAACATTTAGAACAAAATGCCTTCTCGCTTTCATATTGCATAACTAAAGCTTTCGAACATAATCTGGCCTCTCCATCGCCGGACTGTCAGTTTGACCTTTGAGCCCGTCCCTCGCAGTCCGTATTCCGCAGTACGGCCGTTCCCTTTCTAATGTATTTTCGCCCGAATGACCAGAATATTTTCGGACTCGAACACTTTTCGGTCTCATCGAAGGATTACGTTAGCAGAGTTACGGACTTCGTTTTAAACGGCCTGCTCTTCTGCCGGTTAAAATGCGTGCATTCCTTTTCACTTGAGTGCTAAATTGACTCGACCTCACGTAGGGGAAATGATCTGCCGCGGGGCAAATGGAAAGAAATCGTATTTCAGCCACACGAGAACCTGAAAATTGGCAATAGTCGGATGAGCGAAACTTTTAGGGACGTTTTATAGAAAAAATGTATCTATCCAAGGAAGCTTCAGATAAATTTCACATCCGGATGGATTAATTTTGTCAATAAGCCAAACTTGAGTGACTTTATTCACTCAAATGGCCATATCTCCCTCAATTCTCGACCTTTTTTAAAATTTCCTAAATTGTAATGTCTGTCTAGCCAAGGCCAATCATCCTGAATCTCTCTTCGAAAGCTGTCGTCCAGAGTCTGAGATTTGGAGCACTCTTCGCCTGAACGAAGAAAGCAAAACAATGACGTAATTTTTTTTCTTATTTAACAGAGATTCTTCTCAACTTACATCGAACTTCTCGATATAACCGAAGAATGCTCTGAGAATCCCAGAATGATGAGAAAGGAACCAAACACGCGTGACAGCAGGTGCAGCCGTAGTTGTAATGATATACGACTAGAAGTTCATAGTAGTAGTTGTATTGTAGTTGTATAATGACCAGGAATTCTCCCGAACGCAATTGTGATAGCTGCAAAAGGATCTACGTTATTATGCCGAGTCGAAGACGTTTTTGCTCAATTTCGTCCTTAACCGCTGTTGTTAACATTTTTCCAACACTTTTCTTCCGTTGCGCAAGGTGGCCAACGAATATTTTTGCATGCACCAAACAAAATAAAACATCGGTGCGTTTTGTTTGTAGTCGATGTTTCATAGTATAGTTTTCATCGTCGAAATATGCAGCAGAATGAATTACAACACAGATTCATGTCAAATGGTTGGACAGCTTTATGCCTTGGGGAAGGTCAAGGAAGACGTTCTGGTCGGGTCGTACAACTCGAAAAACCTTGAATGTCGTGCTGAACTTCACGACCTCAACGGCCGAACGTTGAACCGACTTAATTCGTAGACTCGTGTCTTCAGAGCAGGTGTCAAGTCACGAAGACTTCCCGACGCAGAGTACGGACTTGACTCTTTTTACAGCGATTTCAAAATAACTGACGTTACTCAATTTGACTTGTAGGAATTTTTTTAAAAATACGTTCATCATTTTTGGGTTTATTGATCAAAGCAGGTTTATCGATTCAACTAAGGAACTTAACTGGTAGCAATTTTTCTTTACAAAACGTTTCCTAGAGAACCCCTCGTTTAGCTGTTAGGTGCCTTCTGAATTGGTTAGGTACTTGTACCCAGTTACTTATGGGACGTTGGCCAACTTTCGCCTTTATGGTTTCGTACGCCGGAATGCCTTCCTATTTCCCAGTTCCTTCCTACGCACGTTGGTAAGTACGTGGTTCTTGATCTTTGACGGTTCAAAACCGCCAACACCGCAAATGGCGAGCGTTTTTATAGGTAAACGGTCGAGGCCCTGACGCATGTCTTCGAATTGAGATGTATGAAAAGGTACCTAAATACAGGGTGTCCGAACTGGGAGTAAACAATTTTTCGGGTGAAATGAGATCGAAAATGAACAAAACGCCGCCAACCGCAATTTTCTATCTTAACCCGTTTCCAAGACACGATTTTTAAATTTTTTTTCTGGAAAACCACACTTTGCAAAATAGTGATGCGTGTAGAGCTCGATCAGTCACATCGTTAGGGCTAGCCTAGAACGCCCTAAGTCCATGGGAAAGTAGAGAAAAATCACTTTGTCTCAAGTCCATTACCTACGCGAGTTTTGCTCGTCATCCCAGGCAAGAAGGTCCTAAGTAAGGCGAACTAAGCTAAAAATTTTAGTAAAAAAAAAGTTCATTTTTTGCATTTTGAGAAAAACGAAATTTTGTGAAGTTGCCTAAATGATTCGTTCAAAGCGTCCTATGTTCCACTACTACTATACTAGGTAGACCGTCCTAGGTACATCAATGTCTTCCTCGAAAGACATTAAATCAATTGGAACATAGGACGCTTTGTACGAATAGTTTAGGCAACTTCACAAAATCTCGTTTTTCTCAAAATGCAAAAAATTGACTTAGGGCGCTTTACCTTCGGACGGCAGTGTAATAGTGTATGTGCTCCTGTGTGTATGTACCCGTTAAAAAGTCGGATAAATTTTCGTCCCACGTAAAGCATGAGCACAAGCGGAAAATGGTGTTTACAACCAACCGACCGATTTTGATGGAAGACAAGTGAAGGGCGTACCTATGGGCTCTTTCAATTCACCGGAACCAAGCAATTATGTTTCGTCTCCAGGAGAGAAGACAATCGACTGAAAACTAACTGAGCAAACCAACTGAACAACAACCTTTCTCTGAGATCTCGGACTCGGCTTCCTCATCCGTTCACCCTCCGTGGACAACAAATCGCCTCTCGTCCGGCGTACGAGTCACGTCGTTTCTGCACACCAATTTACGAGTCTTTATTTACGTGGCCTTTCTGTCAGTTGAAGCGTCTGTTGGCTCAGGTGAAAGAGTATCAATCAGATACGCCTCAATGTGCGCCAGTTAATAAGATGAAATTAATTATATAATTATGAAAATAATTTCTTCCATGAGACAGCGTTGGAGCTCTCATATCAGGGGTTCACATTTTAAATTACCGATTATCGATTTTTTTTTAGTTTTACCAAAGTTGTTTTATTATCATGGCCTTTGCTCAGTAAGCCTGGCGCTTACAATTCTTCATTTCATCATTCTAAAATAGTTAATGGTTCCAATCATTCCCCTTCATGTTTCCTGACGGGTTTTACTCACACCTGGTGGTCTCGGAGCCCTGATTGAATAAACAATCGAAAGCTCGGCAAAAGAGGCGTCTCGTTCCGTTTGACCCCAACCCCGATCAGCTGACAACCATAAAGATCGAGTGAATTTTTGAGTATCGACCCGTTATTCAATTCTTGAAGTCAAATATCAGTCAAAAAAAAAAGTTCGAGGGTCGATCCATCTATACAAAAATCACATTATCGATGTAAGTAAATGATTACTTTTTGGTAAAAATCGAACAATTAGTTGGCAGGGAGGTTTTATCAAATCAAACCATATTCACTACTTACGAAGAGTCTGTATACAGGCTCTAGATACATCCCTACAGGCAGTTGAGTAGGTACATATCTCAAAATAGAACAGCAATAATTGTGTATTTAAAATATAGGAAGATTACCCATAATTGAAATCCTCAACTCTCATACCAAAAATTATTGCTTGAAATAACATGGGAGGAGCCTGGAGAGGCCCTGGTCACCAGTCCAATTCCAACTCGGAACAGGTACATGGCTGAATCCGAGGACGTTCGGGCAAGACTAGTGACCTTTGGCCTCATCGCCACAAGATCAGGTGTCCAGCCCAACACATGAAGAACAACGCTACAAAAAGAATGCCGTCGAATTCAGCTGAATTTAACCACAAATTTAACAACACTAACGGATTCTGAATTTTGGGGAAAATGTGCCTAAAATCTTCCATCTATAGAGGGAGTCGGAAAAAAGTCGGGAATAGTGTTAGACAATTATGAAAAGATATCAGAGGCAAAATAACTAATTTTCAAAAAAATGGTGTTTTTTAGATTTATGTTACATTTTTGGCTGCAGTGCCACCATTCCTAAAAAAATGGAAAAAATATTGGTATCAAATACTTCCTCGACATCCAATTAAAAGAATTTTTGAAATGGGATCAAAATTAGCTGGGTGAGAGCGGCGACATTAAAAAACCCTACAGTAAGTCAACTTGAGTAACCTCTTTTTCTAAGTCGGTTAAAAATGGAACGATTTGACTACTTTTTGATTCGCAGTATTAAGTACTATAATTCTGCAATGCTGATTCTACCACTGACCGAATGAGAAAAACTATCATAAATTATGATCTCATTCCATAACTTACTTCGCACGTAGGTACCAAAAAATGGGCCTTACCTGCCTTAAGTGCACCTTTGGCTTATTTGCCACACAAATCAACTGTTGGTTACCCTGTGAAACTGATCATCGCTGGTTTCACTTGCCTCTGCCAACATGAAAATCAAGTATGGTACAAAATCCGGCAAACAGTATGGAGGCGTTCACATTCGCTCCCTAGGCAAGAAAGGCCGCGGCAATCTCGCCCCCAGAGCGTACGAAAGTGAAACGTTTTTTGGTAGAACAACCCCTGAGAGGGACCGGGGGTTCCCGAGGGAAGAAGGGGTTGCTATATAAAGGCAAACACCAACTCCAGCATCTGCATTACCTTTCTCATCCCTTTTCACGGATCCGTTCCACCAGTGCAAGCCAACGATTCTTTGGGATATACGAAAATGGCGACTTACGTGAGTACCTATGATACATTTTCATTTAATATTAAATTTGGGTAAATAAATTTAGAGGCTACAGGGGAAAAACTATGAAAGTTCAAAATATTTTTGGTCAACTTTTTTTAAAATAAAAATAACAAAATTAATGCATACAATTTTTTTCGATTTTTGAAAATATGACTTTTTAAAAGAAGTCTATTTCTGGAGAATATAAAAAATTATAATTACATTACCTATTTTTATTCAAAAGAAGTCAAGTTTTGAAAATTTTGAAGCAAAATACTTTGAAATTTCCTCGTATTTTAGCAGCAGCCTCAAAATGATTTTGCTTTTAGATGGTTAATATTAATTTAATCCATAAAATAAATAAAATAATAATATTGCCGGTCTTGTGTGACTGAGAGTCCAAAACGTTCCGATAAGGCTGAAATTTGAATCACGAACCTAACTTTAATACTTATTTATAGGAGAATGAAAAGACTATTTGCATACCTAAATAATAATAATAAATATTCATAAAAATATAAATAAATGAAATATAAGGATACTTAGGTAGAGGTATAAATAAAACCAAAAAATGGTAATAAACGTAATAATAATTTTGTCAAATGGATTTAAAACTAAACCATCCCTTGCCTATTTATGAAACTTGAAAAATTCTGACTCCCAAATTTGATTCAGACCGAGTGGAACAGACATACGCTATGACAACTCAAATTGGATTGTTGATTGACATTGGTGTTCAATAGATAGGTAAACGAACAGCCTAATCCCTTATCCTAATATTTCTTTTTATTTGGCAGGTGCTGTTAGGTTTGTGGTGCCTTGTGGCTCTTTCAGCAGCCCAGTCGAGCCAAGAGAGGCAGGTGCGCCTCGACGACATCGAACGCGACAACCTGAAATCGCCTCAACAGACGCCTCAGCAGACGAGACCGACGGCTTTACAATACCAGCAACCGTCGAGCCTACAGTACCAGCAACAACCGCAATATCAGCAGCAGCCTCAGTACTACCCAACGTCGCCATTGCTGATCCAGCAATACAGCAATCAGGGCCAGCAGTATTACCAGGGCTTGCCAAACGCGCAACCTTCGGCTTATCAGCAGCTGTACTACTCGCAACAGCCCCAACAGCCCGTCCTGATACCGCAGCATCAATCGCTCCCGTTCCCAGTGATGCTGATCCCATCGTCATACCTGCTGCAGCAAGATTTGAACGCCCTTCTCTACAACAGCATTGCTGCAGGACAGCAGCAGCAGCAGCAGCATCAGCCATCGGCCAAGTACGCCCCGCAGGCTCCCCTCCAACAGCAGCTTGTCCAGCCATCGGCGTCCAAGGGTGGCTTCCGACCCAGCCCGCAGATTTCAATCCACCCTCAGTCCAGCCCCTTGGTTTACCAGACGGCCCAGGCTTACCAGACGTCGCCCCAGCAATACAACGCGTACCAGACGCTGTATCAGCAGAAATTCGCCGCCGGAGTCAAATCGACTGTAGCTCCACCACTGAAGGACAACTACGTCGGGCAGGGAACCAATGCGCAACCCGCTTACTCGGCATACAAGCTTCAACAATAATGGTGCCAAGTGAAATGAGAAACCTTGACCATCAAAAAATGGCAGGCTCCCACCTCCCGAATCCTTCGCTAGTCTTCTGTGTAAATAATGTGACCCAAGTTGCCAACTTTGTTTTTAGATAAGTAACTAAGTATTTTTTGTTACCTAATGATTCTTTTTAATAAAAAGAATGAAAAATGAAGCATTAGCTTTCTTGCCTGACGAGCAAGCCTCTTGCCTTACTAGGCAGACGCCTCACAAGGCAGACGCCTTACTGGGCAATGTCCCAAACTGTCTGGACGCAGGAGGGACCAGGTTCGAGTCCTACCGGCGCGATAACATGTTTCTTATTTCGAATATGATCACATTCCTGCTCCTCTATTATGATTTGGTATAGATAAAATGAAACGATGAAGCGCAGAAATGGTTAACAGACGAGGGTTCGAATTTGGGCGTTTTTACCTCACATTTGGGTTGACAGAGCCACTGCTGTACCCATTTTCCAACCAAAAATTGTGGACCCAAGAAAAAACATTTCCAACCCACCCTGAAATTTTCAGGGTTAAAGTGCGTTTCAAAAGGCGTAGAATCCGAATCTTTAATAATTAAATTATAAATCTTCAATAATTAAAACTTCCTTCCGTCCGCCTTGAACACTTTTTCTCCCAAACGGCTGTAAATTTTTTTTGTTTAAAATCTTCAGGAAAATTAACCCATGCGCTGGGACCCGGAAATAATAAACTCCAGCGTAAGAATTTGCGGCGTTTTGTATTACGAAATTGAAGGATAAAGATCCCATAAAACACCGAAACCTGACAAGGAAATGTCTGAGCAGGTGGCGTTAAATAAAGGTTCGCCATCGCGTGATGATAATCCTGTCGGAAAAAAATGCTAACACTCCACCTGGGTATCGCAAGTGCCAATTCAGTGACACAATCAACCTCGCTGTCAACATTCAGTCCATCAACTGGTGGATCATCAGTGAGTAGGCATTCCACATTTCAAGATAGGGATAAACAATAGCACCTGCCTAGTTCACTGAACTAAAACGATGAAGTAATGTAAGCCCGTATAAAATAGGTAGGTAGAATATAAGTTTGAGCGAATAGTTTGTATCGAAGTGTCTTCAAAGGCTATACGCCGTACGAGAGAGAGGCCAATTCGCGTGAGTAGCTAGTCAGGTTTTAGCAATAGGCGAACTGATTCAAATTTTATCGATGCCCACAGTTTTCCGATCTTAAGTCTCCCCAATGGTAGGTACCTTTTTGACAAGTAGGTCCTTACACTGCGTATTTACTACCATCAAGCACAGAATAAAGAATAGACCCTATGGAGGGCTCCACGGTCGACAGCGCTGAGCTGGAAAACTATTCAAGGACAGTTGATTTGATACCTTCCAACTCAATATTGAAATTTCGAACAGCAGTCTCCACAATATTCAGGCTTGATAGACAAACAAAGTGCAAATCATTTGCATCACTCGCTAAACCAATAGAATCCATCATGCTCTAGTTTTTTCAATTGCCGAATTTTTATATTCAACCGATGAATCGGCTGCTAAATTGTCTGGCATGTGGCAGCAATTTGAATAATATAACTCGATTTTCTCTAAAATCATCGCCAGTTTCTGATGGCGCGCATCTATACGCATGGCTTTTGGATGGCGGCGACGCTCGTGTTCGCCTTTGCCGAAGGCGCTCGCCAATCGGCCGCCACCTCTCCGTTAGTATCGGCGCCGGCTGGTAAGTTCTCGGGATACCGGATGACGTCTTCGCAGGGCAGAGATTTCTGGGCTTTTTCAGGCATCAGGTACGCCAAAGCACCAATCGGAAATCTGCGTTTCAAGGTGAGTTGCACGATCTCATACATTAGTATAGTTGTCAATTCGAAAAATGAAATCATGACACATTCGCTAGATTGATTGTTAACAATGTTTGCCCGGTCAGGCTCCAGTTCCAGCTGCGCCCCTCAGAGACAAGCAAGACGCCGTTACTGAGGGTCCAAAATGCTCCCAACTCAACACCAAGGACTTTAAATCAACTGAAGGCTCGGAGGATTGCCTTTTCCTCAACGTCTACACCCACGATGTTAGCCAAATCCGTCATTTGCATGCTATTGTTGACAGATTGTTCACATCATTTCACTTTTTTTTACAAACTCCATTTTTAAAGGCTTGAGAATTACAAAAAGCGGTTGAGACTCGACTCTTTAACAGTGGAACAGAATACTTTCTAATAAGTCCTTCAATTCGGCCCTAAACCCCAAGAAGGTGGGAGTCTCCCAATAATCTAGAGCTCATTTTCAACCACAAGACGTGGTGGACGGTAGAGTTCCACAAGACGTGGTAGACGGTGGAGTTTCTACAAGACGTGGTGAACGGTAGAGTTTGGCGTACCACAAGACGTGGTAGACGGTGGAGTTTCTGCAAGACGTGGTGGACGGTAGAGTTCCACAAGTCGTGGTGGACAGTGTAGTTCCACAAGTAGTAGTGAACGGTAGAGTTTCAGAAGATTTTGTAGATATGCAGATTAGAGGATGTCATTCACCAAATTTTAACAATACAAAGAAAGTACAGCATCTGAGGCATAAAAAGACTTCAGCTTCAATTCCATCCAAGACTAATTGATTGCTTTTGAAGAGAAACATTGAACTATCATGAGCCGCGTCAATAATGCCATTCATTCGACATCAACCAACCGGGCAATGATATCAATGAATTTTTGCACCCCTCTTGTGGCAGGTGAAACGCCGCGCTGCTGTCATGCTCTGGATACACGGGGGAGGTTATGAATCTGGCTCAGGTTCAAAGACGGAGTACGGCCCGGAATTGCTCATGAACGAAGATATCGTACTAGTCACAATCAACTACCGGTTGAGCGTCTTAGGTACGTATGCAGACATAAGGATTTTGCAAGCATAAGTGTAGATTGTCGGTGCCATGAAAACCGTGGCTCTCTTAAATGCATCTGTTACCATGACAATCGCAAATGGAAACTTTAAAATGGAAAATTCGAACTCACATCACAGTGCATAAATAAGACGATGGCTGAAATATCTTGATATTTCAGGATTCGCAAGTCTTGGGAACAAGCTGATACCTGGAAACTTTGGGCTGAAAGACCAAGAAGAAGCTATCAGGTCGTATTCTTGGAATATGCACTTTTCAGTATGCTTTTCAACTCTTGTACAGTCATTAACATGTTCGTGCACAGGTGGACGAAGAAAAACATTAGACGTTTTGGCGGTGATCCGGACAATATAACAATTTTCGGCGAAAGCGCTGGAGCTGGATCGGTGTCGTTGCTACTGAGGGGTAGAGCAGCTAGTGAGTTTTTTTTTCAGCAGCTCACGTTTTGTCCCACTTAAACTTACGTACTGAGGGGTTTGCCTCCAAAAGACCGCACAGAACACTGATAAACTCAATTTTCATGAGAAAAAATTGCGAGAAATCCCATCGTTCTACAAGAAATACGAGAAAATATCCTGAAAATTTCCAGGAAATGTCAAACGTGGAATAGCAATGAGCGGCTCGGCGCTCTGCCCATGGACGATAGCAAGAAAGACGCGAGAGGCGACGTTAGACGTGGCAAAAGCTCTCGAATGCGATACGGAATCCGATGAAAAAACTCTCGAATGCCTGTCATCCAAACCAGCGCAAAAAATTATATTGGCTAGACTCAGAGTGAACGTAAGTGTAATGTTGATGCTTTAACTTGATGCTCACTCGAACAGGCAGAGAAAATTCTTCTTGATTTTATCTAGATCACCAATGAAGAATTAACACCATTTGTACCGGTCGTGGAACGCGGTGGCCCAGTTCCGGCTGATCCCTGGGAGAATCCGCCGTCGGACCGGGCCCTGATGATCAGCCACACGACGGCAGAAGGCAACTTCTTTCTATCGCCCCTACTAGGTAAGCAGTAGACATTTTCATTGACATTTTTTCCACAACAAGACCCATGACAGTCAAGTCTTACCTCCGTTTCCTTTCCCTTTGATTTTGTCCCCTAGCGCTGTTACACGCATATTTGAGGCCAAGTAGGTACAACTTCACTCTCCAGAGGGACTCGGACCTGGCACCTCCTGCTCCCTAGGCAGTTGTCAATATTTGCGACATATGTCACCCGACTGTATCTCCTAGACTTTATCCAGGCTCTTTCTTGCCAAAGGGCTAAAACGTCTAATGAGCCAGCAAGCGGAAGCTTTTATATTCTACGGACTACTTGATTTCGTTTAAACTGGTTACATTTCACGATTACAGGTGCTGGGCCTCTGCTGCAGGAAGGACTCTACAATGCGATAAGGAAAAATTTCGATAAATTGATCCCCAAAGCGCTATATTTCGAGTTCACGGCCAAAAATCCAACAGCTGTGAGCGAAGCCATAAGAAAATACTACTTGAGCGACGGGATTGACGCCAAAAACAACGCATCACTCCAACAAGTAAATTCAATTTTGTCCATGTTAGGGCAGTCGAATATAATTAGAAAAATAACTCTGGGCACCAAAAATATGGGGGGGGGGGATTGAACTGCTGGATCACGCGATTGAGCATCCTGTCAAATATCTGCTGCGCTAGCCAGCAGGAGAAGATCCGGTAAAAATTTCAGGAAATGCACACAACACTTCTGGCAAATTAAGTCAAAATATCAGGTCCAGAAGGTAGTCTGGGATGAAAAGAGGGCGGCTTTTTTTATAACTGGATATTGCTAACGTTGACGATAAAACTGGAAAATTCTATTTGCAGGCTGTATCGGACGGTTTGTTCAACTATCCGGTGTACAAAGACGTTGTCAGATCTCGAGGACCGGTTTATTTTTATGTTTTCGATTACCTAGGGGCTCAACAGATAAACATCTCCGGTCAAGGTAGGTTATGAATTGAAGTATACAGCCTAATTTAGCCATAGCCTAATCGTGTCGTTGAATGTTTGGTGGAATTTGCCTAAGAAGTCCCAAATTGGCTACCTGATTCTACATTTTGGAGTAATGTCACGTTTGCACGAGCCCGGTTGAAAACCCAGATTTGGATAAATCTGAGCGGCTACATCGGTCCAACATGATTGCCAACCGGTCTTGTGCAAACGCGGCTTCAGAGGTTGTCGATGATTTTTTCAAAACAAATCCATTATTATTTATGGAGGAGCTCTCCAGATCCTAATTTAGTTTCGATTCGTTATCCAAGGACCGGCGCATGCTCAGGATTTGCCGTTCATTTTTCGAAGGCCTACGCAAGCAGATGTTTCAAAAGGCACCGACGAGGATCGCCAGAAATCCGAACAGATGGTCAAAATGTTCGCCGATTTCGCGAAAGGACAGTAAGTAATCGATGAATTGGAATGTTGAATGGTTTCTTTCACCAGTATCTAGATAATTACGAACTATTTCTTGCAGAGATCCAACCCCGGCCAATGCCGAGGGATCGGATTGGGGGAAAAAATCGGCTAACGGCGGTGGCTATTTACTGGTATCGCGCGGAAATCCGAAAATTTATGGCCCCACTTGGGAAAAGGAAAGGATTGAGTTTTGGTCGAAATTGCCATTCAGGCCGGACAACAATTAACTGTTCAAATGCGAAACACCTCATCGAGAATTTTCAAATTGGATAAATGCTAAGCTTCGCAAGATTCTAGCTTATAATTATACATATAACATATACATATAATATAACTTGTTCTAATTTGTTCATAACTATAGTTTGTTCTAATTTCTAATAGATGCAATATAAATATGTTTTCTGCGATTCTAACGATGTTCTCGCTCAAAACCTCGAACCAACATTATTTTTCGTTGCGGCTTGGGGACATGAATGTTTTTGGTTATCCAAGTGGAGGGGTTGATCAGAAGGAGACAGTACAGATGGCCAAAATTGGGCCAGCAATTCGGGAAAACGCGTTTCTTTGGGTTTTCAGCATTAAGTTCAAAATACTGAACTGATTTTGACTTGGTACGCAAACATTGTTCCTCGTCATTCGACCCCCTCTATCGAGCAACCTGAAAACCGGTACTAACCTAGCTGGAAACCCCAATCAAATTATTGGGTTCAACGCCGGCGCCACCTCGACCAATCAGCGCGAAGCAGTCCAGTTTGGCCATTATATACGTAATTCTGTTTCTGTGGCAAAACTGGATTGCGCATGTGAAAAAATTTCAAAAAAGAGGCAATTCAGTAGAAGAATCTGTAGAGCAGGAATGTTGAAGCATATCAGCGTAGTATTAACAATGGAAAATTGGCTTATGAGTATACAGAATTGTTTACAACACGCCGCGGAAGTAGGTTTCAGTGATAAGCGGTTACCCTCAGTAAAATGCTGAATCCAAGTTCGAACCAATAAAATTCATGCTGCCTAAGAGACAGTAATCGCCATGGCATAACGTCACAATTCCGCAGCGTATGCGCAGAACCGATAATATTTCGGCTGAAAAATATATCGAGTTTGCAAATAATAACAAACTAATATGAACGACTCAGCCATTTGCTCGCGAGGAATTGACTACTACGGAGTTTTGGGTCTCAACAAGTGCGCCACCAATGCGGAAATCAACGACGCGTACGTCTGCAGTCAATTTTGTATTCGATCGGTTGAAACTGGATTTGTTCAAACATTTCCGAATTGGTCGAGTAACAGACGATGGGATAGGGGATGATAGAAAAGGCTTGGATTTGCATACGTCAAGCTCTGGTCAAATAAGCCCAAGAGGTCATTGATAGGAGACAACAAATAATTAGCGCTCCCGGAATTTTGGTACATTATTTTTTCCAGCTACCGACGGCTGGCGCTTCAGTACAATCCGGAGAAAAACAAAGATCCGAGCCTCTACAGTTTGTTTGCCCTCGTCGGAGAGGCGTATGAGGTGCTCTACTCACCACTGCTGCGCGCCATTTACGACCAATATGGCGAAGCCGGATTGAAAAAGGGAGTCGCAACACCATACGGTTACAACCCACCATATGTTTACCACGGGGAGGCCATGCAGACGTACAAGTTCGTAACTTAACTCTGGTCGGTCTACATTAGTAAGTACAAGAAATGGCCATTTCTGGAGTTGCTTTTCGTCTGATGGCCCGAAATGTTGCCCCCCTTCCCCCCATGAGGACCTATGGTCGGCACTAGTCAGGATACTAGTCAACGGCAAGGCAACGAGTGTCACAGTAGTGCTGTGAAACTAGAGCGACATATCCTGAATGGTTCCGACCCTCTCCTTGAACACCGATCGTTAACGTGAACGTAATATTTCAGAAATTTCTTCGGCACGGTGAACCCGTACGGTGATCTACTCACATCAATCGAAAAACCTCCGCGAATGTTTGATTTCGGAGGAGGAAATGCTTTGAAACAAAAAGAAAAACCGTTCAGAAAACCGCTTTTTCTGAAGCTGGAAGAGGTAAACCTCGAGATTAACGAGTGATTAAGGCGTTGGCTCTTTGCCTGATAACCGAAGTTGTCCCGGCCGTGCCCTGCCGCCCTCAAGGAGAGGGTTGGAACTGAGTGATAATGCGATAGGTTCTCTGGCAGAATGTTAACCAGATGAATAATTCTGATATGAGTCTGAGTTCAGATTTTTACTCTTACCCCTGTGTACCGAAAGTAGGCAGTTAGCAGATTTTCTCCAGGCTGGACCAAAAATATTCTAAAACCAAAAAAGAACCAGGGGAAACATGCTGAGAAACTCATCCGATGTTTCCCACCTCGTTTTTCACGCATTAGGTCTACCATGGAGGACTCAAAATTATCAAGATCCAGCGTAAGATATTTCGAGACGAAACCGAGGAAGTGGCCGACTTACAGGACAAACTTTTGAACATCACTATTACACCAGGCATACCCCCTGGGACGGAAATCACTTTTCCAGAATGCGGCGACCAATCCTATTCGGCTGTGCCAGGTGCTCTTAGGGATAACAATTTCAGATAGTCAGCAAACACCAGAGGCTCGAAATTTTCCATAATTTTACCGTATAATACCCTCAAATCTTCATTATGCAATCTCAAAAATTTTCGTTCTTCATTAATGATCGATCGATATGGAAAACTCACCATTTCAGGTGACATCATATTCGTCGTTGAGGACAAGCCTCACCCGGTTTTCAAGAGAGAGGGCGTCGATTTGATAATGAGCTCCAACATATCCGTCGAACAGTCGCTCGTCGGGGTCGTATTGACCATCAACACTTTGGACGATCGGACGATCCGTGTCGCCATAACTGAAGTGGTGACGTATGTAAACTGAAAACAAAAGATTCCCATTTCAGGAATAATATGAAAGTAGTGTAAGGAGGCATTACCAAATTTTTATCGGCAGGCCAGAATACGTTAAAGTGGTCCACGGAGAAGGGATGCCTTACCCGAACGATAGGGACAGGAAAGGAGACTTGCGGATAAAATTTCACGTCCAATACCCAAAGTAAGGTTGAGAGACCTGGAATCATAATTTTTCAAGTCAGCAATTTGGTAGCAACACAATACCAGATTTCCAGGCAAATCGACAAGTTTTACCTTTTCTTGTCGCCAGATTCATTCCGCACCACAGCAAGAAAATGATCGCCCGCGCTTTTGCTATGACAGTCGAGGCGAACAACTCGAAAAATCCTGACCACCAGGACAAGGTCCACACGTCACCAACATTTTCCAATCAACCCGGCATACAGCAAGTGCGGGACAACGTGTTCAGACTGCCCGAACCCCAAGCGATGTCTTCTTTGGCGTTCCAAAACCCAAGATTCCTGCCAGGGTCGCTGACGGCAGCGCCGCCTGTTCTGTCGCTAAGCCCTGACGTAAAAGTCGAGAAGAAATTTTGAACGTTCAGTCCTAAAATCGGAATTGTAACGGATTGGCAATCGAATCGATGCCTGAGAGTTCTTGGTTTTCCCATCGTTCGATTAAATGATAGTAATAAGATTTGTGGGAGATTATCCATGCGTTTCATGAAATTTCGAGCTTGACAAGCATTCTATTCCTCGATTTCTGGCGGGGACATTGTAACATTTTTCTTTATCTCCAAGACTGTGCGCTCCCCAACACGGAAAATCACACGCTTTGGGATTAGTGGCTCAACTCGCTACCGGACATCCAAGCGATGTCTTCGTTTGCGTCCCAAAACCCAAGATTCCTGCCAGGTTCGCTGACGGCAGAGCCGCCTGTTCTGTCACTTGACCCAGAAGTCGAGAAGAAATTTTGAAAAATTTTCAGTCCTAAAATCGCAATTGTAACGGGTTGGAAATCGAATCGATGCTTGAGAGTTCTTGGTTCTTAGTTCTGGGTTTAGTGAGCCGTTCGTCTAAAACGGCCCTTCGTCATCTTGGCCTCCCGACTCCAGGGCTGATAAGGAATAGTTCAAAACGGGGGGGGGGGGGTGCAATACTTATTGATTAGCTAAGCATAATAACCTGGCCTCTGAAGACGCTTTCAAAGTGCAACGAGGATTCGACGAGAAAAAATCATGTAAAAGAGTTCTATTTTCACAATTTTTATACAATGTGTACGTAGTAGACATGTTATCTATAGTATGCCGGAGGTAAAATATCGATAAGAGGTGGAGAACATCACGACTATAACATACGACAGAAGACACGAACACACTACGCGTATTGGCCGCTGTTGGTACTATAATTTGTACTTTTACGCCGCTAGATCTATGAATATTTCCTAAATAGTTGACCGAATTCTATAATTTCACTAGAACGATAACGCGTCAGCATGAATGTAACAAAGATATCAACAGAGCGGGCGATGGGCCAATCTGCATTTTCTAAATCAGATTGGCCCTTTGCCCGCTCAGGTTCGATGTTTTCGCCATACTGGAACAATTTCAAGCATTGAAAAAAAATGGCCGAAAATAGTAATAAAAATTTGAGAAGTTAACAGAAATGATTTACCTACAGTAATAATTCATGTGATAGGTAGCTTTTGTAAATCTTATTAGTGCATTGCATGTACGGGAGAGGGCATTTTCCGTTTTGGCGTATTTTCGATGTCTAATCGATTCGTGTGAATACTGGAACCAAATTGATGTCAACTCATGCAATGAGGAAAGTCAATGAAAGTTAATATTGGGCCATGAAACGTTTACAATTTCACGCACGTAGCTGAAACGCTATTGATTCAACAGCCTCCTAGAACTATCGATTCAACTGAATCCAAAATTTATCGATATCGAATCGAGCGATGAAACTAAAAACGCAACGTAGAACGATGAAGAATGACTAACATATAAATAATGCTGACTGCACAAACGGCTAAAAAACTACACTCTAAACGCTATGTCAACTTAGAAGAGCGACGGAGTTATGTACACGCTCCGCATGATGACGAGTAATTTGACGTTCTTTTAAAATTCAAAATTTACAAATATTGCACCAAGTGCTAACGCCTAATGGTTGAAGCAAACTCAAAAACACACCGAGTACGTGAGGAGGAGGCGAGCGACTTTGTTACCCCTCGAAATATGCTCTTGGAGTGGGGGGAAATCTAAAAGAAAAATCACCCGTTCGATAGTCGGAAGTGCCTCAGATCTGCCACCCTGTGGCGCAAATGTGTTAAGTAAAGCGCCGTTTCGGGCGTTGATTTTCGCCCGATAACCAAAATTGTTATCACATTCAAGGCGATGTTGGAATTAGTCAGCATGTTACTTAAGCCCCACAACACCCAGGTAGGTGCCGATTGTCCTTAGTTACTAATATCCCATGTTCGTCCCAAAGAATGTTGAACAAACCAAGGATTGCTAGTTCATGCCAAAGATTTTTTCGCCTCAACAGTATAGCTGGGCGGCGATGTTAATTGCAAAACGCAGAAAATCACGATC
The DNA here is from genome assembly GCA_036186465.1 of Nesidiocoris tenuis. Lineage (NCBI taxonomy): Eukaryota > Metazoa > Arthropoda > Insecta > Hemiptera > Miridae > Nesidiocoris > Nesidiocoris tenuis. The sequence continues at coordinate 6,471,484 of AP028920.1, forward strand.
GTATTAGGCAAACGGCTCAACCTGACTGCCCAACAATATTACAGGGCCATCAAGGCCGGCACGAAGATTTGATAATCGAATCTCTGGCCTGCGGTTTGAGCCGTCAGTGAGCAGTGGCTGAGTGCTGGTAGGTGGAGCCGTTCAGGTGATAGAATATCCGATTGTTGGTGGAGGGGGTAAGAAAATGAATTGCTGCGATTGGTCAAGGTGGCGTCGGCGTTGAATCCAATGAAGATGATTGGGGTTTCCAAGCCACATTCTCCCCTCCAACAGCCAGCAATCGGATAGTGTGTGGTCAACTATCGATCCATATCAAATTACGATCCACATCAAATTATTGATAATCTAAAGAAGAAAACCAGACACGTTTGTTGATTTTCATCGAAATTTTTTTTTTTTAACATTACGGCTTTAACGCAGGCGCCCTGGTGCAAATCGAATGATTCGCCAACATAAGAGAGTTCCAGTTGAATTGGGCTGCTAAGATTGTCTTCAAAACGTCCACATTGTACCTACACTTCACGTATTCGCTTTTGGCCCAACTGAATACGGCTAACAATATAGGTGAACAACTTACACTTCACCTGCGTAGACCGATGAATATGTTGAATCGCTGAACTTACATCACATTTGTGGGGAAATTAACTCTATTTCCCACAAAATCCAACGCCTACCAACAGAAGCTAGGCTAACCCGGCCTAGCATCCCCTAAGCTAAGAGCAGACACAGCGCCGACGTTCTCGAGAGGACCACTCGCCCCAACAATATACACCCTTCAGCCCATTTCAAGTATGATTATCCAGTTCTTTTGATAAGTTATCCTTCCCTATGAGAACGCTCCTATTCTCTCGAACGGTTGGACTTGTCTTAAAGAGCTTTATTAGGGCACTGAGCATCCCAATAAGGAAGTTTGGTCCCACTAATTTTACACCGTTGGTGCCTGTTAATAACAAAGTCTGGTATTCACAATGTCCAATCAATCCGAAATAAGTCCGGCCACATCCACGGCTATTACTCTATCAGATTTATTGGACACACCCATAGAAGTTGACCTCCCCGAACCTCTTCTAGGTCTCTCGGTCGTTGACTCAGGTGCCTCCCTCCCTGACGTCTCCCAGGACCTCTCGGTTGGTCGCCAAACCTATCAACAGTCATCAGTGGCTTACCTCCCTGACGCCAATACAGGTCAAACGGTCGTTCGCCCAGACGCCTCCTTCCCTGACGTTCCTCATAACTTCTCGGTTGGTCGTTCACATATTCCTCATATTCCAATGGCCTACTTCCCTGACACCAATTCAAGGTACACGGTCGTTCGCCCAGATGCCTCCTTCCTTGGGGTTCCACATAACTTCTCGGTTGGTCGCTCCAACATACAACACACATCAATGGCTTACCTCCCTGACGCCAACACAGGTAACACGGTCGTTTGCCCAGACGCCTCCTTCCCTGGTGTTCCTCAGAACGTCCTGGTTGGTCGCCCTAATATTCAGCCCTCATCAATGGCTTACCTCCCTGACACCCAGACAGGTCACACGGTCGTTTGCCCAGATGCCTCCCGCCCTGACGCACCTCCAAGCCTCTCGGTCGGTCGCCAACATACTAACAAAATCCAGGTTAACTTTAACCATCCTACAAACAATGGAGCCCCTGAAACTTCGGGAATAGATCCCACAACTGGTGACCCCGACTCCAGAAGATATGTATCTTCTAACTTCATTACGGGCAGAGCTCCTTTGCTTGCGCCCACTCGTGGACAGTCCTCAAGTCCAGAGGTTCCATTCTTTGATAGATCACTAGCCACCTGGCCAACGATTCGACATAGAACCATACTTCCGCAGTTCAACTCAGAAGATGTCGAAGGCTGGCTCAGTGAAGTCAAGAACGCATTTGAAGCAGAGTGTCAGTACTCGCAACGTCTCAGATTTTTGGACGCGCGGGCCCAACTACCAGCACATGTCTGCAAGTCATTGGGTACACTCAACTCTGACACCCCACTGGCGTTCGATACTTTTTGTAGCAAACTCACCCAGCTGTATGGGAAATCTGACATAGAGCGGTTCCAGGATTTGATGAAAGGAATCCCTATGGGCTCAATGTCACCATCAGCTCTCTGGAACAAGCTGAACGACACAGCTGGACATCTTGTTGCGCCAATTATCATGCGTCAAGCTTGGCTGGTGCGATTGCCCCAACAGTGGAGACATGTCGTTGCTGCTGCCCAGGATACTGATACCATGATTGCAATGGCGGATAATATATTCTACTCTTCACCAGACCTTGCACCTCAAATTCAAACTCAAACCTTTTTGATGGCTGAGGAACAATCAGGATCACAACGTAACTCATGTCGGTACCATGCTCAATATGGGCCCCGAGCACGCAAGTGCGTAGCCCCTTGCTCATGGGCACAAAAGCACATGGATAGGCCTCAGACAGACAGCTCAGAACGTCTTTTCGTCAAATGCCAGGCCACGGAAATTTTATTCCTCATTGATACAGGGGCTACCATCTCTCTCATCCCGAATGATGATGTTCAGCGGCTAGGACTGATTACGCGCACGTCAGATCACGTTGTGACTGCAGCCAACGGTTCTACCATCCAAACGTTCGGTGCTGTCTCACTGTCGATTTCGTTAGGAAGGTCCTTCAAGTGGACCTTTGTCATGGGTGACCTGAAATTTGGCATTATTGGTATGGATTTTCTGTCCCATTTCGGATTTGAAATCAGCACTCGCCGGCATACGTTGACCCACCGTGGTACTAACATTCCGACCGTTTCTCGAACAGATTCAGGTCTGGAATCCGGGTCATTGGCTCATTGCTATACAAAGCCTTCTCCTCCGTTGGCTATTGACGAGGACCGACACGTCGTCACGGAACAGCAAATATCGGTTCTTTCAAATCAACGTTCTTGCCAGGTTTCACCACCTGTCACTTCAACTCATTTCACTGATCCACCCTCAACTTCGATCATGTACGATGCGCCACTCAATTCCCAGACTGCCCCAAACGAAATAATAAAAATTGAACAAAAAAGACGAATACGAAAGAGGAAGAACAGGACGCAGACAGGAGTGACTGCTTCAACAAGCCACACGCTCGAAGTCCAAAATTGCCCGCAATCCCATGACATAAGCGCCGATTCCAAGCAACAATCTGCTCCTCGTCAGGCGTACAACCTAGAAGCAACATCAGAACTCATTAAGTCGGTCCCTGTCGTACTACAGCATTCGGTCTCAAAATACCTGTCTACAATGGCCACGATTGGGGATTCCTGGGTCAACACTGGGGTTTGGCATTATATTGAAACCTTTGGTCGCCCAGTTCATGCAAAGGCTAGACCTCTCCCAACAGATCGCTTGAAACTGGCAAAAGCCGAGTTTGATAATATGGTATCTCGGGGCATCTGCCGCCCTTCTAAATCAGAATGGGCATCACCCCTCCATATCGTTCCCAAGCCGGACGGGTCCATACGTCCATGCGGAGACTATCGCTCCCTAAACTCAAGAACCAAACCCGATCGGTATAACGTCCCTCATCTCAGAACGTTTACAGCCCATCTGTTTGGGTGTACTGTGTTCACAACCCTAGATATAACCAGGGCGTTTCACCATGTTCCCATAGCTCCTCAGGACGTACCTAAAACGGCCATCATCACGCCTTTTGGATTATTCGAGTTCACCCGGATGACTTTTGGGCTATGCAATGCAGCACAAACATATCAACGGTACATGGACAGTGTACTCCGTGGCTTGCCCCACGTCTTCTGCTATCTCGACGATATTCTGATAGCGTCGGCGGACATTGTCTCACACGCTGAACACGTCGCACAGGTGCTGGAACGTTTGGGGCAATTTGGTCTACAAATCAACGTATCCAAATGTGTGTGGGCCCAAAATGAGGTGAATTTTTTGGGGCACCGTGTCCACTCGCAAGGCATTTCGCCCCTCAATCTTAAGGTACAGGCCATTCTTGATTTTCCCAGGCCTTCTGAAATCGCTGGACTCCGTAGATACTTGGGCATGTTTAACTTCTATCGCCGATCTGTCCCCCATGCTGCTCGCCTGCAGGGCCCCTTAAATGCCTTGTTGTCAAAACCAAAGAAGAATGACAAAACGAAGATCGTATGGACAACGGATCTGATCAAAGCGTTTGACGACTCTAAAGAAGCTCTTGCGAACGCTGTGCTCTTGGCCCACCCTTCACCAGACGCCCCCTTGCGGCTAACGACAGACGCCTCCGATACGGCTGTTGCAGGCACACTCGAGCAAATTATTGACGGAAAACCCCAGCCCCTAGGATGCTTTTCGAAGGCTCTAAAAGGTGCTCAACTCTCGTACAGCACGTTCGACAGAGAGCTCTACGCTATCTACCTTTCAATCATACACTTCTTTGATGAAATCGAGGGTCGTGATATTCATATCATTACCGACCATAAGCCCCTAACAAAATCATTAACGCAAAAAAACGCTCACCTAAATAAAAATCGGCATCGATGGCTTAACTTCATATCCCAAGTAACCTCGGATATTCGTTACGTGAAAGGGGAGGATAACGTTGTGGCCGATGCCTTTTCCCGAATGTTTGATACTAACCAAAGTGATCACGTTGAAGCAATATCACTTTCTTCTAGCAATACGATCCACGCTGCTCAGCAGGAGTCGCCACCATCTGAGGAGTACAAATCACAATTATCAACCGTAACGATTGATGGAATTCCCTTGTGGTGCGACACCTCTTTGGGACACCCTAGGCCATATGTTCCTCCGTCTTTGAGAAGGGGAATCTTCGAGTCAATTCATGGTTTTGGCCACCCGGGTGTAAGAACGACAAGAAAGAAAATTTCTCAGCGTTTCTTCTGGCCTTCAATGAATAATGAAATCAACGTTTGGGCGAAATCATGCCTAGGATGTCAACAAGCTAAGATTTCACGACATACAAAACCACCATACGGTCAATTTGCGCCATCTGACTTATTTGCACATGTTCATTTGGATTTAGTGGGACCTCTACCTTGCTCCGAAAATAAATCGTACCTTCTTACTATGATCGATCGACACTCATCGTGGGTGGAAGCGGTCCCACTGGCACGTATGACGGCTGAAAGCGTCGCTCGAGCCTTTTATGAGCAATGGGTTTGCCGCTACGGAACACCTTCTCGGATAACCACAGACCAGGGGCGCCAATTTGAAAGCGACCTGTTTGCAGCCCTTTCAGAAATTTTGGGTGCCCATAAAATACATTCTTTACCTTACCATCCTATCGCAAACGGTCGAATTGAACGAGTACACCGTTCATTAAAGGCCACACTCATGGCAATGAACAGTCGCGTTCCCTGGACTAAACGCCTACCTGCAGCTTTGATCGGTCTTCGTTCTGCCGTCCAAACCGACTCAGGGATCTCTCCTTTCGAAATCGCTTTCCGGCATCATATGCGGCTACCAGGAGACATATTTAACCTTCCCTCGCAGGCGGATATCCCGTTCATTAAGGATATAAAGAATAGCCTGCATCACGACACCCGGGCAAAATTTTTCTTGCCTGCCGACCTGCAAACGTGCACTCATGTTTTTATGCGAGTGGAAACAATTAGGCCCGCGCTCGTCCCCCCGTATGTCGGCCCATATAAGGTCCTCAATCGGTTGCCGTCCGGGTTTACTATCCTCAAGGACGGGGTCGAGGTAACGATTCCGCTTGAAAGACTTAAACCAGCACACTTGGACCCGGAACTGGCCCACCCTGGTGAATTCCTAACCAGTTGTATTGAAAATACCGACCCTGCCATAAGTCAAATTCAAGGAATCATGTCCAATTTTGACAAATTGATCAACGAAGTTAACCCCACTCCTCTCCCTTCGACGCAGCAACATGCGTTACTAGACGAACTGGTTACAACTACCCTTTTAAAGTTGGACGAGGTCAATATCGGTTCACACGCTAGCGGTAGGGCAATCAGGAAGTCAGCAGTCAATCAAGTGATGCATTTCGCCAACCTACTAGATGAGCCAACAGAGGTTTTAGGTGAAAAAGGCCACCTCTCAGAACCTTCTGATGCGTCATCACGTCCGAAAAAACATTCAGCTGATTTCCCCTCCACGTCTACCACCCATCGCGAACTGTCGACTTTTCCTTATATGAAACGAAAAACAACAACAACTCATAATGGCCGACCGAATACGCAAAAGATGCCTACGCGCCTAAAGTCGAGTCCGGCAGAGGGCGCATCAGCCGCAATACGTTCTGCGCAGCATTCCTCAGGCCTCGCCCTCCACCATCCATCCCCCCTTAAATCCGCCTCACCATCACTGTCTGTTTCAACGGATAGTCAGCACTGGACACGTGAGTCGCCTAATCACAAGTTCGTTTCGCCAGTTAATTTTCCGGGCACGATTCCTCCTGATTTCCAAACAGTTCGATCAACTTCAAACCATGGACAAGAACTCCATCATGCTTCCAGACGACGATGTCGAGATGCGCGAGCTATCAACGCCACCAATTACGCCGACGTCAACTGGACCAACCTCAAGAGTGCAAACTCGTCCCAAGCCACCGGGAACCATGGCCCCTACCCGGCAAAAACCATCGTTCCAGTACACACCATCAAAGTCCCAATACCAATCGCCGATGCACCACCACCCGTCCGGTCCGCCACAAGCGGCACCGCCGGCCGGAAGTGGGATTCGGCAAGGGACAGACGAAAGTCAACAAAAACCATCGTTCCAGCACTCACCGTCAACGTCCCAATACCAATCGCCGATGCACCACCGCCCGGCCGGTCCGCCACAAGCGGCACCGCCGGCCGGAGGTGGGGTTCGGCAAGGGACAAGCGGAAGTCAACAACACAAGCCTCAAGTAACATCGCCAAACCGCAAAACAGAACAACCACGGAACATTGCTGCAAACCTGATACGACCGGCAAAATTCGACCCACGATTACAATCGGAAGCACCGAAGCCAAACAACCCCGTCCGTCCGGGCCAGCTACGCAAGCCAACACTAAAACCGGCCGTCAAGAAAACAATTACGTTCAAGCCACCGTCACGCAACACGGTGCCTCTCCAACCTGTGCTAGATCCAACAATGGTCACCGTTGTACAACGCCCGCGAGCCACCAGGCCAAAACGAAAGCCAGTGGCCCATGTACAAACAGCTCTCAAATTATTAAGGTCCATAAAGCCGAACCTATCGGACGGCGATGTACGGCTAGCCTCCCAGTTCCTGGATACGGACAGGTCCAAGGGTTGCCAAACTACAAAACCAATAGCCGCCCATTCAACGACCAGAGGCCCCCGGTCAATTTGGCCACGTTTTCGGACCACTACAGACAGAGGACAAGGTACTTCTGGAACTCATCAGCTCGCTGATTCCAGTCATTATTGATCACGACCGTTTTTCTTTATTTTTATAATTCAATATTTTCGATGAACCTTTGTTGGGCCTTTGTGTTCGCCGCTCCTTCCGAGCTGGGCGTATGTCCACTTCTCATTGTTTTGAATTAAATTTTATTAAATCTCTTTTTGGGTTCACGTCACTTTTTCCACATCACCAACTCTGCTCCGGCGTCTGCTCGGCGCTGTGTCTGGGGGAGGGCCATGTGGGGAAATTAACTCTATTTCCCACAAAATCCAACGCCTACCAACAGAAGCTAGGCTAACCCGGCCTAGCATCCCCTAAGCTAAGAGCAGACACAGCGCCGACGTTCTCGAGAGGACCACTCGCCCCAACAATATACACCCTTCAGCCCATTTCAAGTATGATTATCCAGTTCTTTTGATAAGTTATCCTTCCCTATGAGAACGCTCCTATTCTCTCGAACGGTTGGACTTGTCTTAAAGAGCTTTATTAGGGCACTGAGCATCCCAATAAGGAAGTTTGGTCCCACTAATTTTACACCGTTGGTGCCTGTTAATAACAAAGTCTGGTATTCACAATGTCCAATCAATCCGAAATAAGTCCGGCCACATCCACGGCTATTACTCTATCAGATTTATTGGACACACCCATAGAAGTTGACCTCCCCGAACCTCTTCTAGGTCTCTCGGTCGTTGACTCAGGTGCCTCCCTCCCTGACGTCTCCCAGGACCTCTCGGTTGGTCGCCAAACCTATCAACAGTCATCAGTGGCTTACCTCCCTGACGCCAATACAGGTCAAACGGTCGTTCGCCCAGACGCCTCCTTCCCTGACGTTCCTCATAACTTCTCGGTTGGTCGTTCACATATTCCTCATATTCCAATGGCCTACTTCCCTGACACCAATTCAAGGTACACGGTCGTTCGCCCAGATGCCTCCTTCCTTGGGGTTCCACATAACTTCTCGGTTGGTCGCTCCAACATACAACACACATCAATGGCTTACCTCCCTGACGCCAACACAGGTAACACGGTCGTTTGCCCAGACGCCTCCTTCCCTGGTGTTCCTCAGAACGTCCTGGTTGGTCGCCCTAATATTCAGCCCTCATCAATGGCTTACCTCCCTGACACCCAGACAGGTCACACGGTCGTTGGCCCAGATGCCTCCCGCCCTGACGCACCTCCAAGCCTCTCGGTCGGTCGCCAACATACTAACAAAATCCAGGTTAACTTTAACCATCCTACAAACAATGGAGCCCCTGAAACTTCGGGAATAGATCCCACAACATTAAACGTCCGTCAGATCCAGGAAGAGGCGCTTCCCAATCGTACATCTTTAAAGTTTGAAAACGTACATTTCGGAAATCCAAGCGGAAAAACGTGGAATTCCAAAATCCGAAGATAAACTACCAACTAACCGAGAAGTAAATTGGATCACAAAACTGACGGGTAAAGGCCGTATCACACGTCAGACCGATCTCCTCCCCATCCCATGGACAGACACACAGACCCTATTCTCTGATTGGCTGATCCTATGGATACGTTCACTTTGGAGCACCTGCATCAATTTTTGTTATTATTCATCTATGGAACCTTATTTCTTAGAAGAATTTGCACGTAAAAATCACCAAAGAATCGGTCTGCCCAGACGGTCTGTGGGATGGGGAGGAGATCGGTCTGACGTGTGATACGGGCTTGATAATTGTAATGAACGCGAAAAAAATTGTTTGGTAAGAAAAAACATTTTGAGGGATACTTAAAAGTATGCAGGGTAACACTGTCGAAGAACGTTTCATACGGGTTTTGCTGTTTGACGTCAACAGAAATTTGGGGACTGTAACGCTGGCTGAGCCAATCGACGAGTCCGGAGGCTGTTCAGCAGCCGCCGCCTCCCCCGCTATCGCCGAGACTTCTGTTCTCGTTGACGCCGGCGAGAATCATCTCGAGGACTGCCTTACGACTGCTTTCCGACTGCTTGACTTCGTCGTGCAGTTTGACGATCTGCATCATCTTCCACTGTTCTCGCCTCCGCGTTTCTTCGACGAAGCGGACGAACCAGCCGGGGGGCTGGTCGCTGTTCATGTTGCCGGGATGCGCGAGGGCACTGCTCCCCGATGATGGCGTCATCTGGGAAAAATTTGAAAGAATAAGGCGAACTACTTACAACAGACCACATCTAAGGTTACCAAGTTACTTATTTACTGCTAGTTCTAGAAATCTTAAACTCCAGAAGCTTCAGCTAGAGGCACTGCCATGAGGTTTTAGGAACTCTGTTAAGGAAGAAGAACTCTGTCGGCAAGGGTTTAGAGAGCCTGCCAAAATCTGGGCTTCTCCAAGCCTGCCTTAAGCTGGGGCACTGCAAGCCTGCCCTAAGCTGAGGCTTGACGAGCCTGCCCAATTCTGGGGGAACTCAAAGGGGGTCAGAAGCGTATGGCTCAAGGTAAAGAAGTAGCAGTAGCAAGACGGCTTTGTCATGGAGCGAATCAACGAATACCCAACTTTACCAGAGAAAAGTGATATTGCTTATTTTGGAATTGTTTCAGTTTTTCAGTTTCAGTTTTGTGGTAAGTTTCAGATTAGGTGCTTCCAAAGAGCAGTAGAACAAGAATAGGTATAGAAGGTATATAGGTATAGAATGGTTTTACAAACCGGCATAATAGACGAAGATTGGTCAGTCGAAACGTCGTACATACGAGTAGGTGCCCTCGCTACGGCCATAGTGCTGCTGGTTTTGCGAGCCAATGTTGTCGTTTCTACTCGGTTGTATAGTGGCGTATTTTGGCTCGACAAACCTGCAATTGAATGCTACACTGTAGACATAAAACCCATGCGAGAATCCTCTTTGATAAAGAAACTTCCCAGTTTCCACGATGAGAAGACACAACAGCGAGCATTTACCATTGAAATAAGTTTAGGTACCTGAGGTGGATGGCAGTGGCTGGCGATTCTTTGGCGGCCGCCCCCGTCGTCGGGGCACGAGTGATGTGCTCGTCGACACAGCTGACGATGTCGACGCTACCGTCGAGATAGGAGACGCTCTCCGTTTAGGAGCTGACTGGAGTTTCCTAGATGGCGTCCGTCTTCGGCGGGGGGATAAGGCGGCTTCTAAATAGCGTTCGGCAACGGACTTGTCGAGCACCACAATGGGGTTCATGTTGTCACGAGAGCGCATGCTAGGACTGTCTGCCATGCCTCGGTGGGGAAGGATATTTGTGCCGAGGAGACAGGATTCATCCGCGTCGTCCGAATCGGACGCTGCTCCTGATGAGGATGGAAGGTCTAGAGGCTGATTTGACGGTGCTCCGATCTTTGGATCGAGTGCAACTTCGACAGAAGCCGGCAACTTATCGTTCGCAGGTGTTTGTTCCGGTTTCTGTTCGACGACTGCAGATACAGTTTCCGCCTTGGCTTCTAACGCTGCCATCCGACGTGTTCGTTTTACAGGAGTGTCCGAAGAGGGTAACCATTTCCGCCTGAAAACAAACCGTAATTTAACTTTCGATACGGAAATGTTTAGTGGCCGAATCCAAGAAGAGATTTTCAAGTACTGACAAAGGAAAAGGTGAGGAGGTAGTAAAATGAAAAGAGAGAAAAGGATGTTAACATACCTGACTCGTCGCTTGATAGCCGGCCCAGGTTCGGGCACATCGGCAGTCGTAGGCTCCAGGGCTGACTCGGCTGGAGCATCTTTCTCTGGGAGAGATTGAGCTTCTTCAACCATTTCCAACGAGATATCCTCCAAAATGTGATTGGCCTCTGGAGGTTGGGATTTCTTCGCGTCTTCTCCAACAGGACAGTCTACCGCTTCAGAGGCCACTGTCGTCGAACTGTGGTTCGCCGCTTCGTCGTTCGCGGGGGAAGATTCATATAGCGTCAAAATCAGATTGCCCGATTCGACGACTTCTTCGTTCTTTTTGCTCGGCTTCTGGGACGACAGGCCCTTACTCATCCTATCGAGCAGGGCGACCTCGGTCGAAACGATGAATTCCATTTTCTTGATCGATTTGGGAGGAATCGAGTCGAAGTATGGGAGCAGCCCGTTGACCAGCTCGAGGAAGCTCTTCTCCCTCTCGACGACATCTTCGATCTGGTTGACGAGTCTGACTATGGACGTCTTGTAGCTTTCCAAGAACTGGCGTGGGTCAACGGAGACGCCGAAATCTTTTTCGATCGAACTGACCACTTCCTTCCACATCGAATTCCTGAAGCTCACTTTGGACGAGGCATCTTTGTAATGCTCTTTCATCAACAAGGCGATCACCCGGACGGCTTTTTCTGTTTCGTCTGAAGTCGTGAAAGGAGGTACAGCAAGCAGTGTCGTCTGATCAGCGGTAGCAGCTTCGACTAATTTTTCAAACGGCTTCGGATCGCTTCTCGGCGTGCTGGGCGAAGCAGACGTTGACGCCCTGGGAGTCTGCCAGTAGGGCAGCAGTTCTTCAACATCTGCGTGCAGTTGCTTGAATATCACGTTATCCATCATCTCCTTTCCCTTCTTCGCCACATAGTTCTTCAAGCAGTTGGACAATTCGAGACAGCAGTTGACTGTAAAGCATTTGATGCTGCCAGACTTCTCGAGGCCTGACCTCGCCACTTCTTTCCATGTCGCCTCGTCCCCGGTCACCGTATACTTTCTCAAAGCTTCCAAATTGGCGAAGCAACTTTCCAAGAATATGGCGATATTGCGATCGTCCCAGCCGTCGGGCACATCGAATTTGAAGTCCTTCAAACTGCTGTAGCGCAATGAGTGCGACCTCGTCACTTTCCTCTCAGGTTCGGCAACATCGGCGATAGGCATCCTAGGACCAAAGAAGGAAAATCCAATTGAGGTTTTGAGACAAATCAGATAAGTAATATCAAGCGTGTACAGCATCACTTACTTAGCGACCGATAAACAGTCCGGCAGACGCTGTAATTCGGCAATGTCTTCAATGACCACCTACCATCTGAAAATCGTCAATGATGAATGATCACGAATTGAATAGGTAGATACAAGTTTTATTTCAGGCCTTCGCCCATTGAAAAACGGCATGCAAGCTCGATCCATTTTGACACTTGGTCCAACATTGATGACGAGGATTATGCAATACTCGGGAGACGAATGTCGTACGCTACTTAATAGTGAACATCTATTTCAAAATAATGAAAGGCGAAATTAGCAATAAGTGAGAAAAATTGGTAAAGGGCCCAGCGGGTCAAATAACACTTGACGAGTAGGACTACCAGCAATAGACACCAGCAAACGCACAAAAAAATAATAGAAAGGTTCGAAACTCAAAAATTGTGTGGATGTATCGAGTAGCAATATTTCAAAGAAACCACTCCCAACAGAAAATCCAGAGCAGCTTTTTAACCATAGAGCTTTTATGAACCGATTACTGCCAAGATCCAAATTCAAGGGAATACAATCAAATTTTTCTTTGCTGAGGGTAAGAAAAATCTAACGGTTAGCTAGAAATCTGGCCAAACCGCCCAATCGAGAGGCTTTGGTGGCACCGAAAGAGCATCGGGTTTGACTAACATTGGGGCAAAAAACTTGCTAACTTCAAAATATTATGAAGTACTATCACATAAATCGAAGCAATTTGGAAAGTCAAAGGTACTCACCGAATAATCATGAATTTTTCTTAGGGCAAACACGCATAAGACAGAAATTTCTCCTCAACCAAATCCACATCCGTCAAAATTCCAAAAACTGAATCTGAATGGACGAGAAGAAATCAAAATGGCTTCGGTCCGCTTTTCTGAAATTCACAGGGTTTACTGCGAACGCATCGTGTAGGGAAACTTTCCCCGCCTTCGTCTCTGCAGTTTGAAATGTCAGTAAATTGCTCAACTGTAGTATTAAATACCAATACAAATTTTGTACAAAATGGCAAGGTTTTTGCGGCATGATTCCGATTTGAAACAAGAGATTTACCTCCAAGTACGTTTTTATTTTCTATTGCTTGGGCGGGATTATTATAATAACACGGGGAAATGTCCCGTTTTTTATCCCGGTTAAGACAAAATAGCCCTTATTTTGGGGACATTTTCGGAGCGGACGAACAGGGAAAAATCAAATTGAGAGAATTATTTTTAAAAACCCGCTGACCAATAACGAAACAAGATCGAATAAAAAAACTGCTCCGAAAAAGAATTCCACGATCAAGAAAAAATCAAACCAAGACGTTCGCGTCTGAAATTTTGAAAATCGATTCACCTTACCCAGCAACACTGCTGCAACTGCCTGTCGACGAAATGCCAAAGAGAAAATCAAAACAAAAGCCTGAAAGCAAAGTAGGCCGTCTACCCTCTCAGCCCAATTAAGTATTTGAGAATAATCAATTCTATCGCCAATTTCAGTCATTTATCTACGTAAAAATATCTCGGTATTTTCCCGTTATTCTTGAAATCAGTTTGCGTTAAGTTGTGACGAGATACAAATGGTTTTTATCATCTTTCCGTGAAAGGTCGATCGATCGAAGTCCTTCATTGGGTAACTTGCGGTTGTGGATTTTCTCACGCAAATTCTTAGATAACTCGAAGCTCGTCCTCGATTCTCGTTGGATTCAGATCAGTCACTTGTTGGGACTGAGTTAGTCGACTTTTTCCACCTGAAGATGAATGACATCAAGATGCACGATGATAACAGCATACCCTTGGCTGACGACGACCCCCAAGGTTGGTTTGAAATGAGCATCGTTTTAAGTACATGCTAGTACATTTTCGGGTCCTAACAAAATAACTTCTATCTGCCACAATTTAATGATAATTCGTTAATTCATGGGTTCTAAACGTGGAGAAGTGTCTTGAAAAACGTTGGTCCCGCCATTCGAAAAAATTCAAATGGAACAGCTTGGAACCCCACCCCAGCATGAAAAAACCTAATTTCAGGAGACCTCTTTTACGGCAGAACTTTTCCAGATTGATTGTTCAAATTTGTGTTGAAGACGGATAGTAGTTAAACCATTAAAAAGCTTAGTCTTAAGTGCCAATTCAATAATTTATCAATGTCATAAAAGACCTACTTTTTCCAAATCCTTTTTTCGCGTCTAAATTCCAAAAATTGTACCGAGTTTGGACTGAAAACGTTCGAGTTTTTCTCACCTAATTTTTAGCATTCATAAATTGTTCCAGTGATAATCCAAGAAGAGAGCGAAAATGCGGAAATATCGCAAGCGTCCGACGCCATGGTCCTCGGTCGCAGCATGGACTCCATACCGTCGACTTTTACAAACGGAAGCAGTAGCCCAGGGCCGAATAGTAAGAACAAGTTTACCTCATTACCCCTCGTTTCAGTTTTTTTTTACATTTATTTTACCCTTGTACCCTCTTTCTTACCTAGGCCTAGACCCTGACATCAGCCCCGACGAACAGGAGGAGAAAGCCCGACTCATTTCCCAGGTTCTCGAACTTCAAAATACGTTGGACGGTATGGAAAATCTTTCAGGTGTCTGATAGTATAGTAAATTTTCGGCAAATGTGTATTTCATGCATTGACACCACCGATGTCTATCTAGGGGAAAAAAGTGTAATATGTCTTCAAGAAGACGTTCTAAAAAAGGGAGAAAATTGGGTCTGTGTAGGATTGAAGCTCATGAATGGTTTTTCACGTATGTTCGCAGATTTGTCCCAGCGGGTCGACAGTGTCAAAGAGGAAAATCTAAAACTCCGATCAGAGAATCAGGTATTGGGGCAGTACATACAAAATTTAATGTCTGCTTCGAGCGTTTTTCAGTCAACTTCTCCGAAAGCGAAGAATAAGTGAAATGTGCACTGCAATTCAAGTCAAAAACACGTATTTGGTCAAAACCACCAATTCTAGTTTAGCCACGCTGAAGCCAAAGTACTTGACAAGCAAGTGTATTTGTGCAATCATTATTTTAAAAAATCTTCAAAAGCTGTGCGAACAGAAGAAATTTTCAACCGATTTTCCAAATTATTTGAGTAATTTCTCTGATTTGATGAGTTTTTGGCTATTTTATGAGATTGGACGTTAAATTAGAAGCTGGATGTTGGAAAAAATAATTTTTACGCCATCTGAAAGCTATTATGTCTGCTTTCACAAGCTATCTTGCACCATTGTAAACCGATTTTGACGGTATTAAAAAATCATCAATTTTGGTTGACGAGCCTACACAAATTTATAGCATTTCCAAGTCAAATTGAGAATTTTCCATAGTCGAATTGATAATTAATTGATCATTTTCCAACTGAATCCGAAGAATTCTCAATTGGATCTGGAAAGTTCTCAAAATGGAAACAATTCTCAATTCGACTTAAAAAGTGCATTAATATTTTGAACAAATTATTATTTATATTTTTTTGTAATGAGTACCTTATCTAATTACATTAGCATTGTTATTATTGTTCAATTAAACGTCCTTCGATACGTGTTCTTTTCATTATAATTCCTTTTGAGGCTTAACAGTCGATTATCCTCGAATTTTATGGTGAATCTTCGGTGTTGTTGAGAATTTACTCAGCAAAATAATCGATTATTCTCCTTCAACAAGGCAACACTGACTTCCAAACAATGGGGTAAAAATTCAACAAAATTCTTATCAAATCAGATTTATCTTGCAACCGCATCTTGTAATGAGAATCTACCGAGATAAAATCGGTGGTTAACTAATTCAAATAAAAACAAAATAAATTATTTGTATCTTAAAACTATTCCTTCATCTCTACATCGTCGTCCATAGAAATGTCTATGACAGCGGTCGATTCGGGGGACGGATTATCGCTCTCGAGGAGGCACTGCAAATGGTGCAATGAGGCGAACATGACGTGGAACTGTTTTTTCCTCATGTCGAGCATTTTTTCAAGCTGCTCGTACCGTTCCTGCAACAGCGCATAGCAAAATGTGCTGATACATGTGCGTACACTTTTGAAAATTATTTATTTGGCAATTTTTAGCAAGATGGTGTTCAAAATAATTTTGAATTATTGTAGCCAACTGCCATTCCGGACATTGCTTATCAGCCGACAACCCAAAACGTTGCAACAACAACAAAAGTTGCCCCAGGGCTGCCCTGCCGCCCTTGAGGACAGGGTCGGAACTAGGAAGGACATGTCCAGCCTCACGCTGGTCAAAACGCTTTTTGGACTTGACACAGCTAAAAGACTCTCCCAAGTCCCAACACACGCAGTAATCGATCCCAGGGCCCATCCTGGAATTTACCTCAAGATTTTGAAGATCGCTCTTCAGGTTTTCCAAGGTAGCCGACGTATTCTGACGATCCGGTTGCTCCTTGATGATGTTTATCAGTACGTCGCATTCGACTCGATTTTTCCTGATGATCCGCGCCTCTTTCAGGTCTTCTTTAGTGGCGGCGATGTTTGATTTGATATTGTTGATTTCCGATTCGATCTGGTTGCTCGAGTTGTCGTAGTTTTCGAGTTCGGCAGACGTCATCGACGCTGTCAGGCGCGATTTGAGATAGGCGTATTCGCACTGAGCAACTTGAGCCAACAGCTGGTCTCTCATTTGTGTCCTGAAGTTTCAAATTGAATTTTAATTCCAGTTTTGGCTCTTAGCCAGAGTTTTTTTTTTGGAGAGATTATACCAAAAGGACCGAACTGAAGGACAAGAAAAAACACAAGGGCAATAGTCAAAATGCAGTCGACTGACTTACACATCGTGGTTATCGCCCTCTTTGCTCGACCATTTCATGAACTTCTTCAGCAAGTTGTAAATCCTCCTTTCGTCTCCCGTCGCATCACCGTCCACCAACAATCGTTTCCGTATGATTTCCTCTGAAAAATGAACGAAACTATTCCTAGGGCCTTCCAGGTGAAACGAGTGCAGTTAGAAATTATGGGAAGGAGTAGCAATTCTCTCTCTTGCTGCAGTCGAGCATGCCAACATCAAGGAGTCTGCCTGAGCACCTTGACATTACGCAAGTTGCTCGGTGCTCGATAATCAATTCTGCTAGGAGGGGGAGTGATGTGGTGACCCTCTCCACTAAGTCTGCTGGAACATTGGTAGTTCGATCCTCGGGAGTGCGTCATTTCGTCTACACTTCCTCTCGGCTTTCCGATCCCAGTATCGAACTTCCAGTCTGTAATGCTTTGAATACCTACTTGAATATAGTTATTGAAATGCACTGGTGCAGGTACTTACCGTCATTCATGAGGAAGCTGTTGGTACACGATTGATACACGGTACGGCCAAACGGTGAGTTACAGAGATTACCAATTTACTTACAAGTAGTCTATTTTGTTTAGTAGAAAAGTCAATTTTAAAGAATGAAACTTCTAGCGATATTAGTAAACAGGTTCTTGATCAAGTCTGGATCCGGTCCTTCAATGTTCACATTCGTACCGGCATAAGAAATCGTTACCAGTGTCACCAACTGTATGATGATCACCAACCTTGAAAGCTGGACGCTGACGGACCATGGTTGAAAAAAGGGAAACTTCTTGAATGTTACCACTGCTTGAACCCGTTGGTTTTAGTTGTTGTTGTTGTACGTTTGTGTTTGTTTTTGTTTTCATTTTGGTTGGTGTGCGGCAGCGGTTGATTTTCAATTTCCGTGCCGATCATCGCTAAGTAGCGTTCTTCGTTCAACGCCGAATGATACATTATTTCCAACCAATCATCAGTACAAAGTGCACGCTTTGTTGCGCTCTATAAGTTTACTCTTGCATGGTCTTGATTGTTCACGATAATCGTTTAGAGCTTCATTTCGGTGATACCTACTCATCAGTCGGGGGCCAGCAGGTAAGAGAGTAAACAATTTGCTTCTTCGAACAATCTCAAAAATGGAAAAGACGGATTCGGACCCTGTGAAAAGGCTGTACAAATACTACGACATACTCGCCGAGGCCGGGGATGACATTTTGGAGCATGAATCGGTCTTCCATCACATCATGGACGCCCGCCTGGGCAATTTCGAAGAGAAACGTCTCGTCTGCCAATTCATTCCTAAATTCTTCCCGCACTTCCCACATTTGGCCAAGGCCTCGGTTTCCGCTCAGTTGGATCTCTGCGAGGATAGCAGTATCGTTGTGAGGAAACAGGCCGTCAAAGAAATCGTGGTACTATGCCGGTCGAACCCTTCGAGTACGAAGCAAGTAGCCTATTTTATATCGCAGCTTTTGGGCGCCGAAGATGTCGGGGAAGGACTTCTAGTCAGGAACACGCTCATTTCCCTTTTCAACATCGAACCGTCGGCGACTCTGAGAGGCATTTTCGCCCAAATTCGCGACGGGAGCCCCAAAGTGCAAGAGCGCTGCCGAACGTTCCTTTTCAACCGGTTGGGCAGTCTCAACAAGTCGGTCATCTCCCAAATCAGAGATATCCTGATGGAGGAAATCGAAGTTTGCCTGGAAAACTCCAATTCGGAAGAAATATCGATTATCGTACCCTTGGTGCAGTACACTTCTGAGGACGATGCGGGATCCGAGAAAAGGCTGGTCCAGGTTCTAGAGAAGCAGCTCAGCCTGGAGAAGGGGAAGTTGACGTCCGACGAAGAGGATATGAACCGGATCTACGAGTTTACAAAACTCGCCAAGCCCAATTTTTCCAAGGGTGTTGATTCCGGAGTATTCGTCAATTTCTACTGCTCGGAAATACTCCCTCTGGTTAGAGAGCTGAAGGGCTTCGAATCCGGATCGGGCCAGGCAGCCGCCATATTGAAGCAACTGTCCGAGATATCGCCCTTCTGCTCGGAGCTTCCGGACGCGCTAGATTGCTACAAGCAAATCTTCACTGTGCTCCAGGATTTGCTGCCGATGGAGCCCGATCCAGCTGGTGACGACGAAAAGAAACATCCTCGCATCCATTTCACGCTGATCGAATGTCTGCTGACGAGTCTGCTGGAGCTTTTCCATCGAGTCAAGTCAGTCGACTCCAGCGAGTACGAACAGGCTCTCGAAGAGCTTAGAACTGGGCTGAAAACGCTTCTACGCTACGTGGAACCATTCAGGAAATTCCTTTCCGACATGGACAAATCCGCTGTCGATTATCAGACAAGATTGGTCGCTCTCAGATGTTTCGACAATCTGAAAACTCTCACCGGACTTTTCCTCGCGGTTCCGGTCAAATTCTCCGTCATCCTTCCTTCTTGGTCTCACGCTGAAGTTGTCGCAACTTCGACGAAAAAACTACGCAAGCCCTCCCTGAGCTTATCGACCGACCATTCGAAGAAGGAAGTCAAAACCAGGGGTGTCCAACAAATTTACACGCCTCCTGGAGGAAAATACAGTCGCACATTCAAACGATTCTGAACATGCCCGGACAACTTCATGTTCTCTCTGCGAGGCAATTTTCGATTAGTTACTGAGATCATCCAGAACTTTTCTGCTAAATAATTTACGCGTTTCTGCAAATTAGATTATTAACATTATGATTTTTCGCATCTCATGCCTAACTCTCCGCAGCTCTTGTAGATATGCGGTGAAAATATACCTATTGCTCCTACAATAATTTTTGGCATATTCTTGTTACAATCCTTCGTTATCTTCATGTAGTGCTCAAACTCTTATAAAGTTTTGGACATCATAATAAGCTTTTACACTAATTCGGTAAAAGTAAACCGCCCTTGGCTCTATGTCCGATAACCGAATTTTTCTCTTATGGAAGCGGTGTGATTTTGAGAAAATTGTTAGTCTGACACAAGAGTGAGAGAAATATCAGCGCGAAATTTCACAGGAAAACTTCTTGCACTGCCTGGGTGCCAGTGCCAAAGTTGAATGTTCGTGTCGTCATTAGGTTGCCAAGGCATTTAGGTATCCTCTCGAATGACTCGAATTCCCACCTATCTACCAACCTACTTCCGAATTCCTGAAATAGACCAAGTACCTAAGCCCTGACGTACTTTGTTTTACGTTATATTATTTTTCAACAAGGTTAACAGGTCATTTCTATGTGTAAAAGTTATTTATAAGATCAAACGAATGTCGAAGAAGTGGTGATGGAGATGAGGATGAAAACGACATCAACGGTGTCATTCACTCTGTCAAGTCCCAGAACTACTTCCCTACTCCACGCAGGAATGTCAATTTGTCAATAGTCAATAGCTGGCGAAAGTCGGTCCCTTTTGTAAATTTTATTAGTTAGTATAAATAAAGTAGGCGGGTAATTTTGAGACTATCCATTTGAGTATTCTTCTGAAGTCGGGAAAAATACTCGATACCTACGCTAGTATCGAAGCAAAAGATACCATATGAGATATTCGATACCATACTCATATCGACTACACGTCTGTTCTTGATCCCCTCCTCGTTTTGACATGAAGCTCACATCTGGTCTTGATCCCCTCCTTGTCCTGACATAAAGCTCACGTATGGTATTGATCCCCTCCTAGTCCTGACATAGAGCTCACATCTGGTCTTGAGCCCCTCCTCGTTTCTACATGAAGCTCACGTCTGGTCTTGATCCCCTCCTCGTTTTGACATAGAGCTCATGTCTGGTCTTGATCCCCTCCTCGTTTTGACATAAAGCTCATGTCTGGCCTTGATCCCCTCCTCGTTTTGACATGAAGCTCATGTCTGGCCTTGATCCCCTCCGTGTTTTGACATGAAGCTCACGTCTGTTCTTGATCCCCACCTCTTTCTGGCATGAAGCTCACGTCTGGTCTTGATCCCCACCTCTTTCTGGCCTGAAGCTCACGTCTGGTCTTGATCCCCTCCCCAATTTGACATGAAGCTCACGTCTGTTCTTGATCCCCTCCTACTCCTGACATGAAGCTCACGTCTGGTCTTGATCCCCTCCTCGTTTTGACATAAAGCTCACGTCTGTTCTTGATCCCCTCCTCGTTTTGACATGAAGCTCACATCTGGTCTTGATCCCCTCCTTGTCCTGACATAAAGCTCACGTTTGGTATTGATCCCCTCCTAGTCCTGACATAGAGCTCACATCTGGTCTTGATCCCCTCCTCGTTTCTACGTGAAGCTCACGTCTGGTCTTGATCCCCTCCTCGTTTTGACATAGAGCTCATGTCTGGTCTTGATCCCCTCCTCGTTTTGACATAAAGCTCATGTCTGGCCTTGATCCCCTCCTCGTTTTGACATGAAGCTCATGTCTGGCCTTGATCCCCTCCGCGTTTTGACATGAAGCTCACGTCTGTTCTTGATCCCCACCTCTTTCTGGCCTGAAGCTCACGTCTGGTCTTGATCCCCTCCCCAATTTGACATGAAGCTCACGTCTGTTCTTGATCCCCTCCTACTCCTGACATGAAGCTCACGTCTGGTCTTGATCCCCTCCTCGTTTTGACATAAAGCTCATGTCTGGCCTTGATCCCCTCCTCGTTTTGACATGAAGCTCACGTCTGGTCTTGATCCCGACCTCTTTCTGGCATGCAGCTCACGTCTGGTCTTGATCCCCTCCTCCTTTTGAAATTAGGCCCACGCCTGTTCTTGATCCCCTCCGCGTTTTGACATGAAGCTCACGTCTGTTCTTGATCCCCTCCTTGTCCTGACATAAAGCTCACGTCTGGTCTTGATCCCCTCCTCGTTTCTACATGAAGCTCACGTCTGGTCTTGATCCCCTCCTCGTTTTGACATGAAGCTCACGTCTGGTCTTGATCCCCTTCTCGTTTTGACATGAAGCTCACTTCTGGTCTTGATCCCCTCCTTGTCCTGAAATAAAGCTCACGTCTGGTCTTGAACCCCTCCTTGTTTCTACATGAAGCTCACGTCTGGTCTTGATCCCCTCCTCGTTTTGACATGAAGCTCACGTCTGGTCTTGAACCCCTCCTTGTCCTGAAATAAAGCTCACGTCTGGTCTTGAACCCCTCCTTGTTTCTACATGAAGCTCACGTCTGGTCTTGATCCCCTCCTCGTTTCTACATGAAACTCACGTCTGGTCTTGATCACCTCCTCGTTTCTACATGAAGCTCACGTCTGGTCTTGATCCTCTCCTCGTTTCTACATGAAGCTCACGTCTGTTCTTGATCCCCACCTCTTTCTGGCATGAAGCTCACGTCTGGTCTCGAACCCCTCCTCGTTTCTGCATGAAGCTCACATCTGGTCTTGAACCCTCCCTTGTTTCTACATGAAGCTCACGTCTGGTCTTGATCCCCTCCTCGTTTCTACATGAAGCTCACGTCTGTTCTTGATCCCCACCTCTTTCTGGCATGTAGCTCACGTCTGGTCTCGTACCCCTCCTCGTTTCTGCATAAAGCTCACGTCTGGTCTTGATCCCCTCCTCGTTTTGACATGAAGCTCACATCTGTTCTTGATCCCCACCTCTTTCTGGCATGAAGCTCACGTCTGGTCTTGATCCCCACCTCTTTCTTTCATGAAGCTCACGTCTGGTCTTGACCCCCACCTCGTTTCTGCATGAAGCTCACGTCTGGTCTCCATCCCCACCTCTTTCTAGCATGAAGCTCACGTCTGGTCTTGATCCCCTCCTCGTTTTGACTTGAAGCTCACGTCTGTTCTTGATCCCCACCTCTTTCTGGCATGAAGCTCACGTCTGGTCTTCATCCTCACCTCTTTCTGGCATGAAGCTCACGTCCGGTCTCGTACCCCTCCTCGTTTCTGCATGAAGCTCACGTCTGGTCTTGATCCCCTACACGTTTTGACATAAAGCTCACGTCTGGTCTTGATCCTCTCCTCCTCGTTTTGACATAAAGCTCATGTCTGGTCTTGATCCCCTCCTCGTTTTGACATGAAGCTCACGTCTGGTCTTGATCCCCTCCTTGTCCTGACATAAAGCTCAGTTCTGGTCTTGATCCCCTCCTCGTTTTGACATGAAGCTCACGTCTGGTCTTGATCCCCTCCTCGTTTCTACATGATGCTCACGTCTGGTCTTGATCCCCTACACGTTTTGACATAAAGCTCACGTCTGGTCTTGATCCTCTCCTCCTCGTTTTGACATAAAGCTCATGTCTGGTCTTGATCCCCTCCTCGTTTTGACATGAAGCTCACGTCTGGTCTTGACCCTCTCCTACTCGTTTTGACATAAAGCTCATGTCTGGTCTTGATCCCCTCCTCTTTTTGACATGAAGCTCACGTCTGGTCTTGATCCCCTCCTTGTCCTGACATAAAGCTCATGTCTTGTCTTGATCCTCTCCACGTTTCTACATGAAGCTCACGTCTGGTCTTGATCCCCTCCTCGTTTTGACATGTAGCTCACGTCTGGTCTTGATCCCCTCCTTGTCCTGACATAAAGCTCACGTCTGGTCTTGATCCTCTTCTCAATTTGATATGAAGCTCACGTCCTTTCTTGATCCCCTCCTTGTCCTGACATGAAGCTCACGTCTGGTCTTGATCCCCTCCTCGTTCTGACATGAAGCTCACGTCTGTTCTTGATCCCCTCCTCGTTTCTACATGAAGCTCACGTCTGGTCTTGATCCCCTACTCGTTTTGACATAAAGCTCATGTCTGGTCTTGATCCCCTCCTCGTTCTGACATGAAGCTCACGTCTGGTCTTGATCCCCTCCTCGTTTCTACATGAAGCTCACGTCTGGTCTTGATCCCCTACTCGTTTTGACATAAAGCTCATGTCTGGTCTTGATCCCCTCCTCGTTTTCACATGAAGCTCACGTCTGGTCTAGATCCCCTCCTTGTCCTAACATAAAGCTCACGTCAGGTCTTGATCCCCTCCTCGTTTTGACATGAAGCTCACGTCTTTTCTTGATCCCCTCCTTGTCCTGACATAAAGCTCACGTCTGGTCTTGATCCCCTCCTCGTTTTGACATGAAGCTCACGTCTGGTCTTGATCCCCTTCTCAATTTGACATGAAGCTCACGTCTTTTCTTGATCCCCTCCTTGTTCTGACATGAAGCTCACGTCTGGTCTTGATCCCCTCCTCGTTTCTACATGAAGCTCACGTCTGGTCTTGATCCCCTCCTTGTCCTGACATAAAGCTCTTGTCTGGTCTTGATCCCCTCCTCGTTTTGACATGAAGCTCACGTCTGGTCTTGATCCCCTTCTCGTTTTGACATGAAGCTCACGTCTGGTCTTGAACCCCTCCTTGTCCTGACATAAAGCTCACGTCTGGTATTGATCCCCTCCTCGTTTTGACTATTACCAACGTTACCTACGTATCTACAGTGCCTACATTGCCTACATTACCATTGCCCTACGTTACCTACATTACCCTACACTAACTAACCTACAATACCCTACATTACCATTACCTTTATAGCCATTACCTACTTTACCAGTTGCCACCATGCGTGAGATTTCCCCGCATTACCTACAGTTAGGAAAAAAGGTCCAGCAAAGGTACCGTAGGGCACAGGAGATAGAGGTAATGTAGGGAAGTGTTGATAGTTGAAGTGTGGTCTGACAGGGATAGCGATGGTAATGTAGGTAAGGTTGGCATTGTAGGTAACGTAGGTGTCGTCCGACCCACAAGCCCTACGTTACCATGAGGAAAGTTCTCTTTAATCTGCAGTATTTTAGTTCAGAACAGCAGGTTACCTTTCCCTCCCAAAGCGATGGTAATGTAGGTAATGATAACAGAGGGCACTGCACGTAAAGGTAATGTAGGGAATTGTTGATAGCAGAAACGTAGAATGACAGGGATAGAAATGGTAATGTAGGTAAGGTTGGCATTGTAGGTAACGTAGGTGTCGTCCGACCCACAAGCCCTACGTTACCATGGGGAAATTTCTCTATAGTCTACAGTATTTCAGTTTAGAACAACATGTTACCTTTCCCTCTCCAAGCGATGGTAATGTAGGTAATGATAACAGAGGGCTTTGCACGTAGAGGTAATGTAGGGAAGTGTTGATAGCAGAAACGTAGTCTGACAGGGATAGTAATGGTAATGTAGGTAAGGTTGGCATTGTAGGTAACGTAGGTGTCGTCCGACCCACAAGCCCTACGTTACCATGGGGATATTTCTCTTTAGTCTCTAGTATTTTAGTTTAGAACAGCAGGTTACCTTTTCCTCTCAAAGCGATGGTAATGTAGGTAATGATAACAGAGGGCACTCCAGAGGGAGCTTCAAGAAAGAAAGAAGTGGGGATCAAGACCAGACGTGAGCTTCATGCCAGAAAGAGGTGGGGATCAAGACCAGACGTGAGCTTCATGTCAAAACGAGGAGGGGATCAAGACCAGACGTGAGCTTCATGTCAAAACGAGGAGGGGATCAAGACCAGACATGAGCTTTATGTCATCAAGACCAGACGTGAGCTGTGATCAAGACCAGACATGAGGTGGGGATCAAGACCAGACGTGAGCTTTATGCCAGAAAGAGGTGGGGATCAAGACCAGACGTGAGATTCATGTAAAAACAAGGAGGGGTTCAAGACCAGACTTGAGTTTCATGTCGTATAGTGGAGGGGATCAAGACCAGACGTGAGCTTCATGTCAAAACGAGGAGGGGATCAAGACCAGACGTGAGCTTCATGTCAAAACGAGGAGGGGATCAAGACCAGACATGAGCTTTATGTCAAAACGAGTAGGGGATCAAGACCAGACGTGAGCTTCATGCCAGAAAGAGGTGGGGATCAAGACCAGACGTGAGTTTCATGTAAAAACAAGGAGGGGTTCAAGACCAGACGTGAGCTTCATGTAGAAACGAGGAGGGGATCAAGACCAGACGTGAGCTTCATGCAGAAACGAGGAGGGGTTCGAGACCAGACGTGAGCTTCATGCCAGAAAGAGGTGGGGATCAAGAACAGACGTGAGCTTCATGTAGAAACGAGGAGGGGATCAAGACCAGACGTGAGCTTCATGTAGAACCGAGGAGGTGATCAAGACCAGACGTGAGCTTCATGTAGAAACGAGGAGGGGATCAAGACCAGACGTGAGCTTCATGTAGAAACGAGGAGGGGATTAAGACCAGACATGAGCTTCATGAAAGAAAGAGGTGGGGATCAAGACCAGACGTGAGTTTCATGTAAAAACGAGGAGAGGATCAAGACCAGGCATGAGCTTTATGTCAAATGAGGAGGGGATCAAGACCAGACGTGAGCTTTATGTCAGGATAAGGAGGGGATCAAGACCAGACGTGAGCTTCATGCCAGAAAGAGGTGGGGATCAAGAACAGACGTGAGCTTCATGTCAAAACGAGGAGGGGATCAAGAACAGACGTGAGCTTCATGTCATAACGAGGAGGGGATCAAGACCGGACGTGAGCTTCATGCCAGAAAGAGGTGGGGATCAAGAACAGACGTGAGCTTCATGTCAAAACGAGGAGGGGATCAAGAACAGACGTGAGCTTCGTGTCAAAACAAGGAGGGGATCAAGACCAGACGTGAGCTTCATGTAGAAACGAGGAGGGGATTAAGACCAGACATGAGCTTCATGAAAGAAAGAGGTGGGGATCAAGACCAGACGTGAGTTTCATGTAAAAACGAGGAGAGGATCAAGACCAGGCATGAGCTTTATGTCAAATGAGGAGGGGATCAAGACCAGACGTGAGCTTTATGTCAGGATAAGGAGGGGATCAAGACCAGACGTGAGCTTCATGCCAGAAAGAGGTGGGGATCAAGAACAGACGTGAGCTTCATGTCAAAACGAGGAGGGGATCAAGAACAGACGTGAGCTTCATGTCATAACGAGGAGGGGATCAAGACCGGACGTGAGCTTCATGCCAGAAAGAGGTGGGGATCAAGAACAGACGTGAGCTTCATGTCAAAACGAGGAGGGGATCAAGAACAGACGTGAGCTTCGTGTCAAAACAAGGAGGGGATCAAGACCAGACGTGAGCTTCATGCCTGAAAGAGGTGGGGATCAAGACCAGACGTGAGCTTCATGTCAAAACGAGGAGGGGTTCAAGACCAGACGTGAGCTTCATGTAGAAACGAGGAGGGGATCAAGACCAGACGTGAGCTTCATGCAGAAACGAGGAGGGGATCAAGACCAGACGTGAGCTTCATGTAGAAACGAGGAGGGGATCAAGACCAGACGTGAGCTTCATGTAGAAACAAGGAGGGGATTAAGACCAGACATGAGCTTCATGAAAGAAAGAGGTGGGGATCAAGACCAGACGTGAGTTTCATGTAAAAACGAGGAGGAGTTCAAGACCAGACGTGAGCCTCATGTCAAAACGAGGAGGGGATCAAGACCAGACATGAGCTTTATGTCAAAACGAGTAGGGGATCAAGACCAGACGTGAGCTTCATGCCAGAAAGAGGTGGGGATCAAGACCAGACGTGAGCTTCATGTCATAACGAGGAGGGGATCAAGACCGGACGTGAGCTTCATGCCAGAAAGAGGTGGGGATCAAGACCAGACGTGAGCTTCATGTCAAAACAAGGAGGGGATCAAGACCAGATGTGAGCTTCATGTCAAAACGAGGAGGGGATCAAGATCAGACGTGAGCTTTTTGTCAGGACAAGGAGGGGATCAAGACCAGACGTGATCTTCATGTCAAAACGAGGAGGGGATCAAGACCAGACGTGAGCTTCATGTCAAAACGAGGAGGGGATCAAGAACAGACGTGAGCTTCATGTCATAACGAGGAGGGGATCAAGACCAGACGTGAGCTTCATGCCAGAAAGAGGTGGGGATCAAGACCAGACGTGAGCTTCATGTCAAAACGAGGAGGGGATCAAGACCAGACGTGAGCTTTATGTCAGGACAAGGAGGGGATCAAGACCAGACGTGAGCTTCATGTCAAAACGAGGAGGGGTTCAAGACCAGACGTGAGCTTCATGTAGAAACGAGGAGGGGATCAAGACCAGACGTGAGGTTCATGTCAGGAGTAGGAGGGGATCAAGAACAGACGTGAGCTTCATGTCAAATGAGGAGGGGATCAAGACCAGACGTGAGCTTCATGCAGAAACGAGGAGGGGATCAAGACCAGACGTGAGTTTCATGTAAAAACGAGGAGGGGTTCAAGACCAGACGTGAGCTCCATGTCAAAACGAGGAGAGGATCAAGACCAGGCATGAGCTTTATGTCAAATGAGGAGGGGATCAAGAACAGACGTGAGCTTCATGCCAGAAAGAGGTGGGGATCAAGAACAGACGTGAGCTTCATGAAAGAAAGAGGTGGGGATTAAGACCAGACGTGAGCTTCATGCCAGAAAGAGGTGGGGATCAAGAACAGACATGAGCTTCATGTCAAAATGAGGAGGGGGTCAAGAACAGACGTGAGCTTCATGTCATAACGAGGAGGGGATCAAGACCAGACGTGAGCTTCATGCAGAAACGGGGAGGGGATCAAGACCAGACGTGAGTTTCATGTAAAAACGAGGAGGGGTTCAAGACCAGAAGTGAGCTTCATGTCAAAACGAGGAGAGGATTAAGACCAGACATGAGCTTTATGTCAAATGAGGAGGGGATCAAGAACGGACGTGAGCTTCATGCCAGAAAGAGGTGGGGATCAAGAACAGACATGAGCTTCATGTCAAAATGAGGAGGGGATCAAGAACAGACGTGAGCTTCATGTCAAAACGAGGAGGGGATCAAGATCAGACGTGAGCTTCATGCCAGAAAGAGGTGGGGATCAAGAACAGACGTGAGCTTCACGCCAGAAAGAGTTGGGGATCAAGAACAGACGTGGGCTTCATGTCAAAATGAGGAGGGGATCAAGACCAGGCATGAGCTACCGTCTGGCTCACGTCTGGTCTTGATCCCCTCCTGAGAAGTATCAGGTATTTATTTCGATACTAGTATCGAGTACAGGTATCGAATATTTTGTGATATCGCCCTTCACTACCGAAAAGTAATCTTATCGTTTTTTTCAAATTATGCATTACTACTCCAGCGCTTTCGTACTTGAAACATCATTGAATGTGCAGTCGGTCCATTCCTGATCCGTTTCTTTCTCGCCCTCGAACAACATGTCAATAGAAGATGGTAAGAGTTGACTTGTGAGCGGTGCGTAGCGGTCACGGCTGGCATTTTCGTCCCACGGTTTGTTTACAATAAGGTACCTGTGTTGCCAAGGTGTGGCCGTCAAAAACCCCTGCGGCAACGTCAAAAAACCCCCAAATCCCCCCAAATATGAAAAAATCCCCGAAAAACCCAAAAATTAAGGATGATCAATTCATTTTTAAGCATTAAAAATATATGTACCTACTATTTCACATACCTAAAACATACTTAACTCCATTATATACAACTACAATTTTAAATATTACCTAAAACTACAAACTATTTAATACTCACTCTTCCTGACTACTTATCAGTAAAGTAAGTAAATTAACATACTAAAACATCAATAAAAATTAGGTTTGTACCTACCCACAAGTTGGTAGACGTACATCCCAAACCCAAATGGCTTTTATTTGAGTACCTATCTCTCAATTCAGTTAGCTGTGCAGTGGCAGCCTTAGCTGTTATTTATCTGCAGCACTTACCTGGTATTTCTTCATTTTTATACTTTTTTCTAGTCCCTCTGACTTCCACAAAAACCCCCAAAATCCCCCTCTGGCGGAGAGAAAACCCCCAAATTTGGGGAGAAAACTCCACAACTTGGCAACACTGTAAGGTACCTACCTAGGCAAGTTTCACTTCAAGGTCAATCGATGCCGAGTCGAATCGAGAAAAATCAACAACACTACCGTTTCAATCAACCATAGCTTTTGAACGGATCAACCGATAATTTTCCGGCAGCCAACAATCGATACAAAATTTAATCGAGAATAAATGAGATTATGTGAGAAAATGCCGATAACCCAACAGTTTTCGAGCCAAAAATAGTTTTTGTTGGACAAGCCAGGGGCCCCCATTAGGAACACACAGGAAACAGCTGGACGAAAATTCGCCATCAGCCGCTAGGCGCGCAACCGTCGAGAATTACCATCTTCTATACACCTACTCTAGTGTATTCAGAGATCATTCGCCCTACGCTAAAACGCTCCACAGCAAATTGCCCCGAGATCAGTTGACGATGGGGCGAATGATGTTCTCCCAATAATTTGATGGTAGGTACACTGATAATTCAAACGTATTTTTTTATGCAAGTAGGTACCTACGGAAGAAATAGAAATAAGTGCCTAATCCTTGACAAAAAGTGGACTACGACCTACTTGAGGCGTTAATATTACAGGATTCTGTGACCAGCTATGAAAGCTTGGATGTTAAGATATAAATTCAGATATTCAACGAATGGTTTCGGTAGACGCCAACATTTGAAATTGATTCGGTGAATTTTTGCGACAGAGGGTAGTACGATTTGGGCACGGTCTCCATGGTCGGTGGAAAGTAGCCATACGTAAGATATGTCGTGGTCATGTACATTGGATGGTCTTTTGGCGTTTTCTGACACCCATAGCCTTGAAATCTGTCTGAAAAAATATAGACATCGTTAGCTTTACGCGTAAATTGAAGACTCAGGGCCGGTTTATCAATTCTTTAAAGCTAGATTTATCCAAGGAAACTTGCATTAACTAATTTCCAAGAAATTTTCGTTCAATATGATAAATTATTAATGAAATTGATCATAAAATGGTTTTGGGGCGGACAGATGCTGAAAAGTGGCCTGAAACGAGCTATGAGTAACGGGATCAGAGCTCGAAAGGAGCTTCGCGGAACTTAGGCAGACCAGGCCGAGGCACGGATGCGAAGCCCGTCCGAGGCACGGATGCAAAGGCCAGCTGAGGTGCGGATGCAAAACCCTGCCGAGGCACGGATGCGGAGGCGGCCGAGGCATGGATGCAAAGGCCGGCCGAGGCACAGATGGGAACTCCGGCTGAGGCACGGATGGAAGCCTGGCTGAGGCATGGATACGAAGCCCAGCGGACACGCGGTCACGTGGATGCTGTAGGCGGTTAAAACGTTGCTAAAGGCGGTTAAAACGAGCTGTGAGTAACAGGAGATTAGAACTTGACAGGAGCTTCGCTTACCCTTGTCAGACCAGACCGGCACGGATTCGAAGGTCGGCCGAGGTACGGATGCAAAGGCCGGCCGGGGCACGGATACGAAGGCCAGCCGAGGCACGGATGCGAAGGCCCGCCGAGGCATGGATGCGAAGGCCGGCCGAGGCACGGATGGGAAGCCTGGCTGAGGCACGGATGCGAAGGCCGGCCGGGGCACGGATGCGAAGGCCAGCCGAGGCACGGATTCGAAGGCCCGCCGAGGCATGGATGCGAAGGCCGGCCGAGGCACGGATGCGAAGGCCGGCCGAGGCACGGATGCAAAGCCCCGCCGAGGCATGGATGCGAAGGCCGGCCGAGGCACGGATGCGGAGGCGGCTAAGGCACGGATGCGGAGGCGGCCGAGGCATGGATGCAAAGGCCGGCCGAGGCACTGATGGGAAGCCCGGCTGAGGCACGGATGTGAAGCCTGGCCGAGGCACGGATACGAAACCCGGTCGAGGCACGGATGCGAAGCCAGGCCGACACGCGGTCACGTGGATGCTGTAGGCGGTTAAAACGTTGCTAAATGCGGTTAAAACGAGCTGTGAGTAACGGGAGATTAGAACTTGACAGGAGCTTCGAGGAGGATGCAATGGGCGGCCGAGGCACGGATGCGATGGGCGGCCGAGGCACGGATGCGATGGGCGGCCGAGGCACGGATGCGATGGGCGGCCGAGGCACGGATGCGATGGGCGGCCGAGGCACGGATGCGATGGGCGGCCGAGGCACGGATGCGATGGGCGGCCGAGGCACGGATGCGAAGCCCTGCCGAGGCACGGATGCAAAGGCCGGCCGAGGCACGGATGGGAAGCCCGGCTGAGGCACGGATGGGAAGCCCGGTCGAGGCACGGATACGAAACCCGACCGAGGCACGGATGCGAAGCCCGGCGGACACGCGGTCACGTGGATGCTGTAGGCGGTTAAAACGTTACTAAAGGTGGTTAAAACGAGCTGTGAGTAACAGGAGATTAGAACTTGACAGGAGCTTAGCTTACCCTTGTCAGATCAGACCGGCACGGATGCGAAGCTCGGCCGAGGCACGGATGCAAAGGCCGGCCGACAAACGGTCACAAAACTCGGATACGAAACCCGGCCGACACGCGGTCTCGTGGCTGCTGTAGGCGGTTGAAACGTTGCTAAAGGTTTCATAACGGTCAATGAAAATATGTCTAGGTAAAATGTAGTGCAAGCGTCCTTCAATGAATCTAGGTTTAAATGAATTGATAAACCGGCCTGCATAATTTGAATCAGTTTCCGGGAAAAACGAAAACAATTCCGAAAATGAAAAGTACCTAAATCAATAGTTTTCTATTAATGGTTCAGCTACAAGGAGGATCAAACCCCGTTCAGACCCAGTAATTCTTTTTTCTCAATAAATGTATGACTCTGCCCAGAATTCGTTCTGATGAAAGCTTAACTGCAAAATATTAACTCTGGTTTTAATTTGTAAAAATCTTATATTAAAATTTATTTTTTATATTATTCAATTTAAATTTAATTTTTTTTTTATATTAAAGTTTTTAAAACTGTTAAATAGGTACCTAATAGGTTTATTATACTTTTTTCTAGTCCCTTACCCTTCCACAAAAACCATCAAAATCCCCCTCTGGCGGAGAGAAAACCCCCAAATTTGGGGGGAAACCCCCACAACTTGGCAACACTGTAAGGTACCTACCTAGGCAAGTTTCACTTCAAGGTCAATCGATGCCGAGTTGAATCGAGAGAAATCAACAACACTACCGTTTCAATCCACCATAGCTTTTGAACGGATCAATCGATAATTTTCCGGCAGCCACCAATCGATACAAAATTTAATCGAGAATAAATGAGATTATGTGAGAAAATGCCGATAACCCAACAGTTTTCGAGCCAAAAGTAGTTTTTGTTGGAGAAGCCAGGGGCCCCCATTAGGAACACACAGGTGACAGCTGGATCTATAGGACGAAAATGCGCCATCGGCCGCTAGGCGCGCAACCGTCGAGAATTACCATCTTCTATAAACAAGAAATAACCCCACGCACACGTGAAATTTAGCGTCACCCGTGGCTCCACTGTCCGGGACAGTCTGTCCCCATGCTTCACGCACGCTGCGAGTGTTGACATACCTAAACGTTCTAATCCGAGAGAGTTTTCGACTTCGCCGTTACTTTATTTTAATTATTAAATTAACCATTTTTGTTTGCTCTGGGCCCAATAATTAAATATCTTACGGCGTTCTTGGATGGCATTCAATGGTCATGTCTGAAAATCGCGTTCAATCTCTGACCAAAGAGTTGGAGTCGAGCGATGAAATTATTGTCGAAATCGATGAGCATTTATCAGCTTTAGAAGTAAGTTCTACAAAATTTGAACCTAATTGGACGTATTAGGTCTCATTGGGCGTGCCCCTAGCGCGCATGAGTTGCCAGGTTCGAGTCCTGCCGGAGAGCGAAAAATTCGACATTTCTCACTTCAACTAATTTATAATAATTTCAGTATTCTGTACGTCTAATGTCGTCTCGTTTCAGAACTCCAACGATGTATCGGCGGAATTCGTTTCGTCGATTGGGTCGATGCTTGTTGAGATTTCGAAAAAATTAAAAACTAACAAAAGTGAGTTTTTCCTACGAGAGTCTAAATATTTAGTTGGTGTGAGAGCTTGGCGAAAATTGAGAATTCCCAAAAAACAATTGAGGAAAAGTCTTTTTATTTTTTAAATAAATTCTTTGAGCTATTTAAGCAGTTCAGAATATTTTTGTTCAGCTGTGCAAAACGACTACACATCTTGGCTCAAGGACTCGTACAATCGTGGCAACGATGCTTTGGAAAAAATCGTCACTCGCAGCGCTAAGAAAGATCTGAGAGTTGTCGCTTTTAAAGCTCTCGTCGGTCTCATACCCTTGCACAATGACGCTTTTGAGAGTAAAAATATGTTTCCCTACAACAAATACGCGGTAAGAAAGTAGTTCGATGCTACTTTATCGGGATTGAGTCACAAAATTAACAATTTTCAAAATTTATTCCCGTCTGTAGTTATAGTAGAATAGTAATGATGGAATGCTTGTAGGACCTTTTACGGACACTCATGATATGCGAGCATGACATTTCGCCAGTTTTGCCGCACCTAAAAGATGTTTTACGTTACGACGACATGAAGAAAAGCCTGTGGAAGGCTTTGGACTTGGCAACACAAATGGATAGGCTTCCTGTCGTGAAGGAGCTTTCCAATATTATCCGTATAGTGCAATGTTACGAAGCTCCAAAGAAAACGGAAGAGCCCAAACAACGTTTTGTTAGGGTTAAAGGTTGGACGAAAGTATTATTATAATAATAGTATTACCATAATAGTATTTATAATAATGTCAAGAATCATGGAATGATATGTTTCCATATTATGGAAACAATAATCGGAATTCTTCTGATTTTGTTGTATTCGTTCCAGCCGTGCCTTTAAAGCCGAAAGAGACGGACAAATGTTTGAGGCGGCTCTGGGAACGTTTAGCTATGGTCAAAATGGACAAAGATGTCAAACAACTTTTGCTGTTGGCATTGCTCGAAAAAATTATGCCGCTCATGGACCGTCCCGTTTTCTTGACTGATTATTTCATGGGTTCGCTTGAAGAAGGTAAATCCATTGTTGAGGATAATACGTTACGTAGGTAAGAAGGTTTTTTGCAGTTTTACTGTCGAACAGTTCACAAACCTCTCATGATCTCTTCCATCCAGCGCTTTCGGCCGTACGGCCCTCATCAGGAGCTATTACCGAGGCACTGTCTCTTGCCAAGCCCTTTGGCTTTTTTTTCACCAAAATATCAACCTATCTCGTATTTCAGGTGGTGCCATTGCCGTCCTAGCGCTTCAAGGAATACTGGAATTGATTCAGAAGTACAACATGTAAGAG
The DNA here is from genome assembly GCA_036186465.1 of Nesidiocoris tenuis. Classification (NCBI taxonomy): domain Eukaryota; kingdom Metazoa; phylum Arthropoda; class Insecta; order Hemiptera; family Miridae; genus Nesidiocoris; species Nesidiocoris tenuis. The sequence goes on from AP028920.1 coordinate 6,506,409, forward strand.
AGAGGAAAAATATTTCAAAAATTTCCAACATACTTATGCCTTTGTTTTTGAAATACGATCTTTTTTCCCCGGCGAATGCCAATTTCGGCCCATACAACGGTACCATTATGCTTTCCAGGAATTACCCAGACGTCTATGGCAAGCTGTATTCGATGTTTACGCCAGATCTGTTCCAAACTCCGTACAAATCTCGGTTCTACTACTTGTCTAATCTGTTTATGTCTTCCACGTAAGTTGCAAGGGCTCATTTCGAATCGAACCAGCCTAAAACTAGTAGTAATATCAATTTTTTGCAAAAAATTGATAGCATAGGCAATTCGGATGTCCTCGCCAAATTAATGGGACATTTGCATTTTAATGGCATACTTTGAAGAAATTTTATTGACTTTTTAAACAAATTTGAACGTGGGGCACAAGAGCACCGTTGAGGTGTAACAAGGAAGTCTGATGACTCGCTTTTTTGCCCTAACCCAGCATATTTCGGCACCGGTTTCCACCAAGTTTTACTGATCGAAGACCCCACATATAGCACCTTTTCGAAAAGCCCGCACCACTGTCCAATATAATAAGCAATCAAAAAACTCGAAGAGCTATATCATGGGTGGCCTTGCGAATGTTAACATAACCTCAAAAAATTCTGAAAAATTCAAATGATAATGGTAGTCAAACAATATTTCAAAACCCATTTTTTTAAGGTCATATACTGCTAATGGTTGAACGCTCCATAATTTCGATTTTGGCTTGCCTAAGGATGCTGCCGGAGGCGCTGGTCGCCGGTTTCGTCAAAAGACTCGCCAGGTTGGCTTTGGTAGCATCACCTACTGATATCATCATCATTCTGACGTTCATCATCAACCTCATCATTCGCCATCCGAACCTCAAGTGCCTGATGTCGAGGCCGGGAATCGCACATTGTAAGCATTAAATAGGAGAGATTTCCTCACCAGTCCAATCCATTCCGAAATCTCCAATTCGTACCAAAACTGAATAAAATCGTTTTTCATTTGCAGTCGACTCGGACCCGTATTTGCCCAACGAACCGAATCCGGCGGAAAGCCGGGCCATCGATTCTTGCCTGTGGGAAGTGAAACTTCTCCAGGACCATGTGGTTCCGACTGTGGCCCACACGGCCCATTTCATCGACCAGGAGCTGCCAGAAATCGAGAAAGACATGTCCGCTTTCCTCGACCATAATATCCAACACGTGGGTATACAATATTTCACTAACTCGGAAACGTATTTTCATAGTTTTCGATTAAATTGCCCTTGAGAAAAACTCATCGTTCCTGCAAAAACCGCGATTTATGGCAAGTTTTTCAGTTTTTTGCGAATAACTTGCAATTAACGCGTCCTACAGAAAATTGCTACCTATTCCTTATTAAACTACATAAAATTCTGCGTCGAACGATCACCTGGAACGTTAAAATTATTCCAGCCGTTCGGCCGCAATCAATCGTCAAAGATAGGCAGTTTTTCTCAGATTGCCAAAAAAACTGGTTACGCTTGCGTTTCAAAGCCTGTACTTGAAAAACGGCGCACCCAATCAAAAAGTGTCACATAATCGAAGTTGTAGAGAATTAAATTTTTTGTAAGGAATGCCCCTCCGCCTCCCACCAATGCCAAAATTACAATGAAGGGAGATGAATGTTCGATTTTGTCGTTCCATGGTGTCACCTCGCACGAAATCGGGGCCAACTGGAATTTTTATTGAATATTGAGAATTTTTATGGGTGAACCATGGATGCCTAATGGTTTTTTTAGAATTGTCAATGGTGCATGCCATGATGCCAGAAAACCCGCGATTTTACGGCACTTGTTTCAGTATTTTGCTTGTATCTCGTATAGCATGCACCTTACAGAAATTTTCGGTTTAACCTCGATTAAACAGCATAGAATTCTGCGACGAATGACCACCCGGAACCCGAAAATCGGTTCAGCAGTTAGGCCTATATAGATTGTCCATGTTCAAAATCAAGTTTCCCCAAGCTTGGGCCGCTCTTTACGCCTAATTTGACTTCGATATTTTCCGATTTTAGATTTTCGAAAAGGAGATGTGCATAAAAGTCGAAGAACCGCCGCTAACATTCGAAAGACCGTCGAGCACATTTTTGCACAAGCCGTCCGTGATGTTGGCGTTTTCCGCTTGGGAGTGATAATAATTACCAATATTTTTGTAAAATTTTGTTTTTTATCTCGCTATTAAAAAATAACGAGCACACCGTATTTTTATTCCCCGTGCCCCATAACTATGAAAAAATTTAATTTATTATACATTATACTTCTTTATTTTATTAACATTTATTTACTTTAAAGTTAATGGCTTTTTGTTTACAAACGGCAATGCTAATATCTTAATAAATAGCCGTTTTCAGCATTTTCCATGAGAGGGGGACGGTAAGAAAATGTTCAACTATTCTGGATGTTTTATCAGTTTTTGATATCGTTAACAAATTAAGTACGGCATTTTTTCTCCATATAAAACTACTCCGAACCGATTGGTGGATTAGAAAGCGGAATTGCTTCGCTGTGTTTATTCACATAACATTTTTCACATTTTCATCAGTTTCTATAAAAATAGGCCTATGATAGCTATGCGCACTGTGTTTGAAGGAATCGTCAAAATTAATTTTTAATTGTAACCATTGATAAAATACGAGCAAAGGCGTTAATAATGCGTTTTCGTCAATTCCAACCGCAAATTCAAGTGCGTTTTGGGCGGAGTGCTCATTTTGAACAAAAATTCTAATCTCTGATCGATCACTCAATCCTTCGACATTTTCATAGATAATTATGCCAAGAATGTCTTCAAGTCATGTACAAGTGAAATATAATTAACTAAACAGCGTCATGCTACCGAAAGAAACCGGCGATTATTAATTTTTCGAATGTATTGACGTCGGATGAAATTTTCTATGAAAATCCACAATTTGAAAAGAAAAAAATTAAATTCGCCCTCGAAATTGAAGATTTGTTTTTGACGAGATCAAAGCCAGCTTACACAGTTCGATAGACCGAGTCCGTTCACACCAGAAAAAAACTGGCGGTGGGGTAAAAAATAGTTTTTTTTGCCTTTCGGATTTCTCAGTTGTGGCGCGCCTCTCGAAGAGCCGCTGATATTCAATGATGTCTCGACCGGTGCCTGAAAATTGAAGGAAGGATTTGATGGAGAAAGAATAAAGCGGAAATACTCATTCCAAAATAATTAGAATAAACGATTTGTTAATTATTTATTTAATAATTTTTAAAATAGGTAATAACATTTGATGTAGTAATAATAATAATTTATTATATTACTTGTATTATTGATTATTATTATTTATATTGTATTATTACATTATTTTTATCATTTTATTTAAAAAAATTATTATTATTATTTTTCTCTAACTATTTATAACGTAATTAAATTTGAAAAAGAAGAAAATTCGTCAAATAGTTAATAAATAATCGAATAATTATTGAAATACCTGGGCGGAGTTCTAGACCGGTGCCTGCCCCTGTCGCCGTTGTGCCGGTGGGCGTGGTGATCGCGGCTCGCACTCTGCCGGCTGCCGTACCGATCGCGGTCGCGGCTGCCGTACCGGTCGCGGCTCGGAGGCCGCCGGCGGTCGTGGTCGCGACCGTACGGTCCGCGGTCGGGCGGGCTGTGGCGGCCTCGCCTGTCGCGGTCGCGGTCCCTGTCCGCCGACCTTGGTCGATCTCTGTCCCTGCGATCGTCCGATAAGCGATCTTTGGTGTTGGACCTACTGGAATAGTAAAATTACGTTCATTATAGTAATAAAAACACGTTAATTTCGTTTTAAACCTTTTAGGTGACGAAAATTATTCATTATTTTCAAGTGATAAGGGGTATCAACTTACTCGTAACGAGGTTTATCTTGCTCGTAGTCCAAATCCGGATTGTGTCTAGGCGGTGGCTGCTTCGGGTTTATCCCTTCTGGGTACCTGGCGTTCATGTTAGCTTCTATCTTTTGCTGTAGTTGGAAAAAAGTCAATTAAAATTTGTTATTGGAATAATCAAATACAAATTCTGTGATGGAAGAATTGGATGCAAACCTGAATGGGGACGGGAATGCGGGGGAAAAGAGTCGAAAACCATTCCAATTTGATGAGAAAATTCTTGAGGATGTTACCCATGGTCATCACTTGGCCACCGCCTGCTTTCACGTCGAGTTCCTGCAATCACCGATAAGATTGCTCGATTCACAAATAACTTGACAGGAAATCGTTGAAAATATTCGACATTATCGTCTACTCTGCACAATTACCAACTTCGTGATACCGTGCATAAGAAGAAAGTACGGCTGAGGAATAGATGTAATTCACACCTTACCTCGGGGTCGTCAAGATAATCATCATACCAATCCCATAGATCCGCTGGTGGCTGAGTGTACCTGGGTGCACATAATGATAATATCAGACATTATCTTATCACGGAGGCACTTGTCGCCCTCTACGAAGGTACACCATCCGCACGGTGTAAAGCAAACCGAATTTCCAAGTGATTACCCAGTGTTTAACATTAAATTACGCGTAAAATCAAATTAAACAATTGAGCAAAATAAAAAAAGTCGAGTTTTTCAAAAATTTGAGCAAAAAACTAAAATAAAGTGTCAGAGAACCTCTTTTTTGAGGTTATGTTCACATTAACCTCTGTTAACCTATGCCCCTCTGAAGCATAAAAAGGTAGAATACTAATATATAGATAGGTACAACACCAAAATGAATTTAGAAAGATTTTTTGGAGCTTTTTTTGATATAGAATATTTAGGCAGTTGTCTTGGTCACAGGTATACTTTCAATTCCCTAGTCTTTACCGAAGACCGCTCAATTTCTATGAATGGTAACTTACCTTATGTACATAAAGCCGAGAGCACGGATGTATGGAGAGTCGGTATGAGTGATAAGGCCGTTCAACTGTTTTCTGGTGAGCTTCAGAGTGAAAAGCTTGTAGAGGAGGCAGTACGCTGTCGACACTATGCCACCGGCACCGACGCCACGGACCTGACACAAAATGGTATACAGAGAAACGGGCGCATGTGAACATTGGACGGCATAATAGGTGGCACGTGATAATAGGAATTGATAAAGTAGCTATAGGGTGATACCTACACCGCCGCACATGCCAGTTTGACCGGCTGTTTTTCGGCTCCCTTTCTCCCACGGTTCAAGATGAGCGACTTTGAAGTAGATTTCGTCAATGACCTCGTGATACGTTTTCAAGCCGTAAAGGTTAACTGGAAAGGACAAACATTTGAAATGCAATCAAAACATGTTCAGCATGAACATGAAAGAAGGCGCGCAGTTTTTTTGATTTTCATGAAAAATTAGGACGGTTGTTAAAACGTAAAAATCCAATTTCAAACAATATTAAGAGGACTAGGAAAGTAACACAAATTCGAATAGAGGTGGGAAAACCCTCCCAGTGTTGCCAGTCCAGAATTTGCGTTTCAGCAGGTGTACCACCACAACAACACAAAAATGAAGGAACTTGCTAGGAGGGTTACACTTGATGATTATTGCTCCTGAAGGGCCAAAATGAATAAGAGAAGAAGAATAAGAATAAGAGAGATGACAGAAATCCGATGAACATTTCGACATAAAATGAGTAGCTCAATCAACACTGTCACCACACGGTGAGCTGTGATAGCAAATTCCAACAACTTGAGTCTCAAAATCCCTCACGCCTACCATTCAAACTTGAGTATAGATCAATTTCAATGGATTTAATGTTAAAGCCAGGGGATTTTTTGTGGGGAAATAATTAGAACATGGGTTTTTAGGTCAATTAAGCTCATTTATTGCTATTGGGCACTCTTGAGGCAACCCAGCTTCTATATTACACCCGAATTCAGCATTGTTTTGGAACATTTCGAAGAGGTCAAAAACAGGAGCTAGTGAACTTTTAAAAGCTCAATTCAACCACTCGTCAGGCAAAAACATAAAATTTCATACCTTTGAAATAATGAGAAGATTGGATGTTCGTCAAAATGAGCGGGTTGAGGTTCATTGTGCGCTCGCTGCCCCATATTGGCAGATTGTTGCTTTTCTTCGTCGTGATCGGATTCGCTTGCTTCGGTACCTCCTCCTCATCGCCTGATGGGTAATTCGTCAGAATAATACAGAATATCAAGAAATATTCAACAGGAAGATCGTAATTTTAGGTAGGTAATCGAAGTCACATTGAACGCTTACCTTCACCATACTGAGAATGCATCGTCGTTTAGTCAGTCCGGATAACCATCAAGCAACGACCACACGGTCTCTCCCAGAGTTCGATTCGATTTCGTACGAATGAAATTTAAACCATCGTCAAAAATAACGAGGAAGTTTCGAATAAACAGAATCAACGGAAAACGAAAATTGGGACATAAATCGACGCATCCATACGTACACAAGAAACGAGAAGGGAAAATGGTCAGGCCACTCTCAAAATGACTTGAAGTCAAAAGTTTGCCTTCAATGTAGCACCCAGTACCAATGAGGGTGCTCTTGTAACTTACCATACATACTTTGATATCGAAGTTGACTTTGATCTCGAAGTTGAGTTTGAACTCGAAGTTGACTTTGACGTCGAAGTTGAGTTTGAACTCAAGGTTGATTTTGATCTCGAAGTTGACTTTAAACTCGAAGTTGATTTTGATCTCGATGTTGACTTTGATCTCAATGTTGACTTTGAACTCGAAGTTAAGTTCGACGTCGAAGTTGATTTTGACGTTGACGTTGAGTTTGAACTCGAAGTTGACTTTGATCTCGAAGTTAAGTTTGATCTCGAAGTTGACTTTGATCTCGAAGTTGACTTTGATCTCGAAGTTGAGTTTGAACTCGAAGTTGATTTTGATCTCGAAGTTGACTTTGATCTCGAAGTTGACTTTGACGCTGACGTTGAGTTTGAACTCGAAGTTGACTTTGATGTCGAAGTTGACATTGACGTCGAAGTTGACTTTGACGTTGAAGTTGAGTTTGAACTCGAGGTTGAGTTTGATCTCGAAGTTGAGTTTGAACTCGAAGTTGATTTTGATCTCGAAGTTGACTTTGATCTCAAAGTTGACTTTGATCCGAAAGTTGACTTTGACGTTGACGTTGTGTTTGAACTCGAAGTTGATTTTGATGTCGAAGTTGACTTTGAACTCGAAGTTGACTTTGAACTCGAAGTTGACTTTGATCTCGAAGTTGACTTTGAACTCGAAGTTGATTTTGATGTCGAAGTTGACTTTGAACTCGAAGTTGAGTTTGGCGTCGAAGTTGTATTTGACGTTGACGTTGAGTTTGATCTCGAAGTTGACTTTGAACTCGAAGTTGAGTTTGGCGTCGAAGTTGATTTTGACGTTGACGTTGAGTTTGATCTCGAAGTTGACTTTGATCTCGAAGTTGAGTTCGAACTCGAAGTTGATTTTGATCTCGAAGTTGACTTTGATCTCGGAGTTGAGTTCGAACTCGAAGTTGATTTTGATCTCAAAGTTGACTTTGATCTCGAAGTTGACTTTGACGCTGACGTTGAGTTTGAACTCGAAGTTGACTTTGATGTCGAAGTTGACTTTGACGTCGAAGTTGAGTTTGAACTCAAGGTTGATTTTGATCTCGAAGTTGACTTGATCTCGTAGTTGAGTTTGAACTCGAAGTTGATTTTGATCTCGATGTTGACTTTGAACTCGAAGTTGAGTTTGGTCTCAAAGTTGACTTTGATCTCGAAGTTGACTTTGACGTTGACGTTGAGTTTGAACTCGAAGTTGACTTTGATGTCGAAGTTGACTTTGACGTTGAAGTTGAGTTTGAACTCGAGGTTGAGTTTGATCTCGAAGTTGAGTTTGAACTCGAAGTTGACTTTGATCTCGAAGTGGACTTTGATCTCAAAGTTGACTTTGATCTCGAAGTTGACTTTGATCTCGAAGTTGACTTTGACGTCGAAGTTGAGTTTGAACTCGAAGTTGATTTTGATCTCGAAGTTGACTTTGAACTCAAAGTTGACTTTGACGTCGAAGTTGAGTTTGAACTCAAGGTTGATTTTGATCTCGACGTTGACTTTGATCTCGAAGTTGACTTTGAATTCGAAGTTGAGTTTGGTCTCAAAGTTGAATTTGATCTCAAAGTTGACTTTGAACTCGAAGTTGAGTTTGATCTCAATGTTGACTTTGATCTTGAAGTTGAGTTTGAACTCGAAGTTGAGTTTGAACTCGATTACTCTGATTTTGTAATTTTAGTTTGTGGGTTGGGTCTGTGAGATGAGTTGGTTGGTTTGTTTTGTTTTCAATCGGTAATTGAACCAACTGACAAACTTTGTTATAATTATGCAAGCACATTATATAGGTAGGTGGCATATTACATATTATGTGCCGCGTATTATCTCAGTCCAGTAGACCCTTGTCCGTGTTGGGGGTATGAAATAATTGATGTTTCAAAAATCTTACCACCGTTTCCGACTGCGCTCACGTAGTCGGACGACAGCCGTAAAATAACTCGCGGCTTCCAATCATGACACAAATGTACATTCCTCGGCCAGCGGTTGACCATTCCAGGAGAGAAGTACCCGATTCCGCCCGTATAGGGGAATTACTATGTGAGCTTTGCTATGGCCTCATGACTTGCGGGTGATTTCCTTCGTTCAACAAATGTTGCCAAACCGATCCAGTTCAGTCGGTAACCTTAGGTTAGTAACCTATCACCTTCGTCTCGTAATTAACGCTCAGGTACCTGTCGTGTTGCGACAGGTGTGCGCATCGTTGAACGATCGACGAGACCTTTGAAGTCCAAGACGTTGCAGACTTGTCCTTACAGGTTCGACTTCCTGTCAGTAGCTTTAGATGAGAGGTACTGATTTGCTTTGAGAGGATGAAAGTTTAATTTGGTTTATTGATTTCAAAGAGGGTTAACAAACTAGTGCAATTGCCAAGAAAATAAATTAAAAATACCGGAGGCATTTTTTACCACCTACTACCAGTACATACACGAAATTTGGAATCTCCAGTATTTTGATCGATACTGCTATTTTAACCGTCGTTAGCAAATCAGGGATAGGGTCTTACTGATTTGCTGACGACAGAAATTTGAGGGTCGATCAATCACCATCCATGCTATTTTTTGTAGGTACGTAAGTAATTTTACGTCGACTAGATATCTCGTTAGGGCATATATCGGGGTGTACTGCTGTGACCTTGATTTCACGATTTTCACTTTTGACGTACTGATTTGTTGCCGTTTTTCGACACTCCTATATAGGTATACAAATAAATATACTTACATGCTAGTTACATCTAGGTACCTACAATATTATGGATAGAAAATGAGGTCATTTATATTCCAATACAATATTCTTCATTGCTCGAGAATCGTATCGCCTTGAACGTCTTTTGAAAAACCGCTTCAACCCATTTTCTCCCTTTTATTGGAGAACGCCATTTCTCAACATTCAGTTTTGACGCAAGGCCAAGCAAATAATATAAAAAGCTCACCTACACATAATGGCCATTTGACAAATCTTTTCGACACAATGGATTATCCGTTCGGATGGAAAAAGGCGATCACAAGTAATAGGCGTCGCCAAAGCGCCAAAATGCCCTCGAATCCAGGCCAACTCTTCAGTTGACCCAAGATCACGCACTGAGGTCGAAAATTGACTTAATTTCAACCTATTTCTTGACACCTGGTCATCGGTGGCGTCAACGATCATTGCGTCGGTTTCAAAAAAATTCCTCCACGTGCGGAGAAGGTGGACGTTTTTCGTGTCAAATAGCCGTGCGCGCGTTCATGTCAAGTTGAGACGACGAGATATTTCAATCAAAAGTCGCGACAAAAAAACGCCGCGCGATTAACCTTGTCAGCGCGCACATGACTGATTTTAAAAATTGTCAACCTTGTGGCAAGACAATATTTAATTTCCCAAATTTTCATGTTTCTGAATTTTTCTAAACCGAATTTTCTGTTGCTAAAATTGTTTAAATTTTCAGCTGCTAAAGATAAAATTTAACGCTTTCCAACCTCATTCAAGCTTATTTGAAAATTTTCAAGTTTTTGAAATAGTTTTTAAAAGTTTTAATTTTTAACCTTTTCCTAGGACAAAATAAATAATTAAACACCGATCAAATAGTGAAGTGGCAAGCATTTTTTATTTGTCCAAGTTTTCACATTTTTTCAAACTTCAAAATTGAAAAAAATATTTTTTTCCTATGTTTCCTATATTTTTCCCTTTTTACCTATTATCATTTTTGGTAATTACCATTTTTGAAAATTAATTTTTTAAATCTCTCTTTAAATCTTTTTTAAACTCAATTTTTCAACACTTCCAAGATTTAACCGTTTTTAATGTTCTATTTTCAGTCTCCGAGAGGTTTTAGATTTTTGAATTTAAAATTTTCTCACATTTTTTTTGACGATAAATTTTTAGTTTGCCGTTAGTTGATGGTGGAGGTTGAGTGTGGTGGTGAGGGAGAGAGTGGTAGCCCAACGTACTCTCATTTTCTTCATTAGTCCATGCGCTTTCGTCCCGCTGGGCCTCTTCAGTGGTTGGCATGTTTTAAGGGTTTCTCTCCCTACACAAGGTGAAAACACTTAGATCCCTCACGGTAAAACCTACGGAAAAATGTGTTTGTTTTTTAAATCTGTACTTTAATATCTAATTCTCTTTAGTGCTCATCTGATGCGGTACCAACTACAGCACTTGGCGTTTTTTTCAAAATCAAGGGTTAGGCATGGAAGAGGCTGTTGGACCGACAAATTGGTACAAACCTGATCTCGGCGAACATCATAATTTCGATTGCGTAGAACCTGCCACCCCCTAACATTGACCATGGGTTGCACAAACTCCTATATTACCTCACGTGTTGACATGAATGAATATCAATGTGAATGTCAGTCGACGGGGCGACTAATTCTACAAGTAATGGCTGGAGTGGAACCTGATATTACAAGACTACGAGAGCGGCCAGAGGAAGTTGTTCCGATCCGAGGTACCTAATGGACTAGGTAAACAACTTCATTGATGAAAAGTAGGACGTGGGTATTGGGACGACTTTCTTCGCTCAGATGACTAGTATAGGTAGCCTTGAGGTACCTATACTACTTATCTAGTACTACGTTCAATTTTTAAAATTCGAAAAACATCCAGAAATGTTCCAATATTTAATAAAAACGCTACAACATCCCGGAAGTGCTGTGAATAATCCAAACTTCGATTTAAAAAGATTGCAGAAACCTCAGTTGGAAGACATTTGAAAAAGGTTGAGAAATGTAACCATAATTTTGCAAATAAGTACAAACGGACCTTGATATTCATATACTGAATTCTGAATACTTATCTGTAGAAGATCGGAAGTGAAATATTTTCTGAACTTTTGATCCGGTTTTTACCTGTACTACAATTATAACAATATATACGTCTATGTACTAACATAATATGTTATATTATGTTATTAATATTATTAATTTATTTTTGATAATTTATTAATATAATATAGGTAGGTACCTTTTTAATGTATATATTTTATATTTATTTTTTATATAGGTAGGTATTTATTTATTTTATTTATGTATAAATATTTATTTATTTATTTATTTTATATTTATTTTTTTATTTATATATTTTTATACTTTAATTTAAATATTAATTACCTAATTTATTAATTTTCTAATATGAAGGGTAAGGGGAAAGAACAGGAAATGTCCATTTTTCCCAAAAACAAGCTTAATAGCGCATTTTGTAGGAATTCAAAGGTACTAACCGTATAGTGAAACTCCAAGGGGAAAAAAGTATAAATGTCGCACTGAGAAGCAACGAAAGATTCGGTGTAAGGGGAAAAAACATAGAGTTTAAGATACAAAACCTGCTTTTTCTCTAAAAGTACTTTTTGTGACATTCCTCGTTCCTTCCCCTTACCCTTCATATAATAATTGATTAGTAATATTAATATTATGCTTATTATGCTTATTATTGGTGAATTTTTATCAAAATCTTTTATGGGAATCATAAAAAAATGTTTCTTTCGAATTGCAGGGTTTGGTGGCCATCATCGGGATGATTTTTCATTATGTCGCGATAACCGCTCTGAAACGATTAATCTAAACACCCCGAGCATATTGAACAAAAATTGTTATAAATTTTGCCTTGTCGTTGCCTACCATCGGGGGCAAAAATCACTTTTCAGTACCTAATGTGGGGTTATATTTTTTTGAGGTTGAAGTAACTTCTAAAAATTGAAGATTTTCGAGTCACATCGGTATCTCGAACGAGGTGCAAACATTTCATTTCGCAACGCAGACCGGATAAATGGCATCGTGTATAAAATACGACAACAGACATTCCACCATTTCTGTCCCGCCGTATTACGGCAATGAGTAACTGGTTTCATTTTGTCGGTCAATCAAGGAAAGAAAACGTTGAGCAATTTGAACCGACCACCTTCGGTTAAGTATGACCTGTTAACCTAGTTTAAATATCGAGTTAATCGAATTATTTACTCATTGAAATGGTAGTAATCGGTTATTACGACCGGCGGTTCGTAGGTAACACGCAGTACTTCCACATTTTGATGTACGAGTACGTGAGATGAGTTTTGTTTTGATTTTTTTGCTCGAGAACATAATAAAGGTATTCAACAGATCAAAACCTCTAAAAATGGATTTATGACGAGTTTTGAGAATGAAAATAATTATGTACTCCTCTGTTCTGAAGCCAGGACGAAGATGATGAAACCGTGAATGCCTAAATCGGTTAAATTGGGCTACCGAAAAAGGACGAAGTATAAAAAACTGGAAAAGCTCATTTCCAGGAAATAGGTATCAACCTAGGTACTGGGTGTAGCCAACATAGGCTGAACTGGAAGGTTCAAAATGATAATTTTAATGATTTAATTTAATTAAACCTCAGCTGAACATGTTATAGCCAGAGAAATTTGAAGATGATACCTAGGCAGTGCTTATATTATATGCAGGTAACATAAGTGGCCAATACCTAGGTCAATACCTATGTTATACCTATACCTAGGTAATATAGATGCGAAAAAATGGAGCTTTTAGCAAAAAATCAAAAATTTTGCCGTAAATGGCAGTTTTTTTTTTCAATTTATAGTAAAAAGCCAATTGTGGATCCAAGTTTGTTGGGCAATTGAATTAATTTTTCCAACGTTTCATCAGATTTGAATTTGCTTAAAAAATGGAGTGGCTTAAAAAATGGAATGTGGAATGCTTGAAAAATAGAAGGGTGGAACAGCTGTTCAAGTGAGGCAGGGTCGGAATCCCTTCCAACTTCAGCAAATTGAAACTTCCATTTTAGCAAATTGAAAGAATCAGTTCGGGAGCCTAAATTTTCGGAATTTGAAGTGGAATCGGGTTTTTGATGGTTCGAAATCATACCTATCGATAAGGGTGGTATTAAATACCATTAATACCATAAATAATTTTTATGTAGTTATCAGCAAGTAAGGGCATTTAAAAAAATATTTTTCCAGCGATAGGTACAAATGTTGAACTAGTCACAAAACAAGACAAAGCAGGAACCCTACGTACTTCGATTCCGCCAAGTCCCAAGTGCACAAAGTCACCCATGCTTCGAAGTCGACCTTGCGCAACATTCCAACCCCTCTGCTGTGCCAAGGGGTTCGCTGCTAAGTCCTACTGATGGCTAAGTTTGCTATATAAGCCCCTGACCAGCCTCATACTATCGAATCAAATCGTCGACTTCTCGGAGTTACTTGTTTTTTGTCGAACGACCAGACACCGCAAAACTACAAAATGAAATCCTTCGTAAGTGAATAAATTCGTTCAATTTCATATAATAAAATTTAAACTCATTTTCTCAAAAATGGGTGATATGTCGTGTTTTTTAACGTGAATCAACGCTTTTTAAGAGAGTTTTTACGTGGAATAATATTGTATGCATGTAAAATGCAAGATGGTCGAATTTGACGTTGGGCAATTTAACCACAGAAATATTTGATATATAATCCAACTAAATTCGAGTTTCCTTTGCTGACTTGGAAACATTTCGTTATCGGTTAGAATGGTGTTATACCCACACATTTGTGACAGAACCCACAACTAAACTTTCGTTCATGGTACCTACCAATGACATCATTTTCATTTTTCAATCTTGAATTTTTTTATATTTTCATACGAGCCTAGCGTCATTTTATGTATTGGTCACCAAACTGGGTCAATACGGCCATATAAATAAATTTAAGGTGCATTTGAGGTTAATCATTGTTTTTGCAAAATAGGTTGGTATTCATTTTTTTAAATTCTATTTTTATTTTCATATCATTTTTATGGTTTTTATCATTTTTATAATTTTTTAACATTTTTATGGCTTTTACATTCTGGATGTTGGATACAAGGTGCGTTTTGCAGAATTTCCAGATAGGTACCTACTAAGTAGGTACTTAGTTGGAAGAAAAGAAATATTCCTGTAAAGGGAAAAATTAATTTTAATTTAAAAATACTCGAATTCGTACGAAAAACAAAATAAGCTAGCTTTTTGAATTGCAAGCCTGGTGATGAATTCTTATATTTTTTTCGATCGACAAACATGTTTATTGGCATGGAATAATCAATGAAAGCATCAACGTTGTTTGCCAGTCGAAAAAATTCAAAAATGACTGCAAATGTTATTAGAACGCAAGTGCCTACTTATTTCCTTAATTTTCTGATTTTTTGGGCCTTCCATAAGAATAAAAAAATAAATAAAAATATGGCAGGGGTCTTTTGTAAATTTATTTTCGGGTCTACCCACTACAACTGCCCTTGCTTTTAATCAATGTTATTTACCTAAATAGGCCAGTAGGTACCAGTAGGTTTCATTTCCAAAATTCCAATTTTAGCCAGTATGGAGAGTATGGTATCAAAGCTAATTTACTCTAAATTTCTCCATACGTAGGAGGGTACCTATTAACGTTAATTTACGGTTCCATGACACGGGATGTATCACGCGATCTGTTGCCCTTTGGTCTGGAAATCGCACGTTTGTAAACACCAATAACAGATCTTGATAGTTAACTTGCATCACGACCACCTGCTTCGCGTAGGAAATTTCTCAAGACGAACCAGATCGAGTTGATATTACTGAATGGGCAACGGCACCCGCTCTACTCACGACCGATTGAGATAACCGGTTATCCATTTTTTAACTGCACGTTAACTGCCGTTTAGTCGAGTTACGGCGGGGCAGCGGCTTTTTATTTGTTTGTGAAATAGCGACCACTATCGAGACACTATATAGTAAACGGTGTGTAGATAACACACAATACTTCCATATTTTGATACTTAAATTGAATTCCGGTCCAACAGGTAATATTAAAAAACTCACTGTGCAAATTTTAAAACTAGCCTAAAATAAGAATACGCCATGTTATCGGATTATAAAAAATATCCACATATTCTGCAAGGTAAAACAAAGATTTTAGGACCAAGAAAGCCCAAATTGGTTCATTTTCGTGGCCGGAAACAGCCTTTCAAAATTTTTACGTACCTACTTACTTATTTTTCAATGCCAGGTAATTAAAAATTGGCGGAAGCCTTGTAGTAGCTATTTAGTAGCAGCTAGAAGAGCCCACCCTAAAACAGGCCGCCCTAAAAAAAGCCCACCTAGAAAAAAGAAACTTTTTAGCGAATAAAGTTTAGCCTAACAACATTAATCCACTTTCAATTTTAAAAAACCTCAAATTATTAAAAAACTCGTAAAAAATATAGCTAATTTTTGGGTACGCAATAGAATCGTGAGGGAGTAATTTGCCTAGATTTCGAGTGAGGAAACGTCTAGTTTTGCGATTTAAGGCTCGGCCGACAATGTAGTCTAAAATACTAGCCCTAGATAAAATATACTGTCGCAATCGGCTCTATTGTCGTGCTTAGCTGAGGCCGTACCCTTTCTCTTCTACATACAGGCACCCAAGTCAACCTACGTACCTTATAGAACCCTAGCCGGTAACTATAACCTTTGACTTGGAAATCGTGCCTGGATATGGGCCATTAGTCCCGGGTCAGTAATCGGGTGGTACTACCGATCAGGGTAGATCAAGAAACCTAGGTACCCCCTACCAACAAAGCAACTATAAGCAACCGAGTAAAGTTTACCTATGAAACCACCAAAAGAAAAAAAAAATTTATAAATATTTTTTCTGATGAAATACATTATTTTATGTATCTTCATATTTTGGACCTAAATCACAAATATTCGGACTGCTTTTGCGGCTGCAGTTCAGAATAATGCCGAAAAAATGCTTGAAACCAGCTAGCAGGAGGTGCCAGGTTCGAGTCCTGCCAGAGAGCGCACGTTTCCAACTTGATCTCATTTTATGACCAATTTAATGAACTATCACCATTTTCATCCGTTATTATTGCCAATATGGAAATGACGAAATTATAACAATTAGTTACCAACAATATAAAAATAATTATTAATTTCAAAATATTTATCTTTTTATCAGGTGTGCCTCGCTCTTTTCGTCGCCGCCGCCGTCGCCGCCCCCGCCGCGGAGGAGAGCGTGAAGACGAAGCGCGGCATCTACGGCGCCTCTCTGCTCGCCCCGTCGCCGCTCGCCTACTCGGCGCCGCTCGCCCTATCTCACGCTCCTCTTCTCGCCCCCGCCCCAATAATCTCCAAGTCGATCTACTCGTCGCCGCTCATCTCTCACGCTCCGCTCATCTCCCACGCGCCTCTGCTCGCTCCGGCGCCCATCATCTCCAAGACGATCTACCCCTCGTCGCTCGCCCTATCTCACGCACCGCTCATCTCTCACGCTCCCATCTCCCTCGGACACCCGATTTGGTGATGACGTCAAACTAATTCCTTTTTTTTTTTTTTTTGAAATATTCAATCTAGAAAAAAATTGTATTGATAGTTTTATAAGTCAATTTTGTATGTAAATTTTTACAGCCCAATAAAAAAATTGAATAAAATTTATTTTTGAAAGAACGACTTTTTTTATGGCTAGACGATGGAAACCTCATTACCTACACCGCAAACGGTGTAACGGAAAAAATCGAGTGAAACTACAGCAAAAATTGAAGAGTAGATATCAAGCAAAGGTATGGAAGTATTGTGTTATCTACGCACCACTGGGCTATGAAAAGAATGAATTTTATATTTTTACTTCCATATTTACAGAGTAAATGGGAGTATTGAAACCATTCTAAAATAGAGAATCGGAACGAAGTTTCAGAAAAAACTTTTATTTATAGATACACATTTATTCAGAATCAATTCCTGAATTAGTGTCTGTCTGTCCGTCTGTGGTCATTTACAAAAATGGCCATAGCTGAATAATTGAGAATTAGTCTCAACCTTTTTTCAAATTTCTTGAACTGAAATGTTTTTCTCGGCAAGACCTAACACCCTGTTTTATCGAAATTTGGATGGCTCACAGTACTTTCGAAATATTTGCATTTTTTTAGTGTTTTCTATTTTATTTTTTCCGGCCACAAAAATGAACCGATTTGAGCGTTCTCGGTCTTAAAATCGTTGTTTTACCTTGCAGAATATCTGGATATTTTTTATTTTCCGATAACTTGGCGCATCTTTGTTTTAATTTAGTTTTAAAATTTGCATAGTGTGTTTTTTGATATTTTTGACCTCAACGCCCTCAAAATATGATCAAATTGTGTCACTTATTTACTTTTCAAAATATGGTGACACAAAAGTACCGCACGTATACACGTATATTTACGAATACACAAAAGTATTGTGTATTATCTACGCACCACTGGTTTTACTGGAATAGGTACCTATAATTCGTTTTTTCATGGATGTTTCTCCACAGAATCATAGGTGGTGCCCACCTAGGTATATAATTATTGAGAACCTATAAATTTTGATAATTAGGTACCAATAAGTATAATTATAGAGTAAGTACCTAGGTAATTCATTGGTAGATTGTCTCTACGATTTGCCACGTATCGTCTCGTCTACACCTTTACTTCCTGATGGTGTTCACCGTTTAAAATAACCTTTAATTTACTTTAGCACCTAAAACCTCATAAGGATAACCAGTAGTTACGATGTTAGAAGGCTGTCAACGGATTTCCACCATAGGCGATCGCTTCATTCGATCGTAAGCCTATTCTGTTGTTCTCCATGTTGTTGCACAACTCGGATCTCCAATAGCCGCCATTGTAATAACATAACGACGCCCGGACCATGAAAATAGACACGTTCGTCACTAGTTATGGGCCGTTCTTTCGTCCAGAAATAGAGAAGTAGCAGCTTCCGCGGTAACATTTTTCGAACGGACGATAAACGAGTCCGTTTTATGCGTTTCGAACAGCGACCGAAGCAGATACTCGAAATAGGAAAATGATTCGATTGAGCAGAACCGATCGTTTTCTAGCTGCTTGTTATCGAATATAGTGCGTTACGTTGTGTGTCAGTAGGTAAAGCGGGGCGTATGCTGAGAAATGCGAATCTGGATGTTCTAGCGTGCCTTTCGTGGGATATCCTCGTTTGAGTTACGTTGTGGCCATTAGTCCAGGATTTATGCCCAGTAAGGACTTATGCCCTACAAAAATTGCAATAGCCGTGGATTTTGTAAAATATACAACAACAGATTATGTTGTTTGGGTCAATTAGAAGGTGGATAATCTAAGTTTTCGTATTCCGATGTGGCTTGCTTCCTCCGCAATCATCGAAAAACCACGCCATTTTTGTAATTTTTTGGTTTTTCCTCTGTAGCTCCTTCCCATTGCGTTTTTAGGCTTTCAAGACTATAAGAGAAATTGTAGATCAATAAATTTCCAACAAAAGTGGTCCTATGACTTTTGTTTGTAGGCTCAATAGTTTCGGAGCTACGGGCCGGCAAAAAACGGAAAACCTTCTGTCAATTTCTCAAGGCAATAACTCAAGGATTTCATCGTCTCAGCGGAAACTATAGAGAGAGGAAATTGAGGAGAATTTAATCAGCTTTCTGAATTTCTTTTTCATTTTCGGTAGTACCAACCAGTGGGGTTAACATTGAAGGGAAAAACGAAAACAGCAATTTTATAGCATTTATTGTCAAATATACGACACCTCCTCACATTTAAATCCACCTTAAACGTTAAGAGCTCATGCCACGCTCTGCTACCATATGCCATTCAACGGGTGCGAGCTGTAGAATTAGGCAAATATCAGCCCGTGAAATGCATGGCGAAAGTGCAAAAAAACGTGTCACCGCTCGCACCTTCGATACGCCTTAACTGCATAACAATTCACAATCGGTAGGTACGCTTTGTAATCATTTACTTACGTAGAAAAACGCCATCGAAATCGCCCAGTGAGCAAAACGGTCGGATATGCGTGCACAAAAGGATTTTTCGATTTTACCCGCCACAGCGCCTTTCAATAATCGTAATTCGAAACTTACACGAGTAAATTCGATTCGATCTTCGAACCTCCATCTCTTGAAAAACCAGGGGAAAAGAGAACAAAATTTGTATCCAGAGATGAGATAGGACCTAGGTATCTATTTTTTGAAGACAAAGGCGCACTTGACGATTTTTTATGGATCAATTTTCAAAAGATGTTTTTGATCTGTCCGCCATGTTGCTGACGTCACTCAGTAGACTCACTTGACGTGAAAAGTAATTGAGCCCCACGTTGGGCGCCACGATGTCAAATGTACGAACTGGGTGACAGAGAAAAGGGCTGAAGACTTGATTTTAATGCTTGGGAAAATTGAAAAAGAATGCAAACAAAATCGGAGCGGTTGCAAAAGTCTGTAAAAGGATATGGTACCCAAAACACTCCCGAACTGTCCAAATTTTCAATGAACCGAATGTTTTCGAAAAGTCCGCGCAATAAACTGACGTCATTCGACTGATTCAAAGATTTGTCCCTGCTCGGTTTGCCTGGCAGACAGATCAATTTTTACTTTTATATGTACATACCTACAGAATGTACGAATTTGGGTATATGAGGAATGAGTACTTAAAACCTGAGTCTTGGCTTGGGAGATCGGAGGCTTTTTTCATTAAAACTACTTCACTTTGAGCTGAAATATGAAAATATTTTTGTTATAAAATGGTTTGACTACGTAAACTCAGCGTTCAGTTTGAGATAGCTTATGTGGGCAGTGCATAAATGACATCTTTCTATAGTGACAAAGCAAAACTCATTCAGTAGCTTTCACGGGTAAGATCAAGGCCTCGACTCGAAGGACCATTTGCTCACGATATAACGGGCGCATGTTATGTGCGCATTCCCCTAACGATTGCCGAGGAATTTATTCCCACGATTGTCTGAAATAATGAGAATTATTACTAAGATCCACCGCCTGCAGAAATTCCCGAAGTAAACGCTTAACTCCCTGAACATAATTTTTATTGCTGCTTGTTGTGAATGATACACCGACTTGCACAAAAAATAATTTTTTAACCAATTAATGGTTAAGTAATCGATAATAATAATTATTATTACATTAGGTAAGCTTTAACGGAAACCCCAACTTTGATGAGATGGTCCAATTCGCATTTTTGCATTGCAAATTAACCTTGGGCATTCCAAGAACAACAATAACTCGGTGCTTAGGGAAACCCATATTTGAATCTCTTCGACCTTGCGCCGACGATAATTGTCGAAAATAAAACCGTTCGTACATGAGACCTAACTTCAACCGAGTTACAGCTGAGTGCCTCAGGTATGAAATGTTCGTCCGACGGGTGCACCTGAATACAAAATAGGTACATGAAACTGAAATTCTATGGCAACTGCGGACACAATGCCACGCCTACTGTTGCGACTTCGGTCTGTCGTCCGTAAGACGAAGATGACGAAAAAAGACGACACGACAGACCGTCAGGTCCGAGGACGGACGAGATTCGATGCCCTGTGAATTTCAAGTGGACTAGTATAAAGAGTGAGGACTCATTAGGGTTGTGGTCAGTCTGAGTTTGTGATTCGCGACTAACGTCCAGCCCCGAAAATGAAAACCACGGTAAGCGAAATTCAGTTATCAAGAGTTGCATTATTCTGAGGAAAATTTTTCGAATTATCTTCCAAAATTCAAAATTAACGTCGAAGCTACTATAGATATTTTTAGAAATTCATTTCATTATTGGATCCAGAAATTTTAAATAAAATTTCAGAATTATTTTGAAAGTTTCAAATCCGAAGCATCCGTCCCAGTTGGAAAAGAAAATGCTGAATTCATTATTGTTGAATGAATTTCGTGTGGAAAAACTAGGGCGTACTGACCTTTTGATGAAAAAACTGATATTGAAAGTCAAAAATCAAACACAGCTAGCAATAAAAAAATGCTCCAAAAATTAAAATTTGCAACCATTTTTCCTACCAAGGTCCAAAATAGCCTCTTTAACACTTCTCTATTGCTCCAAAAATAATAGTGCAATGGCTTTCCAAAAAACGAACGTCTTCGCTGCATCCCTCTCACTCGCACTCAAGTCATTCGAAAAGCTCAGTTCACGGTTCGGATAAACGAAATTTCGTTTGAAAATTTTTACCTGAGCATTTTGGAAAGAAGTTGAAAACAATGTACACCCTGTGTTCCTACTGTGTTTTACCTTGGGTTAAAAATTTAGTGCATGCCTATTGTTGGTTGTATACGCCTGATTATTTTGTTAAAATTATCTAGGTACTGATTTCTGTTTGAGTTAAAATGTGGTGGTGTCTCAGAATGAGCGAAATTTATTTCAGCGGTATCTCAGGAACGGCTGAACCGATTTTGGTCTTCCAAAGCTTACTACTCCGCATTTTGGCGTAGAAGTGAGGCAAATCAGGTTTGGTACAAATTTGAAGGAACAGTAAAAAAATTTTTTTTTTAATTGTATAGGTACTAAATTGAAAATTTTAGAAAGTCTCCTTATAGCGCATTTCTCTGACTCTCAAAAGAGCGTTCGCCCGATCCAAATCAGTTAAGTAGATTCGTCGTAGGTAATGAGTAAATTCGCACAAACAAAAGACCGCCTCCCGCCCCCTCTGATAGTCAATCCAAAAAAATTTTTTAAAAATTAAGAATCGAAAAAAAAAATTAAAAAAATAAGAATTAAAAATTGAAAAAATAAAAATAAAAAATTGAAAAATTTAACTAAAAAACGCTGCTAAGTAGATCAGTGGCATGTGCACATCAGTTTTCGGTATATCCGAAGAACTCTGCAAATTTTGCACAGGGGTTCATTTTTCGATTGCAAAGACAAATCTTACGATATATATGTTCTCCTTAAACACGGAATTTAGTTGTTATTATTCTAGAATTTCAGTATAAATTGGTAGATATTTTAGATGGGGATTTAGAAAAACGTTGCCTCAGAATGCCTCTGAGAATGCCTCAGAACCTTTGTTAAAGCCTGTCTCGTTCTTATGTTGCCAAGCGCAACTGGTCGTAGTGTGAGTGCGTCACCTTGTTGTTGTAATAGGCTAGTGGTCGTAAGTAGATCAATCAACCGTATCTAAGAGCCGAGGCCAAATTCTCAACTTTTTCCAATTTTTGTTTTGCTGATTTGTATAATGCGACCAAATTCTTTAAATTGAAGATATCGGGAGGACAGAAGTTTTTGTGGGGATTCCAACGAGTGGAAAACGATTTTTGTGGCTCTAGTCGTTTTCGAGTTATTAAGAATTGTAGAAATTTTTAAAAACTCAAAAATGTCTCACTAAAACTGCAATAACTCCTAAACGGTTGAAGCTACCGGCGTGGCGATGGTCTCATTCGATTCAGCATAGAAAAATCTATAGAAAATGATGCGTCACATGCCTATGTTTTAAATTTCCAGAAAAACACGAATTTTTTCCCACTTCAACAGCTGTTTTACTGGCCTTAAAATTAAGGTAGGGTTCTGCCGAGACGTTAGGACCAACTAGATACGGAACTTGATTTTTGGTAAAAATTTCAAAATTTTTCGATAACTCCTTCCCCCTGAAAAACCCCGGACGGCGGACGGCGTACGGCGTACGGCGTACGGCGGACGGCGTACGGCGGACGGCGTACGGCGGACGGCGGACGGACAAAAAATTTTTATTGCAGATTCGGATTCTACACCCCTTGAAACGTAAACCAACAAATTTTCAGGGGGTGTTAAAATTTTTTTTTTCCTGACCGATTACAAAGGTTCATTTCTATAGAAAAATGAACCAAAATCACTTTTTTTACTTTTTCAGATGATTCTTGTTGCTATGGCTACGCTCGTCTGCTGCGCCTTGGCTAGCGAGGCTGACGACGCCAGATCTAAGCGCAGCCTCCTCCTCGGCGATTATTTTTACGCCGGCGGCGTCTACCCGGTCGATCCGTACGCCACGCCGGCCATCACGACGCCGATAGTCGCCAGGGCGAGTCCTGTCTTCGGGGCCCCACAGTTCGCCTACAGGACGGCACGTGTGTACAGTCCGTGGCCGGCACTGCAGCCGTCGTACTACGCAGTCAACCCCGGATGGCCGTACTTGGTCCGTTGATGATGCGGGGGAGAATCGATAATTTATTTCCAAATTTATTTTTTGTACTCAGAAGTCAAAATGCGAGAGAAGGTTGGCTAGGGTGGCCGATTTCGGCAGCCTTCAAAATTCGGAGTAGGTCCTTCTTGCAAAGAATACTTATTACTTTATGGCTGGATGTGCGTCTACTTAATTTTTTGGTATTTTATTACTGTCGAAAAGTTACCTCAAAGAGCTTTACCTTCAGAAGTCATTAGGCTAAGATATGTTCCTCTACTGCCATCAAGATGTCCTGATTGGTTCAATAAATTTATTTCTCAATATTGCGAGCGTTTATCGTACCAACTGTTAATGACACATTTTCGCCTTAATTTTGCCCAGATCTAAGTTTGATACTGTCGGCACGAGAAATACGAGTGTTGGAATTACCTGATGAAATGCTTTGAAATCGAGCACAAAAGAGATCCATTATACCGTCCCTCTCATATGCTTGGTGAATTAATACAATACCTTTATCCGAAATTCAATCATGCTCCCGGCCGAAGAGTGTATGCACGAGAAAATGTTTTTTTGAGAAAACCCGTCGAAAGACCAGGAAAAATTCGTTAAACCAACAAAAGGTTACTGGCGCCTATTTTCTTCAGCTGTTTGGAAATGTTGAATTTTGCCTTCAATATCATCGCTCGTGTAAAAATATGCTTTAACGTAGGAATTAAACTTTGCAAATTTTGCACAAGGCAATTTTGCTTCATTTTTTGATTGCTAAGACAAACCTTATGATACATACTCCTGAAATGGGGAAAATAATGCCTCACATGCCAATGTTGCGAATTTCCTCAAAAACACAATTTCCCCCCCATTTCAACAGCTGTTTTACTGGCCTTAAAATTAAGGTAGTGTTCTGTCGAGATGTTAGGACCAACTAAATACGGACTTGATTTTGGTAAAAATTTCGAAAATTTTCAAAAACCCCTCCTTAAAAAACCCCGGACGGCGGACGGACAAAAAAATTTTCATTGTAGATTCGATATTGCATCCCTTGAAAAGTAAACCAACAAATTTTCAGGGGGTGTGAAATTTTTTTTCGGACCGATTACAAAGGTTTATTTTTTAAGAAAAATTAACCAAAAATGGTTCTCAAAACATTGAAAATCGGATCGGAGGTTCAAATTACAAAATTATTTTAAAAAATTGACCATAATCCCCCTCAACTCACTATTTTTTCAATTTTTGCTTTTCACAGCACCATTTTCGACCACATTACTTTCGTGACCGGTTAACACTGATTGTCAGTCTGATCGCCGTTATACAACAATGGCGTCTGGCTTCCGGACGCCACCCACCCGCAGTTACTAATCTGCTGCAGTTGCTTCTTGTCGGGAAAAACTGAACAATTTCGACAAAGGCTGCTGCGAGCGCCTCGCACGTTTCTTGTAACAGCCCATTAATCCACTCGTGCATCAATTTCACGAGTCTTTTTTCCTCTGATGGCTTTTCTGCGCTGAAACGAATCGCACCAATTCGCATGCGTCAGCTAGACACACAGGCCGTTCCGAATCAAAGCTCATAGAAGGGCTGATGGTTCATCATAACTAAGAATGCCCGACTACAGCAAAAGGTTGGCCCTTAAATTGGGAAAATTGGCAAAAATTGATTGTTGGCACGTCCTGATATGGTAACCAGTATGGACAAGATTGAAATATCGAGTTTTTTTGCGAGAAATGCGGGATGAATTTCTCATTTTCGGAAATTACCCATTTTCCCATAGCTCTATCTTCTAAACTATTGAAGCTACAGAGCTCTGTTAAAGCTTAAATCGTAGGAAATTTCATCTACTTTTATATTTATAATGATGAGGTTTTATGAAAACCCATTGCTTTGACGAGTTTTACGCAAAAATCAAAATAATGTTCTTTTTCTGAGGAAATTACCAATTTCTTAAAACCGTATCTTCTGTACCACTAGGGCTACGAAGCTCCGTTACAGCTCGAATCGTAGAAAATTTCATCTTCTTTCATTTTGGTAATAGTGGGTTTCAGGGTAAAACCGACCTTTTGACGTTTTAAATTCAAAAAACCGAAACAAGTGCCGGGTTTTCTTGGGTTTTTGGCTATTGCTTGACTGGCTCCCATTTTCAGGGGCTGCAATCTAGATTTCGACTATCCAGGTAGAACAACATATTAAAAAGGCATGCATTTACTTCTATATAAGTTATGACTGGCCTTAAGGTACTTAAGTAGGTAGATAATTGGGTAGGCTTATGGTCAAAAACGGAATTCAATTTATTCAACCTCCCTAATCCTAATAAATGCGAAAAAGTGAGGAGAATCTTCTTCCAAACTTTTTTTGGCATTTTGCAGATTTTACATAGGCATCTTACTGATATCGGCCGTTCGCGGAGGACGCCGTTCGGCGAACAATAGGCCGTCCCCAGACTCAGCTGCGTAACCCCCCGATCGGAGGGGCTTCGCCTTTTGGGTATTGCAGGTCCGGGGTAAAACGCCCGACATCCTCCCCCGCTAGGAGTGTTTTTTTCAATTTTTTGACTATATATAGAGCGACGGAGTCTGGCCGCATCGAGAGATCGCACGTCAGTTTCAGGCAGGCACCCACGCACCGAAGCAGCGATATGGAAATTTTGCAGGTAAATATTGATAATCAGCAAGATCATTTCTGCGAGGGAATTCCATCTGTCGAAGAAGACCAGCCGGAAGATACGTCGCGAGTGTATTTTGCTGTGAAATGTGCGCGAGTGTTAGTGCTTCAGCAGTTTTCCGGATCTGCCAATGAAAGCCGAGTATTGTTTATTTAAATAGCCGTATTTTTGTGCACTATTTTTTTTTTTTTTGTGGTAGGTACCTAGCTAACATTAAATGCTAACATTAAACATTAAATGTTTTCAACGCAAATATTCAAAAACATAAAAATCAGCTCAACAGTTCAGAAAATTTCTAGATGTTTATAGGCAACTACCTATCTAAACAAGTGTCTGTGTTCCCGTCTGACCGAGAGTGTCTGTTGTCTGTCCGCATGTACAGATATGCCAATTTTTTCGAATTTCTAATAAGTACTGAAATTTTTGTTTAGGCCCAATTTTACAGTTCAACCGGGATTTCGATAACGAACCCAACTTCCGAGATATTAACAGTTCTAGTTTTTATTTGGCAAAGAATTAATGATTGGCTTGCAAAATGAGTAGGTACCTGCCTATGTAGTTTTTTAATGCGGTTACTGAACTTGAAGAGTAGGTACCTTTTACCCCATATGATAGGGGGTAGTTTTAGGGCCTAAACCAGCTAAAACTACTAAAAATAATATAATACAAGAAGGACGCATTTTGGGTCCCAATACTATGAGTTCGGTAGCTATTGGGCCAGGTTTTTTAACGTCTATCAAAATCAATTAGTACAATTATTTGCATCGAAATATTTGCATTGGCCATTTGCATATATTGTAGACACATAATTTTAGATATATCTCCTCTAGGCAGACTCCTATAAAACCTAAAAAATCACATAGAACACTTTATGACGGCTCAAAACAAAAAACCCGCATGAGAACGTTTGAAGTAGTGCCGAAAACGTAGAAACCGATTTCTGGATCAGTAGACTAGACTAGCCACGGCCAGGTGAAAATGTCTAAATTGGTTGTTTACAACGACGCACATTTGATTCGGAACGAAGACGGAAATAAATGGCGACGCTGTTGAAAACGCTTGGCCCGGCTCCGAGAAATTAAAGGCACTGCCAACTGTGACGTCGGAGATTATTTTGCTTGGAGAAAGTCGTGGGTTGCAGGAATAGAGAAAGATGAAAAAAGTAACATTTGTTTTTAGCTCGCGGACATCCGAGTGGTTCGTCTGAAAATAATTGACGACTGCGAGCGTGAGGGTTAACTAAATAATTGTGGGCTTCCAGGAGCAGGTATGGGACAACACACCAAGGTTTGGTCATTGAAGATCATCTAGTTCTCGATTGGTTGGGTTTACTAGCGATTATCATGAGGAAGAGTGTCGGTTCTAGGGATAGTTGGAACGTATGCCGCCAGAGACCGTCTCAAATGCTGCTGCTGAACTTTGCTTCCACAGATTCTTAGCCGATTGAATAGTTGGACCATTTACCAATTACCATTTCCCATCTACGTAAGCCAAGACACGGTATCAGCAGAGCAGAAGGTCCTACCGAGAACGTAGGGCGCCAGCTAGGCCGTTTTTAGGACAATGAGAAGAACGTGAGAATAGGATCTCCACGGCATGAGGTGTTGGCATGTGTCAGCGCCTTGCGCATGCGCAGTGTAAGGTGTTGTAACTGCGCATCCGCAAGGCACCGAAATATGCGGCCACTCACGCTCCAGGAACAAACCCTTCTTCAATCTTCACAATGGCCATAAACTCTTTCAGGGTCTATTCAATGAGACCAGTCCTGGGCTAGTAACTGCTGACACCAAACATAGCCATGCGATTGGGTGAATTTGCTTAGCGTCGTTAGTAACCAGCTGAGAACTACCCAGGGCTGGCCTCATCGAACGGACTCTCAGATTTCAGTGTAAAGAACGCCAAAACCTCAATTTGCATACTGCCCATCGTATATCACATAATAAAATGTCCGTTCACTGTTGCAGGGTCTGATACCAATCTTGTTGGCGATCAGTTTGCAATGCAGAGCTGACAAGCCGAGAAAAACATCCAAGGCTGACGTGAAACGTGACGTGGGCTACGGCATCCAGGCGATCCCAGGCGTAGCTGTCCACGCTCCATTGGCCAGTCACGGAGCTCATTACCCAGCGGGAGTCGTGCCGCAGCTGGGATTCATCTCCAACACGCATGCGCTAGATAGTATAGGAGGCTTTACCAGCCACGGAGGCTACGGAGTCTACCCCATCATCGCAACTCCCGTCGTGAACGTCCAAGGAAATGTCAAAGGAGGCCATGAACTGGACCAGGGCTGGAGAGGCATACCATCATCTGGCTACGGCTCCGTCAAGCATGGCCACGAAATTGCCCAATCGTTGTCCAAATCGGCAATCCCTGTACAAGAAAACCAGTATGATGTACCTATATACAATTTCGTACCTGCCGAATACAGCGACGTCAAAGGGCGACAGGCATCTGCGGGTTACAACCACAATGCACTTGTGCCGGCTTACCACATCGCTGGCCTGACTGCGCACGGAAAAGGCCTCGGTCCGATTGCAGCGGATGGCAGAGCGCAGGTCACTCCAGTGCTGGTGCTTCACCCAGGTTTTCAAGGCCACCCTATCGCTCCACAAGGAGCACCTGCACCCAAAGGTTACACATTTTCGACTTACCACACGGCTCCAGCTCCTGCGCACAAAGGATACAGCGCTGCGCCAGTAAATCACCACATTCCAGGGCATCAAGTCCAGCCGAACTTGGTCAATCAGGTTAACCACCAGTTTGGACACAAGCCCCAACTGAGCTCATCTGGTCACGGATCGATCAGCCACGGCCATCAGATCGCAAAAACTGTGCACGCCCCCGCTCACTCCAAACCGCAGCACAAGCATCACAACACCAATTCATACAATCCAAGCCAACGATCTACTTTCACCAGCACTTACCACGGATCAGCTAAGCATAACACTCCGAAAAAGTTGTCGTCGGGTAATTCTTACCAAAATTACCATCGGAGTCTCAGCGAACCGAAAAAGCTGACCTCGGGTAACCATTACAACAATCACCAACATGTCGAGGAACAATCGAGCTACAGGCACAGCAGTCTGAGCCACGACCATGTACCAGCTCATTTATACACGAGTGACGCAGTTCAGCAGCACGACTCGTCAAATTATGCGTCGTCAGCTGCCGCATCGGACTATGGGAGAAATGCGCAGCAGCATACATCTTCAGAACTGGATTCTGGCTATCATCCGACAGCAGCCGGACACACTAATGGGCACGGAGGCGGTCAGCATACAACCGGGGACCAGAAAGCTACCTCTTTCCAGAGCTTCGTCATCCACACCTATCCTTCGAAAAAACAATCGAACGAACAATACAACCAGAACAACTACGAAAGCGAAGAGAACTTTTCGGCTAATAACAAATACGATTCAGGACGCTCCACTTCAGCTGAATCCCAGTACCAAAACTGACCGTTTTCATGATGCCAATGACGAATTTGTGAGCCCAAAAAGGATCGCAGTGTAAATATTTGCTACCTAGTCGTAGGAGTACTTGTAGTGAATAAGGAATGACTTTTTGGATCTAATTTATAATGCAAGATTTTTGTTATATGAGATACTTACCTCCCCTTAATAAATTTGTTGACAATGACGAGTTCTATCTGACCACTTCGTATCTGATTTCTTAATAGCATTTTTTTAAATAGAAAATTTTCTTATGAACACGATTGGGAAATTAATTTTTCATGTTTTCCACAAAAGCCCAAAAGTAGGTAGGTAGTTATTCTTTCCGGATCTTCAATTTTGAGAAACGACTTCAAACGGAGTTTAAGGGGCTTAAAGGGTCTTCTGTAAGATGAGACAGTATCGCCATAGGATATTTACTCATTTTGTCAAAGGTAATGTTAGGTACCTATATTAGGTACGGTTTGTTACGAGAGCCAGTAGATGGCGTACGCTTGTGAAAACAGTGTATTTTTTGCGAAAGAGTGCTCACAGCTCGGAAGTCCTGCAAATCTGAACATCATGTTGTTGGAAGAGTTCTACTTGGGTACTTACCAACACAGAAACGCTAAAATTTTAATTGAGAAATAATGTTCTGCACATTAAATAAACATTTAATGTTTATTTTGTTTAGACACTAGGTAAGGGTACATTTTTCTTACGCATAGGTATTACCATCTTTTCCAGAAAGAGTGATGGGATTGGTGGCTGCCCATTTATCCAACATCATTAAATGATTTTGAAAATATTGCAAATACATTCAAAAGCGAGCAATCTAATAGGCGAGCTTCTTATCAAAAATTTTAAAGCAATTCTGACAGTATTGACCCATCCAAAATCCAATTTTACCCAAGAATTCTAATTTTACTGGGCATTCTTTTCCGTCTCAGTTATTGGAAGCTTTTTATTTCTATCAAGTATTAGTCCTACATATTTAGGAAGGCATTGTGTAGATTGGGGTAGAGCAATACAGCAAGGTGCCTCCAAAAGCCAGTAGATGGCGCACCGATGCAGCGACCAGAAAGAAGCGTGAAGCTTCGTCGGTCTTGTCAGTGCAATACGTAAACCGTAATCAGCGTTTAGAAGAGATATTGATTTTAATCGCTTCTTAACCGATTTTAATCGCTCAAAAGTTAAATTGGTCATAGTTCCATTAAGGGCCAATCCTTAGCCCAATATTTGATAGATAGAAACGGAAAGAAAGAACAAATCCAGGTCCGAATCCAGAAAAAGGACAAAATCCAAGAGTCCAAATCAGGTGCTGCCAAAAATCAAGGTCATTCCGACACTATAGTATATCAATTTTATAGGAAGGCGCTCTGATCCTATGGATAGGTATGTTCACTTTGGCGCACGTGCATCAATGTTTGTTATTATTTATGTATGGAACCTTGTTTCTTGGAAAAATTACCAATTAATTTGCTCGTCGAAATTTCCAAAGAATCGGTCTGCCCAGGTTTGTGGGATGGAGAGGAGAACGGTCTCACTTGTGATACGGGCTTTATTGGATAAGCTCTTCAAGCACCTTGGTCATCTTAGCCCAATTCACGCCCGACCTGATGGTACGTATGGTATGCCATACTGCCAATGCGCAAACTCCACCCTAACATGAGCGTCATCACGCAGCTCAGCCACCGAAACGGCGCAGGAGCGATATCAATGGTGACCATGTCTATTGTGCGCATGTTCACTTGGCGCCAACCAACTGGAACTAGTAGCCTGGTAACCTACAGTTGAAAGACTTTCGCACCTATTCGTTGTCCACCTCAACTTCTGGTTTTTACGAACCTTGCGGTAGACCAGGAACCCTCGTTAACCATGTGGTTTTCAGTCAAACAATTCTTTGGATCAAGTTGACGCCGAGGATTATGATTTGTAACTAACGCAACATAGAGTTCATAAGGGGAAAAATTCGGAGGGGTAAATTTGCTCACAATATTTGCCATGCTGAGTAGGTACATCCCCCTCATCACGAAAACCTTGGAGATCAATCTCTCAAAAAATGCGTTTGCTCGATTTTAGCCGAAAATTGATTTTCTCCAGGAGTTGTCCCAAGATAACCAAAGAGGTTAAATTTTAGGAGTTGGACTTTTTTGACGGGATTTTTAGTAAATTGTGGAAGATCGACCCGTTATTCAATTTTGTAGTCATATTGGGGTTCGACCCTGAACACATCCGAATGTATCCAATATAAGTGAGCGTACCATTAAAAAGGATGTCGATGCCGATTACAGATCGGGACTGAGACGGAACTGGAACCGAAACGCTGCCAATCGATTTATTCCTAGGCCTAGGACGCGAACCTGAGCTCATTTTCTTTATACCCGTAATATGAATTTGAGAAAAGGTGAATTAAATATTGATAATTGGCAGTAGCAAATAAACTATTCTATGATGTCAGGGCGAGGAAAGCATGTCGGTGCAGCATCGAGTCCCCCCAGGATCTCTCAGCTGTAGAGGAGTGAGGCACACTACCCCCATGGGGCAATGGGGACTACCCCCATGGGTGGCTCATACCCATTATGAATTTTGAGTTGACCATCAAAATGAAAATTCCATGCATAGCAGCATAGGTACCCCCTACTGAGCAGTTAAGGGTAGGTAAGGCAGTTTTCCTTTACTTCCTTGCCATGGACGCAAAGGTAGATATAATTAAATAATCAATAAATTATCGAGGTGGTCCTGGTTTATTTAAAAAAATAGAAGAAACTGTCGGTTCGAAAAACATCAGATCGGTTTAACTATTTACAGTATTTACAATCGAGCTAGCTTCGATCATTCCGAAATGTAACTATTTTGAATTCTGCTTGTAAACCAATCATTATTCAGTAGTGGTGCTGTGGCTGATGGGCATGTCCGATCTTTTTGACTTCGGCGTTGAAGCCGTTGTGCTTGTCGGCCGTGTAGTGGACTTCGCGGGTCGTGCCGTCGGCGTCGTGGAGCGTGTAGTAACCCTTGACGACGTCACCTTCGCGGGTCTCGTGTGCGCTCTTGATGTCGCCCGTGTGGCTGTCGTGCACTTTGTACTCGTACGAGTAGTGGGGCGGTGCCTGAAAAAACCAGTGGTGACTAGATAACACACAATACTTCCATATTTTGGTACGTAAATTTTTGATCAAATTTTGACTATTTTTGAGGCTATTTGAGTCCAAAATAACAAAAAACTCACAATGCGAATTTTATAACTCGCTTTAAAATAGAAATACGTCTAAAATCAAAATTTGCAAGCTATCGGAATTCATATTATGATTGGTTTGGGTCAAGAAGAGCCTCTGGGAACCTGATATGAG
Organism: Nesidiocoris tenuis; assembly: GCA_036186465.1. Classification (NCBI taxonomy): domain Eukaryota; kingdom Metazoa; phylum Arthropoda; class Insecta; order Hemiptera; family Miridae; genus Nesidiocoris; species Nesidiocoris tenuis. The sequence goes on from AP028920.1 coordinate 6,539,184, forward strand.
AAAGTTGATAGCAATTTATTTTGGTCAAATATATATCTGATTTGGGTCAATCTACGTTGCCCTAAAATACTGTTATTTTATATTTGGGTCCTTGGTATGGCATAGTTTTGCTCCTTATTTGCGCCCGGTTGATCGTTTCGATGTGATGCTGCAATAAAATTCAATTTCGTTTGCCAAACCTAGGTCTCAATTCCCTTAATGTTTTCCTTACATAGTAATCATGATGATCGTCATGATGTTCATAACCGTGTTGGGCGTAAGTGGCGGCCACCAGGCAAATGACAATGGCGATCTGCGGAAAATAGAAAATTTCTTCAACTCAAATACCTACCTACTTATCTGATACTCAAGTACAAAAATTCTTCAAGAACTCAAATTTAGATATTCTCGAATTATCTTACCTTGAGGGCAGACATGGTTTTTTGTTGATGATTCTTTTCAGTCAGCTGAATGATGGTGTTAGCTGCGTTCATTCAGCCTTATATACGTAGTCACACATGGCTTCTTGCATTATTAGTCGGGGGTACCCCGATCTAATTAGCAAAGGAAAGGATCTGATATAATATGAATGTGATCCAATCTTTCGATTCTTGTTAGCTTATTTTTTGGCAGACATCAACGTGATAATTATTTCCCATTGTTTATCAAAATCCGTTCGAGTTCATCGAAATCTCTAATTTGGTTGACCTGATCAAAAATTAGGTACCTACCCCGGTAAAAATATTCGACATTATTGATACCTACCTACTTCAACTCGCGTAATAATTTAAGAAAAATTAGTGCATGGAAATTTTCAAAATTTTTAAAAGGGCAAATAAAAATGAAATTTTTTTGAGTATGCTGTAGCTGCTACGGTACCTATCCACATTATATTGGTGTACAAATATGTTAGTTTCTGTTGCGACGCGTAACACGGTTTGGTGATCGTGAAAAATCACTCGCTGCCTGTTCACGGCCATTTTGCGATTGGAGCGCAAATCGTCGACAAAGTTGTCGAAGGCGTCTGACGTTCACGGTAGTCGCGTCAAATCGTTTGACTGTGGAAAGATTCTTGCAATAGTAGGATAGGTAGTGTATCACCTGATACCCAGTCAGTCTGCTTCTTTTTGCTTCCATATTTTCGAGGTATAACACCAATGTATTGAAATTTTCCAAAACTGGTTCAAGATTTGAGGTTTTAATTATCTTCCCTCCAGGTTAGTATATTTCCAAAAACCAAGCAATTGCTGAAAAAAAAAACGTTTTTCCACTTTCAAACGTCGATTTTCATATAAAAAGCGGGATAAATTGAAAAATTGTATATTTGGAAAATTGAAATTTTTATCTGGTCGTGAACAAACGTTGAAAAATCATATTTTCAAAACATTGGGCATTCTCGACTTTTGCATAATTTTTTGCTATAATTACTTGATGTTAGAAAGCTGCGAATACCGAAAGTTTATTGGAAATTTAGCGCTCTTTTCAACGGTATCCTCATTTTTGTGATTACTTCATTATTTAGAGGGCTTATGGCCATTTTACTGAGACTAGTAGGAAACAAAACTTCAAAGCGAAAACAGATCATTTTTTCTGAGGCTCAAAAAAAAGTTGTATAGAAGAAAAATAGTTGCAAATAGGCTGAAAAATCGATCCTTTCAAGGAAGACAATCTCAAGTCTGAACCCCCTGTATAATGCGAACCCTCTTGAAACTAAGTAGTAGGTACTTACTTTGATTTTCGCCTTTCACATTTTCTGAGTACCTCGAATTAAATAGAATTTTTTCCAAATTTCTTGAACTGAAATGTTTGTCTTGGCAAGGCCTAATACCCTGTTCAATCGGAATTCGGATAACGCACAGTACTTCCGATATATTTGCATTTTTAGTGTTTTCTATTTTATTTTTTTCCGGCCACAAAAATGAACCGATTTGAGCGTTCTTGGTCTTAAAATCTTTGTTTTACCTTGCAGAATATGTGGATATTTTTTATATTCCAATAATGTATTGTATTTTTATTTTGGTTGAATTTTAAAATTTTAATAGTGATCTTTTTGATATTTTTTACCTAAACACCCTTAAAAACGGTCAAATATGATCAAATTGTGTCACAATTTTACGTTTCAAAATATGAAAGTATTGTGTGTTATCTACACACTACTGGTTTAGGTAATTTTCATGAGCCCCATTGGAAATGAGCGCTAAGGTGGTGCGAATCGGACAATCGGAGCTCGAGCGCGCCGTCGCTCGAGGGGTGGGCGCTCTTGGATAACCCGATCCATATCTGCGTTCGTGTTAATTAGAACATAAAAGAAGCCTAATAAAACGAGAGGACGAGAATGACGCCAGAAAATAGGTACGCACGTGTTGATTGCAGATTCCACCTACCCTTACGTAGGTACATATATAAGGAGTAACTGGGTTCGCAGTACTTATCATTAAGAAGTGGTCATCATTACGAGCAGTACCTACCCGCAGAAGATATTCGACAGCGATGGCCGGACTCAAAGTAAGAAGATTTTTAAATTTTGGAAATTTTCTGAAATCCAAAATTTTGAAAACAACTCAAAAAAACTAATAGGTGATTTTTAAATTTAAAGTTTATCGGTGATTTTTAAATTTTGGAATTTTTCAAAAATTCGTAATTTTGAAAACGACTCAAAAAACTCATTGTGATCGTCAAGATTGAAGACGAGTTAATTTAAAAGTCCCAAAAACCCATCAACCAATTTCAGTTTCCCAAAAACGATCAATAATTTCGAATCAAAGATATTCGAGCCGGATTTTGAAATAAGGCAAAGGGAACCCTGCAATTCTAAAATAAGGGGAATGAATAGACAATTTTTCTTGGAAAATGGATTAATTATTCATACTCTTGACAATGAATGATAAAATGACTTATGACCCTTCCAGATTGCAATTCTCTTCTGCGTCGTCGCAGCAGTGTATGCCCAGGGCGGCTACGGTGGACACGATCATGAGGAGCATCACGATTATTATGTGAGTACACTTTCAGTATTGCGTAATTTAAAGTTGGTATGCTTAGCTGGAAAATCCGATAATTGGATTAATTATTTGTTGGTACTTGCGTAAGTCAGTTCATTCTAAACAAAGGCAACTAGAAACTGCGGGGATCGTCTAAAAAATGAAAAACAAAAGCCAGGAACCATTTTTATGTAATTATTTAGAAACAAACATTTTTTAGGATTTTCCAAATTTTGAAATTTTATCATACTCACCGAATATATTGGCACTTTTAGTGTTTTCTTTTTCGTTTTTTCCTGGCAACAAAAATGAACCGATTTGAGCGTTCTTGGTCTTAAAATCTTTGTTTTACCTTGCAGAATATGTGGATATTTTTTTATAATTCGATAACTTGGCGTATTTTTATTTTAGGAGAGTTTTAAAATTCGCAACATAGTGACCTTTTTGATATTTTTGACCTAAACAGCCTCAAAAGTCAAAATATGGCCATATTGTGTCAAAATATGGAGTATTGGGTGTTATCTCGTGTTAACATTCGCATTGTGAGTTTTTTGATATTTTGAACTTGAACAGCCTCAAAAATAGTCAAAATATGTTCAAGTTGAGTCAGAAATATTGGGTGTTATTTTTGATATTTTGAAATTTTTGAAATATTTTTGATATTTTGAACTTGAACAGCCTCAAAAATAGTCAAAATATGTTCAAATCGTGTCAGAAATATTGGGTGTTATTTTCGATATTTTGACATTTTTGAAATATTTTTGATATTTTGAACTTGAACAGCCTCAAAAATAGTCAAAATATGTTCAAATCGTGTCAGAAATACTGGGTGTTATTTTTGATATTTTGAAATTTTTGAAATATTTTTGATATTTTGAACTTGAACAGCCTCATAAATAGTCAAAATATGTTCAAATTGTGTCAGAAGTATTGGGTGTTATTTTTGATATTTTTAAATTTTTGAAATATTTTTGATATTTTTAAATTTTTAAAATATTTTTGATATTTTGAAGTTGAACAGCCTCAAAAATAGTCAAAATATGTTCAAATTGTGTCAGAAATATTGGGTGTTATTTTTGATATTTTGAAATTTTTGAAATATTTTTGATATTTTGAACTTGAACAGCCTCAAAAATAGTCAAAATTTGATCAAATTGTGTCAGAAATTTACGTACCAAAATATGGAAGTATTGTGTGTTATCTAGTCACCACCGGTTTTTTCAGGCACCGCCCCACTACTCGTACGAGTACAAAGTGCACGACAGCCACACGGGCGACATCAAGAGCGCACACGAGACCCGCGAAGGTGACGTCGTCAAGGGTTACTACACGCTCCACGACGCCGACGGCACGACCCGCGAAGTCCACTACACGGCCGACAAGCACAACGGCTTCAACGCCGAAGTCAAAAAGATCGGACATGCCCATCATCACGAACCTCAGTATCACTATTGAAAAATCCCATAACTGCCTGTGATTGTGCCACATTATCTTTTTTAAATAAAGAAAAACTCTAGGAAATTTTCTGTTTGAATTTCTACCCCTATTTTCTAGCACTATCTATACAGCAACGTAAATACCATGTGAAGGACTTAAATTCGTCATTATTGCCCAAATTGCTTTCAGTTTCATTTCTATGCTGTGGAGGAAATGGAGGAATTATTTTTTAGCTGAAGATTCACATTAGGTACCTATCCTATTCTATTAAGGTACCTAAAATTTAGTTCAGTACGTCGGGTTTTCTCCAATGCAGTTGATAGTATAGGGGATCGGACAATTCAAAAAAAGATTTACAAATTCATCAAGTACCATCAACATAGGTACAAAGAAATTTAGGGGATGGCGTGGCGATAAACAGTAATCGAAGGCAGCGACTGTAATCAATCGACGAATAATTATCCGGGTCCGGGCGTGAACATAATTCGTATAATTACGTCTGTGGTAACGGATTCCCGACTGCCGATTCGGTAGATGACTCCAATGAACCCCTGGGACGGGAAAGCGGCCTTCGCACTATAACACCTTGGAGTTGAGGCTATTGCACTCGAAAAATTATTTTAAAGGAGGGAAATAATCGAAGATATACATAGCGATATGGTAACGTAGACACCAGAGGTCACGAAAACGCCTCCATGCAAAAATCCTTACAAGTAGTCAACTTGAGTAACCTCCTCCTTTTTAAAGTCCGTTAAAATTGATAAAAACGCATGTTCTGCGAGAAAACGCGAGGAGAACGAAGATTCCGAAAACTCTTTGAAAAAAACTAAAACTCAAATTGTTACTCTAACTCGACCTGAACTTCAAGCAGAAACTCAAATTCAAAGTGATACTGGAACTCCAACTCGAGGATCGAAATAAAGGTAAACTAAAACTGATAATGATACCCAAAATTAAACTGAAACTGGAACTCGAATGGAAAATCAAAGTGATTCTAAAACTCAAAATAAACATCAAAAGAAAGGTGAACTCAATATGAAACTAAAATTCAAACGGCTACTGATGAACTAACTCGAGTTCGAACGGAAACTCAAACTGTAACTCAATGTTTAGGTAACTCAAAGATCGAAAGGTAAACTCGAACTAATACTGATACTCAAAGTGAAACTCGATCTGAAACTGAAACTAAAACTCAACCTTAAACTGAAACTAAAATTCAAACTTAAACTGAAACTCAAACATAAACTGATACTAAAACTGAAACTGAAATTGACTAAATTCAAACTAGAGAGAAAGGAAAAGTCAATCTCAAACTCACAATCTAACTCAAACTTGACCATAAACTTAAACTCACAATCGCGATCAAACTCGAAATGAGATGAGAAGAACCGAAACTTAAACTGAATCTCAACTTGAACTGAAACTCATACTCACAATCAACATCAAACTTGAGTTTCAAGTTGAGTTGAGTTTCAGTTTGAGTTTGACTTTGAATAAGAGTTTCAGTTTGGTTATGAGTTCGAGTTTAAGTTTAAGTTTGATTCGAATTTGAGGTTGATAAAGTTTATGAGTTGGAGTAACTTCGAGTTTGAATTTCAGTGTCAGTTAGAGTTTCAGTTCGATTATCAGTTTTAGTTTATGTTTCAGATTTAGTTTGAGATTCACTTCGAGGTTGAGTTCCAGTTTGAGTTTTAATTCCAGTTTCACTTTAAGTTTGAGTATAAGTTTTACTTACAGTTCGAGTTTCAGTGTAAGTTCAAGTTTCGGTTTTAGTTTCATTTTCAGTATAGTATGAGTTTCAGTTCGATTTTTAGTTTTAGTACGAGTTTGATTGTCAGGTTATGTTTCAGTTTCAGTTTGAGATTCACTTCGAGTTTGAGTGTCAGTTTGAGTTCAACTTTCGGTTTAAGTTTAATTTCCAGCAGCAGTTTGAGTTTCAATTTCAAATCGAATATCAGTTTGAGTTCAACCTTGAGTTACTGTTTGACTGTGAGTTTGAGTTTCAGTTTGAATTTCAGTTTCATTTTGAGTTCGACTTTCAGTTTGAGTTTAAGTTTGCGTTTCACTTCGAGTTTGAGTGCCAAATCGAGTTTTAGCATCACTTCGGGTTTGAGTTTGTGCATCAGTTTGAGATTGAGTTCGAGCGTCAATTCGAGTTCCAGTTTGAATTTGTGTATCAGATTGAAAATTGTGTTTAGTTTGAGTTAAAGTAAAAGTTCGAGTTTGAGTATCAGTGTGAGTTTCAGTTTCAGTGTCAGTTTGAATTATTCAAAAACTGAAAGTTTTCAGAAACTGAAACTCACACTGAAACTATAACTCAAACTGATACTCAAAGGTCAGTTTGAATTCACCTTTCTTCGGTCTTTGGAGTTTGAGTATCAGATAGAGTTTGAGTTCGGGTTTCAGTTGGAGGAGATAGGCGATACACTTTTTTAGAAAAAACGCACTTTTTTTAGAAAAATTCAAGAAGTACGTTTTCAAAACTTTCTATTACCCATAATTAATGACGGATTTTGTTCAAGACTTTTTTCCGAGTTAGAAGTGCCTGATTGAAGGATTGCAATTGTTTAGCTCCTAACGCTTTCATTACCCCGATTCGTCCCTTCATTATTGCGGATATTTAGAGAAGGACCGCCCGTCCGGATAACCCGAAAATCCGACGACACCTTGAGGACCTTCAGATCTTGTGCGGGTTCCAAGGCTGTGATTAGCGGTTTACTTTCCCCCCAGGACGAACAACTGAGACGCCGTTGTATTAACTGGTTGCCAAACTGTGGCCGGAGTGATTTTTCCACGGATATTGTCGCCGGGAACGCGGCGTGAAGGATATTTTTCGGCGGTCTGAACCCGAAGGCGATGAATGAAGAAAAGTAGGCGAGCCAAGGCGCCGTTCATCGGCGATCAAACAAACCGGCCGGGATTTACCTTGGATTTGCCATCGGCGGAAACCGTGTAGCCCCGCAAGTGGATAATTCCGCCGGAATCTCGGCGATTGAATTTTTTTTTCGCCTCGCAATTTTTTACTTCTTTGCTTTACTTACTTTTTGCTTCGCAATACTTCCATTTACTCTGTAAGTATGGAAGTAAAAATGACCATAGCTCCCTCAATTCTCAACCTTTTTTCAAATTTCTTGAACTGAAATGTTCGTCTCGGCAAGACCTAACGCCCTGTTTAATCGGAATTTGAATAACTCACAGTACTTCCGATATATTTGCATTTTTAGTGTTTTCTATTTTATTTTTTCCGGCCACAAAAATGAACCGATTTGGGCGTTCTTGGTCTTAAAATCTTTGTTTTACCTTGCAGAATGTGTCGATATTTTTTATGTCCCAATATCTTGGCGAATCTTTATTTTAGGCGAATTTTGAAATTTGCATAGTGAGTTTTTTTATATTTTTGACCTAAAAACCCTCAAAAGCAGTCAAAATATGATCAAATTTTGTCACAGTTTTACGTTTCAAAATATGGAAGTATTGTGTGGTGCACCACTGGTTTTATCATGATTTGTGATCTTCGTAGGGTAGTACTCAGTCACCCTCGCATTTCAAACATACTGGTGCACAGTAGGTATTTAATTTTAATGTCGAAATAATCTTTTATCGAATTCTTTTTGAGCCGGTTGGATTGAAAACGCCAAAAACTAGAAATCCGCAGGTTTTGGAACTCTTGCCAAATTATAGGGCAATATAAAAAATAAGCATCGAACGAAAAAATTGTTTGTGGACTCATGACTTATGATGTGTCAGAAAGGCAATTTCGGCATTGTCTGCGCGCCTACTTTGAAAACTATCGACATTTCCTCATCGAAGTTTGCCGAAATCCCTGCCAACCAAACATTCTCTTTTAGGTTTCACGGTTGAGCGGTTCACGTTAATTGTTTGGACATTGAAATGAACGGGCGAGAGTGAACGACCGCCTCGTAAAATGCCTATTGCTACCGTCGACTGGTCCGATTGACTTATTCTGGGCCAGTTTTCATGACTTTTCGACCAGCCAAGAGCAAAAACGAAGAAATAAAAGGAACCGGCCGAATTACTGGGCAGAATGAGCGAAAGATGACTGGGCAGGTTTTTCAGATCCAGGTACACCTATTAGAACGTGTACCAAAAGCGGGGTAACTACCTGCACACGTATATCATAATTCTATGCTTGGAGTCTAGAAAATGGGGCGATTTGGAGTAAATACTGAAGTAGATTTCTCTTTCTCAATGATTTAAAGCATTTTTTGGGGTGCTGAAATCGAATTTTTGGTCTGCCACCTCATCGCAACAAAAAAACAAGAGAATCACAACAAAAAGTGCAAAAAACCTCGAAATAGTAGGACTTTTTTTACTCATCCGCTTATATCTCTAAAACTATCCGTATTTGAGGAAAAGGTACAATTAGCATTGTTAAAGATGACTAAATTTGTGACAATTCAAGCGCAACCGCAGCATTCTAGCTCAAATAGCCTCTGAGTTATGGCTTGCCAAAAAATGGTAATTTTCCCAAAGTTGAGTTTGGCTTGTTTTACAGGTTGAATACCAATATCAAAACGTCTTATCGTCACAAATAGGTGCATGGCCTCTGCCATAAGACAAAAAAAAGGAAGAAGAAGAAGAAGAAGTCGGTGCATGGCCAGCATGAGTGTTTTTCCCCAAAATGCCAAAATTTGGTTTTACCACTTTTTCATTTTTCAGTCTCACGCCATGTTGTATTTAAGCTACAGACCTTTAGGCGTTTGCGCTTGAATTGTTACAAATTCACTCATCTTTCACGACCCTAATCATACCTTTTGAATACGAATATGTTCAGAGGTATAAGCAGATGAGTGCAAACAACCCGAAATTTTGAGGTTTTTCGCGATTTTTGTTGGAACGGATTTTGAGGTGGAAAACCGAAATTCGAATTCAGCACCCCAAAAATTAAATATAACTTATACTTCAGTATTTTCTTCATCCACCTATATACCAGACTATTGAATGAAATCTCATTGTCAGTCATAGAGACCAGTGGTGAGTAGATAACACACAATACTTCCATATTTTGGTACTAAAATTTAATACAAAAATTTTTTATATATTTTTTTTGCTTCAGTTTTATTTCAACTTTTTGTTCCTTTTCTTTAGTGAATTTTCAGGTGCCTCAAGCACAGCTGAAGAAAAAACTCGCCCTATGGCAATCGAGGGTTGAAGGCTGGTAGGTAAGGTAGCATCCGATAAAATTAAATTAAAAAAAAAAATCCCTAAAAAAATTAAAAAATTCGCTTTTGAAAACGTCTAAATATGCACTTGGCGACAACTTCGACTATGATATAATAATGGTTAACGGGCGACTGTCAGGCGGCCGATCAAGCGAAGGGGCGGATATTGGTCGTCAGTCAAGTCAGCCTGAGGTAGTCGGGGTTGACACCCTTCGGTCCGAGTCTTCAGGGTGGGAGTTCGACGTATATAAGGCGATATTTCGTTTCGAAGTGCATCAGTTTTCGAGTTTTTTCAGTGATCAGTGCAATCTGAATACAACCATCAGCCAAACCATGTACAGCTACATCCTCAAGGTATGCTCGGGTTAAACCAATTATCGCGTTGAAATTTTCGAAAAAATATGCCGTAAGGTCTACGCAAAATAATCAATTTGAACTTTTCCATATTCCGAAGAAATCGCAGATTGAAAGCGACCGATGAAAAATGAGCTATTTTTTAGATTATTATTTTTTTAGATTATCACTCTCTTTTCAATCTATACACCAAACCAAATCGATTTACTGAAGAAAATATAATTAAACGGAAATGTAAAAAATCGTCGCAAATCCAAAAATTTTGTTTTCCACCTAAATTTCCATTGGCCCACAGGAACTGACCAACTCGATACTTCCATGATTCACTCAGTATTGCAATCGTCATTAAGCTGTAAATCGGATCTGAGGCTTAGAAAATAACTAGCTCTACTGTACTTTTTACTTCCATATTTGCAAAGTAAATGAAAGTGGGTATTGTAATCGTCGCAAAATTGAAAATCGGAACGGAACTTCAAGTGACCGTGGTTATTTACAGAAATGGTCAAATCTCCCTTAATTCTCAACCTTTTTTTCAAATTTCTTAAACTGAAATGTTTGTCTCGGCAAGAAAAAAACATCCTGTTTAATCGGAATTTTAATAACTCACAGTACTTTGGGTATATTAGCACTTTTAGCGTTTTCTATTTCATTTTTCCCTGGGCACAAAAATTAACCGATTCGAGCATTGTTGATCTTAAAATCTTTTTTTTACCTTGCAAAATACGTGGATATTTTTTTATACCATTAACGAATTTTAAAGGGGGTGGGGGTTGAAATTTGCAAAGTGAATTTTTTGACATTTTTGATCTACACAAATCAATTAGGTAATTAATTAATTTAGTTCAACATTTTGTTTGCCAATATACGGAAGTATTGAGTGCTATCAGCGCACCACTGCTTACAGTGACGGCAAGGTAGAAATCCAATTTTGGAATGGAAATTACAATTCAATCACTCCTGACGCAATCCTGTGATCATGCTCTGAACCGTTGATATCAATTGTTGGAAAAATCCGGAATTTTTTGAATTGTTAGGCAATACATTTCCCAAATTTTAGGCTCCTAAAATCCACCTTTTCTATTTTTTCCTCATTCTGCATTGTTTGCATCTCTCTCTTGCTTACATTGTTCACATCTTCTATTTCAGATTTTCGGATTGCTCGCCCTCGCAGCCGTGGCGCTCGCTGGCGAATACGCTCACCATGGCGGCCATAGCGGCGGAGGCCATGGTCACGGTCATGCTACCTCATATCAGAACTATGTGCTCCACAGCTACCACCCGGTCCCGGTCTACTACAAGAAGAGCCACGGCCATCATTAACGGACAAGACTAAAATGGCAAAGTCACTGGATATTTATACACCTTTGGTAACGGCGGCAAATCGAAGACGAAGCAAAGTTCCTAAGAAATCTATTTGTATCGATATGTTAGGCTAAAATAAATGTATTTTTTCACGGATCGCAACAGGTTTTATGTTGCTTACACTGATTCCCTATTCCCTTACGAAAATTTGTATCAAACAGATAACGTTGCAGAGTTCAATTTTTGGGCATTTTTCCCCATTGCCACAACTAAAACACTGGAGATACTGGGGAAAATCCCGCTTGAATGCGAGAAAACGTGGATTTTCCTCTGAAATTCTATGAAAATTGGCAAAATTCAAGAAAGAAATAAAAAGAAAAAAATATTGCATATCAGCGACGATTTTTGAGATTTGAGCAAATTTACTTTTCCGGCCTATTTTTAGACGATTGAACCGCCCCAAAAATATTTTATGATACTGTAGGGTGATTGGAAAATTATCACTCTTTCCAACGGTATAGTCAAAATTGATTTTTTAAAATAAAATCAGGATGTTATGGCTGTCGATCCCGAGAGTGGCCCATTCCTCACATTAACATCCTGTGTAATAATAATTCATTTATCTCAAGTTTTATTAAGAAAACTGATAATACCAGTTATCCATTGATGACAGATTTTATTCATTGATATTATCTTAAACAAGTGCAAACATAACTAGCTGACACATTAACATCATGGATCACATCATCACGTCACGTTATCATCGCCAGGATGAGAAAGAGCTTCCTCTGAAACACAGAATCATCGGAATCACGGGATGGAAATTGTCGCGAATTTTCCAATAATTTAATTACCGATTTCATTTATCGAGGCTCACCCGAAAACCGGAGCGTTCGAAAAGGGCTGCTGTTGTTGCTGTTGCTGAGGCTGCTGTTGTTGTTGTTGCTGCGGCTGGCCGAAACCCCCGGGCGAACTGGCTCCGAAACTCGGCGGCGTACTCTGGGCGAGATTGCCAAACGAAACCGTGTTCTGGTTGGCTAGATTTTCAAATGTGGACGACTGGGTGCCGAATGAGGTAGGTGCTGGAATACGAGAAAATTGAAGTTTGGCGTTCACGGATACGCGTTGATGCAGCGAAGTCGTTATATTATTTTCAATAATTAAGCATTACTTACCCGGGGCCGCTCCGAACGGTTTAGCAGGGCTGCTACCGAAGCCAGGATTTCCGCCAAAGGTGGGAGACGAACCGAATGTGGCCTGACCCCCAAACACTGGCAACAGATTAAAAAATGATTTTTATTGCGGACAATTTTGCTCGAAATTTTCAATAAAAAAGCAGCCAAACCGGAAATTTTTGGAAACAATTCGGACTTTTTCAATTTTTTTACTTTTTTTGCGAGGTTCTAAGTGGAATGCCCGACGAAAATTAAAAAATTTCAAACCTGGTTGGGTTGGAGAACTTCGAGCGAAGCTCGCACCACCGAAGCCCGACTGAGCGCTTTGATTTCCACTGGAGAAAGCGCCCGGGGATTGAGTTGGCGTTCCAAACACGCTAGGACTTGCATCTGTAATTATTTAAATTATTCATCTTTTTTGCCATACCTATTGCCGAACAATTTGTTGATTTCAGCAAAATATTCCTAAATTATTATCTTTTTTTCACGTCGCATGATATCGCAATTACTTACTGTTGGACTGGAAAATGTTAGCTTGCTGAGAAGGCTGACCGAACGTAGAGCCGCCGAACAAAGAACCTCCGCTGGATCCGAATGCTCCAGGTCTGATAATCAAGAGGAAAGTAAGAATTTGGCTGGCGCTCAGAAACGCGGCGAAGAATCGTAAAAAATGTTAGAAACGGAATATGGAAAGGATTTGTATCGGATGGAGGGATCGGTTGGTTTTTAGCGGATGGTGATTTTAGCGTGTGGGTTTTTAGAGGATGGTAAACCAGCAAAAAAATTTCATCACGACCATTCAAGTAGATATAATTGAATAACCAACTCACGAGGACATCGTTCCGAGAGCGGGAGTGGCTCCGAAGGTCGACTTTTGGCCAAAAGGTGATCCGAAGGGATTCGCCGCGTTCGTCGGCGTAGTGGCGACGTTCGGGCTGCAAACCGCTTGTCCAAAAATGTTGGCGGTCGTCGTCGAAGTTTGCGACGACGAGAAGCCCGATGAGCCGCCGAAAATATTGGCGGCAGGCGTCGTGCCGAAGCCGGTCGACGCAGTTGTCGCGGGCGAACCAAAGAACGACGTGTTGGACAGAAGGTTGGAAGCGCCGAAAACCGAAGAGGACGAACTGGTAGCTGCGGGGGCGGGTGAGCCGAAAACGGATGACGTAGGAGTCGAACCGAAAGCGGGCGGAGTGGCTGTGGCAGGAGTGCCAAAAGTTTGCTGTGCCGATGTTACTGTAGGCGAGCCGAATAACGGCGCTTGCTGAGTTGTCGGAGCCCCGAATGGAAGTTTGCTGGTAGCCGATCCGAAATTGATCGACCCGAAAGCTGGCTGCTGCGGCGTCGTGGAGAATGCAGGCTGAGCTGAGGTGGCCGGAGTGCCGAACATAGGCTGATTGGTGGTGGCAGTTGGTGTTCCGAAAGTCGGCTGTGCTGAAGTAGCAGGGGTTCCAAAAATAGGCTGCGAGGGCGTCGCCGAGATCCCGAAAACCGAAGATGTAGGAGCGTTCGGGGCGCTGCTGAAAACCGATCCACCAGAACTGACCGCCGTTCCGAAGCTTACGGAGGAAGTGGGCGTTCCAAATATGGGTTGGGCTGAGGCGGTTGTGGTGCCGAACACGGATTGAGTCGAGGAAGGTGCCGTTCCGAACATAGGCTGATTTGAAGGTGAGGTGATCGGCTGAGCTGCTGGTGTGGCCTGAGCTGCCGGTGTGGCCTGAGCCGCTAGTGTGATCTGGGCAGCCGACGTGGTCTGGGCAGCCCCCGGAGTAGGGCTCTTGAACATTTGGCCTTGAGGAGTGCTCAAAGTAGAAGTGACCGGAGTGGAAGGAATGCTGCCGGTTTGTTGACCGGCTGTAGTCGGCGTTGCGAAGACAGACTGAGGGGCAGTTGCTCCGAAAGCGCTTTCGGACTTTGGAGGAGTTTGCAGCACCTGTGCTGGAGCAGATGTCGAAGGCGGCGACAGATCGGAGACAGCGCTGGATGACGTCACAGCTTCAGATGGTGGCGTCACGCTTTGGGTGGTGCTCGGAGTGGCAATAGTCGTTTGGGCTGTGCTCGACGAAATCGACGAGGCAACCGACAAACTTGGCGCGGAGGATGCGGGGCTCGCAAAACTGAATGTCAATCCAGCTGTAGTAGGGGCGCTCAATGAAGTCGATGCTGGATTCCCGAAAGAAAAGCTGCTAGTAATAGTGGGCGCTGGTTTCGCCTGAGCAGCGGAAGAACGAGCTGGGGCAATCGTAGAGCCAGCTGCACTCGGCGAGCTCGCTACGCCCGACACTTGGGTCGCCACGGGTTGAGGAGAAGAGAAAACAGAAGTGACCAGAGCAGGTTTTGCTCCTTCAGCAGGACTGGCCACTGATATCGAACCGAACGCCAGCCCAGATGCAGTAGTTGCTGGGGACGCGAAGTTGAAAAGGCTCCCCCCGCTAGAACTGGAGGCGGATCCTCCGAAAATACTAGCGGTTGATGCTTTAGGCTGAGCGAAAGACATGCTGGAAAACGCTGTCTGTGAAGCAGTTGATGAAGGAGGCGTAGAAGCGGTCGTCGTAGCTTGGAGGAATCCCCCAAACGCTTTGTCATCCTGGCCACCTGTTATTGTCGCGGGTGATTTTCCGGCAGCTACGGTGTTTGGTGGAGCTTTCGACACTGGCGTTTCTCCGAACAGCGGCGTATTGCCGAAAATTGAAGATGGAGGTGTAGAGCCAAACATCGATTTGTCTTTATCGGTAGCGGCTGCAGTCACTGTAGACCCTGATAAAAGGCTGAACAAAGCAGACGATGAGGTAGTCGGTGACTTACCGGTGGCTTCAGGCGTTATTTTTGCTTGACCCGTCGGTTCTTTGGCCTTCGTAGGCTGAGTTGTTTTCGGAGTCACCACCGGTGTCTTGGGCTGGAGAGAAGAGAGCCCTGATTGATTCGAAGCGAACGGTGCTGCAGTCGATGAGCCAAAGGATGACGAGAACGTATTCGAAATACTTTTCGCCGTTAAGTTCTGGACATTTCCAGGAACATCGGCTGGATTCACTGCTTCGGCAGGCTTCTCTCCCTTCTTCCGAATACTGCTCAGAGGCGTACTGGTAATGATACTCGAGGGCTTCGCATGGGGGAACAAATTCTTAGCGACTGCTTTGCCAGCCGGCTGTTGACTTTGTTCGTCGGAAGCTTTGACCGGCGTGCTGGCAGCTGAGATCCGACTGCTGTTGAGCACCTCGTTATCCGGAACTGGCATGCGCGAGACTTTGGTCGTTATCAGTTTGTGCGACTTGTGCCACTCCCAGAGAGCCGCTTCCTTGGACGCCGACAGCTTCCGGACGCGCGAATTGGACAAAGCGATGTACTGCTTGGAGGTTTCCTTGAACGATCGAGGCGCCTCGTCGGGGCCTTCGATTTTAGTGGAGAGCAGCTTATTCGCCAACTTTTCCAGCGGGTTGCTCCTGAAACAGAGATAATTGTGTTCTCAGAATACAATTTTTCTCAGAAGGGTTTTCAGAATCAAAATTATTGATACTCACTTGGAGTCGTTGTTAGCTGACCATTGATACGATTTCCACTTATCGGAAGAGTCGCTGATCGACCGGGGAATTTTCTTGCTCCTTTCCCTCAGCACCTCGCTTAGGTGTTTCTTTTGCTCTTTGATTCTCGACTGTTGAAGAGCGAGTATGCGACAGTTCAGCGTCAGCGTTTGATAAATGGCTTCCATATTCGGGATGTCGAACGATTTACTGCAAAAATCCGAACAAAAAATCATTTTGCTGCATGAGCCAGAAAAACCTTTAATGGGGCTACAGGACGCAGAGGAGCAGGGGAAGGAGGAGGAGGAGGAGCAGGGGAAGAAGTAGGAGGAGGAGGAGGAGGAAGCGGAGAAGGAGGAGAAGCAGGAGGAAGAGCATGAAGAGGTAGAGGAGAATGATGAGGAGGAGGCAGAATTAGATGAGGAGGAAGAGGAGGAGGTAAAGGAGGAGGATGAGGAGGAGGTAGAGAATGAGAAAGAGGAGGAGGAGACAGAGTTAGACGAGGAGGAAGAGGAGGAGGTGGAGCAGGAGAAAGAGGAGGCTGATGAGGAGGACGCCAAGGTAGAAGGGAGGAGGAGGAGCAGGGGAAGGAGGAGGCTGATGAGAAGGAGGTAGAGGAGGATGAGGAGACCTGAAAAACAGAATTTTAGTAATACGTATAATTCAACAGAATTTAATTGAATTGTGTGTAGGAGGAACGACCTTTTTTGAATTTTTGAACGGTTTTGATACTTACATGGAGCCGGGTTCCTTATATTTCTGCCACAATTGGAGCAAATGGTTCTCCAATTGTTTGATCTTCGTCTCGATGAATAAAGAATTCTGGTCAATGTCTTTCATCAGTTCCTTCAACGTTGAATCCAGTTCCTTTGACTCGAACGCGTCCAAATATCTAGGATATAAAGATGAAAATAAATTAGCTCCAAATTCACGGGGGGTGCGGCAATTTTTTACACTTTGATAAACAGAAATCAACTGGCTGAATCAATTATTGGTTGAATTTTCGACACGTACCTGGAGCTATTGGCTTGCCGATCTCTGGCCTTTGCGATTTCAACCCAACCCCAAAGCTCGAGGAGCCGGTTCCTCAGGCCTTTGACTTCTGCCGATTCAGCCGATGTGGTATCCCTCAGTTCTTTTTCAAACTCCTCCAGTTCGTTCAAATTGATCGACAGGCTGGGAAACAAAGTTTTGTTCGAACGCTGAAAGAGGAATAGTGATTTATTGATGTTAGCCGTGTTCGTAAATTCAAAATCGACGCTAGATTGAATCCTTGGTAGGCATATTTCGTGTTTTGATTCAAAACCTTCGGATTCATGCCGAAATTAAAATCCGAAAAATTCATTTTGGATGAAAAATTATCGTAATTTTTCAATACCGAAATTCGGAATTTACCAGTTTGTTATAGTTGGTCCTGTCAACTGAGCGTTTGCCCATGAAGCTTTTCATGGAATCGAATTCTCTGAACACTTCGTTGATAATGACGGATTCGTCGATCGGAGGTGGACCCGATGGAGGAGGAGATGCTTGAATCTCGGCTGAAACCAAATACTCAGATTTCTTACCTGAAGCCTCGACATGAACTTTATTCCACCAAGAAAACAGCATGAAATACTTTCCCTTTGTGCTGCGAATCGGCATACGCATCAGTCAAGTCATCATCTTCGGATGATTAAGGCTCGAATAAAAAATTGAAGACAATATATTGGATTTGTAAACATTTGTTTACCTTTTGGGGTGGGAGGCGGCTGTTCCGCAGGAGTGGTCTGTACAGGTAAACCTGCAAGCGGGGACGGGGCCACCTGAAAAACAAATATGATCAGCAGATTTCCAGAATACAATGGCAACTTTTTTGAAGCTGAAGTGCCCGAAAAGGCGGTTCATCCTTTAGAATGCCCGACGTTTTCTTTTTTATCCACGTTCACCGTAGAACATGGATAACTGTACAAAAACCAGATTCCAGCCGCATTCGGCAACCGAAATTTTCTCTTACAAAAAGTAAGTACCAATATTTTTTGACGTACTTGCTGCTTTGGAGTAGGTTGAGGCATCGTGGATGGGCTGACCCCAGAAGACCCAATTCCAAAGCCTAGAAAAAGTTTTCTTAGTTACTAAAATCTGTAAGTAAGACACATATTTCGGATTGAAGAATAATTTATGATCACATAATTATAAATTTCATTACCTAGAGTCGGTGTCTGTGGATCGGCCGGTTTGGCGGACGGAGCCCCAAACAAACCAGGCGCACCAGACGTTGGCGTCGGCTGGAACGCCGGCGGTTTCTGGATTTCTTGCTTCTGCTAAGATTCGAGGTACAAAACAATTAAAAAATCCAAAATTCTAGCAGACTTGAGTGCTGATATCAGTCGATTGGACACGTTCGGGACACTAAGAAGTTTATGTCCAAGTCAATAGATACCAGAGGAATAACAATAGATAGGATTACCTGGGGAAGGTAGGCCTGCCCGGAAGATTTCTGCGGGGTCGAGTCAGAAACGGGCGGCGTGGAAGTGAATTGTCCGAAATTCGGCGCTTTGCCCAGATTCAATGTCGTATTCAGCTGAAACGGCGACGGCGACGTCTGACCTAAGGATCCGAAACCGGGCGACATTTGGAACGGCGAAGACGCAGGGGCGGAAAACGGGGGTAGCGTCTGCTGTGTTGGCCCTCCTGTTAAACTCGGTTTTGGTGTGCTGGAAAATGAAATTAAAATCACTCATAATGGCAATAATGGAAGGAGATACGCGAATAGAAGGAGCAGGAGAAACAGCGCTGATACCTGACAGTAGAAGACGTAGGCGTTCCTTGTTGGCTTTTCGACTGATTCTGAAAGAGCGGTTGCTGGTTCTGGGTTTGCTGCTGCGGACTCTGCATTTGCTGCTGTGGACTCTGCATTTGCTGCTGCTGACTCTGCATTTGCTGCTGATTCTGCATTTGCTGCGGCTGGCTCTGGATTTGCGTCGCTGGCTCTCCAGCCTAGGAAGATGAATCATTGGTAACAATGATTGAATGAATGAATCATTGGTGAATGAAATTGAGACGTAAAATGAGGAAACATTCAAAAGTCAAGCCACACCTCTGGGACTGAGAACAGGAGCTTGGGCAAGTCGCGAGCTGGCGTGCAAACCTGCGGGCAATCCGGTAGGAGGTTCATAGTGTGGAAGAGGGAGAGGACACCCTCTTCAGACATCATCAGCAGCAGAGGCATTGGTGGAGAAGTCATGTGATCACCTGGCGAACCAAAAAAAGAAGATTAGCTGCGTTTCTAGATCACGCTTTGTAAATCCATTGCAACGATCGAAAACCAACCTATCGGTATGGGATCGGTGGCGTTCAGGTTCAAAGCCATTCCAACGGTGAAGACATCCTCGTGATTTTCGGTCTGGGGTAGCTCCGCTCTTCCGCCATCGTCAAGCAGCCACTGAACCCAGGATTCGCCTTCTTGATGAAGAACGCTCGCTTCCAAGGCGTTCCCCGTCGAAATAATGATCAAGTTCCTGCAAAATTTGATGGCATATTGCTCATTTTAGTTCCTGCTTTCCAGCCACTAAAAATCGAGAATTTTGGTGCATTTGAGAGAATTCTACCCACCAAGCAGCCAAATGGATGAAGTAGTGTTCATGTCTGAGAGATTCCGTCCCGAAGCAAATGTCTTCATAATTGACAAACGTCTGAGGGCCATTTTTGGGAACATTCACGACAACGACGACTGTGGAAAACAATTTTTTTCAGAGCTAGTCCAATTTTGAAAAAATGTTAGGGATCTCACAGCAAACTCACAGCTTCTGGCCTGAGGCGCATTTTTGAGCTTGTAGACGGCGATGAACTGGAAGCTCGAAATCCAATGGAGGGAGACGACTTCCAGTTGGGCGTTTTCGATTTGCGGAGGATTGTAAGATTTGACCAGAGTCAGATCGGGCTTGTACTGTGCCAGACTGCCGGTACTGGATCCGATAGCCACCTGTTTTCCTTTCGGGCTCCAGCAGAGGCAACTGAAATCGAAATCTCAAATGATAAGGGTATCACATTTGGATAATTCAGTGAGTCGTAATATGGCTATACTTACGTCGCCATAGTTGTGGCTGGGGAGGCACTTATAGTCGGAGCGCCACCTGACTTGATTTCGACGACCATCGCCGAACCGTCGCTGAGAACCACTCCAACCGTATTCGGTATGGCTGGATTCCATTGGAGGTCGAGCACCCGAGCACCGGGAGAACTGCTGAGTCGTATCTCGCTGAGTTTAACTACATCCTAGGCGTTGAAATCACACAAGATACTTCAGTATCTGCTCATTAATGAGCAACATTCGTTTCTACGATGAACCCCAATATGGACGCAACTAGAAAGCTTGCTGGCTTATGTTATCCTCAGGACCGTGAAAATCAACAAACAGCAACACAGACTAAGCATTTCATTCCCCACCCCAAAAACCCTGGATTTACCTGGACAGCGAACGTCTGTACGACGTAAACCAAGAGGACAGGGCAGGCCTGGCTGAGAATGACGACTCCGACCAAATCGCCCGTATTGTTGACGGCCACATGGGACGGCGACTGTCCGAAGTTCAATTCCCGTCTACTGTAATTGCCGATCGTCCCTCGGTTGTTGGAACGTTTGCTCTGCTGTTCGAACACCGACGAGACAGGGATACCTGAAAAGCCAACATAAGTTTTGTTCAATAAAATTCCTGGACAGCCCCGGACTAGTTACTAACGACGCCAAGCAAATTCGCGCATCGCATGGCTTGAATTCGTTTGGCGTCAGCGGTTACTAGTCCTGGAGTAGCCCGGGACTGCCCGGAGTAGCCCGGGACTGCCTGAAGTAGTCTGGGATTGCCTGTCCGAACAGACCCAATAATACACCATCATGATTGCATGCTAGCAGGCACACGGCAAATCCTCGAATTCGCCTCAAAACTCACACTGAAGTCCGGTCGGCGTTCCAGCGAAAATAAGGCCGTGTTTGTTCGAAGTGGCGACGACACTGAGCGCATCTTTTCGGCTTAGTTTTTGATTGGAAGGAAAGATCCGCAAATTGCAGAGCCGGTTGAATCTGAACTCCTATGCACGAATACGATATTAACAATATTTTTGTCAATTTTTCTCGCCAGAAACTCATTAAATAAAGCACGTTTGATGGGCGAACCTACCTGAATTTCCTTATGCCCAGGAGGAGGCTGCATCTTGAAACTTGCCTCCCGACAAGTGTACAAAAGAAACAATTAATTCGAAAACCAAAATTATTACGCCACACGTTTGCTTGACTAAAACTAAGTGAACACGCAACCATAAAAATTCGAAAAATTATCAACAAACACCCATTCGCACTTCACAGCGTCAACCAACAGCTATCCACAAATGGCGCCCCTTATCATTATCACTTACTTATTGTTGTTGTTTTCTCGTCTTGGTCCTATGCCGAGGGCCACGTACAACAGTAGGTGTACCACCATCTCACGAATAATTCGTATTGTAATAACGATAATTATTAAATAATAATAATTATTATTATTATGGTTAGATGTTGGGAAGTGGGGTCAATGAAAAGATGAAGGTAGGTAGACCTAGGTATCACGCTAGGAGGGAGTTGAGCGTTGTGCCCAAACCTCACTAGTAAAAAAAAATAGTAGGTATCTCTAGCAAGGTAAGTAGGTACCTTGCTTTGAAAATAGGTAAGTATATATCTATTATTTTTGATATCATAGTTTTTTTTTTTAATTACCGATGTATTACACGAAGGGAGGAGGATACTTACCTTGGCATGTAACTAGACTTTAGCCTCGACAAGTTGCTAAGTGTATGAAGCTGGGCTCCTCTAGCGGTCTTATGACCGAATTTCCGTCCGGTTCCAGGGCCGAGTTTTAGCCTTTTCTTGTGACCAAGACTGACTGGGGGTCCTCGAATCTCTTGTGAAGTTCTAATCCCCTAATACTCATAGCAAGTTTCAGCCGCCTTACAGCATTTTTCCAGCGGTTTCCTGGCCGAGTCTCGGCGCGGTTTTGGGGCCGAGTCTCGGAACGGTTTTAGGGCCGAGTCTAGAGCCGGTCTCAGGGCTGAACCTCGGCCCGGTCTCACCAGGGGACCGCTTACCTCCTGTCAAGTCCTAATCTCCTGCTACTCATAGCTCGCGTTATTCGCCTTTTTGCATTTTCTTTGGCTGATTCCTTGCAGAGCCTTGGGTCGTTCTCATGGCCGAGTCTCAGCAGGGCGTCGGGCAGGTCTTGTGTCCGAATCTCAGCTCGGTCATGCGTCCGATTCTCCGCTCAGTGTTGTACCCAAGCCTTGGTCTTATGTCCAACTCATGGCGAGTGTCATTTTATTCACAAATTTTTCAAAATTTTAACAATTTTCACAGAGGGCTTGAAACTGACCGATTGGCTTGGCTAATGAATTGAAACTGTCCCGGAATAGGGGAAAAATTTTTCCTCAGAAATTCCTGAAAACCGTTTGGGAAAAGGTCCCATGACGGACGTTGTTTTGTTGCAGATTCAGATTCTACACCCTTTAAAACGCAATCCATGAAAATTTCAGGGTAGGTTGAAAAAAAAAATTCTTGAGCAATTACCAAAAAAAGGGAGTTTTGTAAGATTAATTTGTTCCTTCAAAAATTGAATGCGAATGTAGAGGCCATTTAGTGGGAAGAACTCGTTCCTAAAAAAACTCACAAATTTCAAGTCTACATTCCTCGCGTTTTCGCTAGCTCTTTTCCTTGGAATTTTTCATAACCTTACTCACGACTCTCATTCATCTATTAAATACTATGGTTTTATGGCACCCTTGCATTAGTCGTGACCTCACGTTGGAACGGTCCATATCGGGAGATGGAACTTGGCGAAGGGCCCGTCGACATCTCCGTACGTTGGCGCCCGTTTGGCGACCCCTAGATCGATCCGTGTAGACATTCCACAGCTGCAAGCAGCAGTTCAATTTACAGTGAATGATGCAAAAATGCAGCCAGAATCGCTTCTAGGAGGCTAAACGATCTAATAAGGTTGAAATTGATATTATCCAACTTTACCAAATACCTGTTACTTAAGCCATAACAAAATAATTTAAAAAATCTAGGTAAGTAGGTTTCTTGCCTGCAATAAGAACGGAGAACAGCCTAGAAAATTGGAGCAGGAAAATCTTTTTTCGGACATTTAATTAATTCCACAACTTGTAGAATTTGATTAATCCCACAGCAATTCCATATCAAGAAATACGACGAAATTTTTTTTAGAAGCCAAGTGACGAGTTTTCGTTCTATTTCTGAATTATTTAGTTTGTATTCCCCTTTTTTCCGAGTAATTTTGTTTTGTAATGCCAATGAATTTGGCCGATGTCTTTTTCGACAAGTCTTTTTTGTCTTTTTTTACCTACTTTGATGAAATTCACATTCATATTGATGGAATGACCCAAAATTAGCGAATTAGGAAATTATGGTTTGCATGGACTTTCCATTGTTTTCGGCTTTCCATTGTTAATGCAATGAAGTAGTTCAATGAAATCGACGACATTTCCATTCTACGGGGTCCTGGGTCAGAATACAAGGATGAACCAGCCAGCCAGGAGCCAACTAGTTCTCATCCTCCTCCTAAACATTACCCACCACCCCCAGAGTTGAAACACACATAAGAAGAAAACCCCCTTCTTATTTAGTAAGTTGTATTATTATTATTATTTTTTTTTTCTTACTCCATGGGCCTTTGAACGTATAGCTTTTCCAAAAAACGCCCTCAGAAAATTCATTGAGAAGTATTTTTACACATTTAAATTTTAGTATAAAAACATATTCAACTATATGATTCGGGAGGCATAGAAAAATCCAACGTTTCCTCATACCTAAGACTGAGAAAATCCACAGAAAAAATCCCAGGAGGATATTTTTATCCAATGCACCAACTAAAGTGCTGGTTTTCGAGGTAAGTAAATCGTACATGTGAAAGGGTGGAAAAAGGCTGATCTCAGCAGCGCTTTCCTCGCTTTCCGCAGTCGCCGTTTTCCTTGGTCCTTGGCCACAACTGACACCAACACGGCTACACTAGAACGACCGGCTTTCTGTTCGGCACTGCGGAAATCAGTTCGTTGCGAAGGTAAGTTTACTAATCCTGAATAACCATAATCTGGATTTTCTTGCAGGAAAATAGATTTATCTTTAGTTTCGACTTGAGTTTTGGATAGACAAATTTTTCAGAATGAAACAGCAAATCAAACTCATAGTCAAACTCACAATGAAACAGAAACTCAAACTCGAAGTCAAACTTACAATGAAGAAGAAACTCAAGTAATAATCAAACTCGAAGTCAAACTCACAATGAAACAGAAACTCAAACTCATAATCGAAATCGAAGTCAAACTCACAATGAAACAGAAAGTCAAACTCATAATCGAATTCGAAGTCAAACTCACAATGAAACAGAAAGTCAAACTCATAATCGAATTCGAAGTCAAACTCACAATGAAACTGAAAGTCAAACTCATAATCGAAATCGAAGTCAAACTCACAATGAAACAGAAAGTCAAACTCATAATCGAATTCGAAGTCAAACTCACAATGAAACAGAAACTCAAACTCATAATCGAATTCGAAGTCAAACTCACAATGAAACAGAAAGTCAAACTCATAATCGAATTCGAAGTCAAACTCACAATGAAACAGAAACTCAAACTCATAATCGAAATCGAAGTCAAACTCACAATGAAACTGAAAGTCAAACTCATAATCGAATTCGAAGTCAAACTCACAATGAAACAGAAAGTCAAACTCATAATCGAATTCGAAGTCAAACTCACAATGAAACAGAAAGTCAAACTCATAATCGAATTCGAAGTCAAACTCACAATGAAACAGAAAGTCAAACTCATAATCAAATTCGAAGTCAAACTCACAATGAAACAGAAAGTCAAACTCATAATCGAAATCGAAGTCAAACTCACAATGAAACAGAAACTCAAACTCATAATCGAATTCGAAGTCAAACTCACAATGAAACAGAAAGTCAAACTCATAATCGAAATCGAAGTCAAACTCACAATGAAACAGAAAGTCAAACTCATAATCGAACTCGAAGTCAAACTCACAATGAAACTAAAAGTCAAACTCATAATCGAATTCGAAGTCAAACTCACAATGAAACAGAAAGTCAAACTCATAATCGAATTCGAAGTCAAACTCACAATGAAACAGAAAGTCAAACTCATAATCGAATTCGAAGTCAAACTCACAATGAAACTAAAAGTCAAACTCATAATCGAATTCGAAGTCAAACTCACAATGAAACAGAAAGTCAAACTCATAATCGAAATCGAAGTCAAACTCACAATGAAACAGAAAGTCAAACTCATAATCGAATTCGAAGTCAAACTCACAATGAAACAGAAACTCAAAGTCATAATCGAATCGAAGTCAAACTCACAATGAAACAGAAAGTCAAACTCATAATCGAATTCGAAGTCAAACTCACAATGAAACAGAAAGTCAAACTCATAATCGAATTCGAAGTCAAACTCACAATGAAACAGAAAGTCAAACTCATCATCGAAATCGAAGTCAAACTGACAATGAAACAGAAACATAATCAAACTCGAAGTCAAACTCACTATAAAATGAAAACACTCAATGAACCAGAAACTCATAGTTGTTCATTGTGAGTTTGACTCCATCTGTTTTCATTGTGACTATTTTTATGTGAGTTTGACTTCGAGTTTGATTATGAGTTTTAGTTTCAGTTTCATTGTGAGTTTGACTTCGAGTTCGACTATGAGTTTGAGTTTCTTTTTCATTGTGAGTTTGACTTCGACTTCGATTATGATTTTGACTTCGAGCTTGATTATGAGTTTAAGTTTGTTTTTCATTGTGAGGTTGACTTTGAGTTTGATTATGAGTTTTAGTTTCTGTTTCATTGTGAGTTTGACTTTGAGTTTGATTATGAGTTTGAGTTTCGGTTTCATTGTGAGTTTGACTTCGACTTCGATTATGAGTTTGACTTCGAGTTTGATTATGAGTTTAAGTTCGTTTTCCATTGTGAGGTTGACTTTGAGTTTGATTATGAGTTTTAATTTCCGTTTCATTGTGAGTTTGACTTCGAGTTCGACTATGAGTTTGAGTTTCTTTTTCATTGTGAGTTTGTCTTTGTCTTCGATTATGAGTTTGACTTCAAGTTTGATTATGAGTTTAAGTTTGTTTTTCATTGTGAGGTTGACTTTGAGTTTGATTATGAGTTTGAGTTTCGGTTTCATTGTAAGTTTGACTTCGAGTTCGATTATGAGTTTGAGTTTCGGTTTCATTGTGAGTTTGACTTCGACTTCGATTATGAGTTTGACTTTTAGTTTCATTGTGAGTTTGACTTCGAATTCGATTATGAGTTTGACTTTCTGTTTCATTGTGAGTTTGACTCCGATTTCGATTATGAGTTTGAGTTTCTGTTTCATTGTTAGTTTGACTTCGAATTCGATTATGAGTTTGAATTCTAGATTCATTGTGAGTTTGACTTCGAGTTCGAGTATGAGTTTGAGTTTCTGTTTCATCGTGAATTTGACTTTAATTTTGATTATGATTCTTATTTTCTTTTTCATTGTATGTTTGACTTCGAGTTTGATTATGAGTTTTAGTTTCTGATTAATTGCAAGTTTGACTTAGAGTTTAATTATGAGTTTGAGTTTCGGTTTCATTCTGAGTTCGACACTTGACAGTTTGAAATATATCATGTTCGTAATACTTATGTGAAGGAATTCCAGACAATTAGGGGAGGGGGCTCAGTGTCCTCCTTCCTGGTTAGTGCCTGCTTAGTAAATATGTTTTCAGAATCACGCATCTGGCACTGATAAATTCAGAAGGCTAGCAGCAGTACTTGCAGCGCATGGGCGTTATGCGTGTACTGTATACCCACATAACGTGCAGTGCATTGGTGTTTTGCTTGTATGGTATACCTGAGTGTTTTTGAAACTGCAGTTAAAATTTAATTGATTTGAACGGATTTTGGGTGAAGTTTAGTTCAGTTTAGGGTGAGTTTGGGTTAAGTTGGTCCCTTGCTTTGTTGATATTAAATTTATTTATTTCAAATATTGCGGTGAAAAGCGGATATCAAACTATCCTCTCCTTCTCGTTCACCAGCATGTAGAAAGCTTCAGATCAAACGACAATTGGAAACTCAGTTCTCAGCGTACGCAACAACCCCTGGAATGAATAGTGTAGCGTTCAGGCTCTCTAGAGAAGGGCAAGCCGACTGCGACTAGCTTGCCCTTTTTTAGCGAGGACTGGATCAATAATTATTTTTCATCATATCACCATTCGTATGTGTCTCTGTATTTGAGAAAGATAAAAATCGAAAATAAAAAGGACGCCATTGTCATGAAGGCGTATGAAAATATGGTGATCGGAGTCACGTGAAGGTGCCATGTTTTGTAACCGATCACCATGAACCATTTGGCCGACTGTTCCATCAGTGACAGATATCCGAAGGAGGTGGCGTAAAGACCTCTCGGGGCGTTCAGGTACGTGATTGCTCTGAGTGTGACGTATCCTAACGTCAGACCTGCTCCGTAAAACAACAGGAAGCCCAGACATTGAATTGCTGGGGTTGAATTTTCCGGCACCGGCCTGTCCAGAGCAATTTTATGGTTGCTTTTGCTCGAGTAGATGAACAGACCGTAGACACCACCGGGTCTTACAGTTATGACGAACGGCTGTGGTACGTATGAAGCTCTGACGTCGTAGGTTCCGTTCAGGAGCTGAAAGACGTAGGTGTCTCCTCGGAAGATGTCGAAGGACGAAACTTTTTTCTCGGTCGTTGAATCGGTTATGGAGACAGACACGTTTTTCAGCAGGTTGGACGCGTGGAATACGTAGATTCGAGGATTCATAAAGGTGTTCGTGCCAGGAGGACCTTCTCTGAGCGGAAGATAACCTCTTATCCGGATAACGTTCGGAGGATCTACGATAACGTAACCCGTGCACTCGCGTTCTCGGACCGAAAAATAGATCGGCATGGTAGTCTTGGGGAAAATCACCCGCATTTTGACAAGTCGGACTTGGGTAATCTGGTACTGGACCATAATCGCTTTTTTGGGCCCAACCGAGAAATTCAAATTGGAGAAGTAACTATCGATCGGTTGCAAGGACACGTTATCTTCGCGCGCATTGAAAATACGAATGTAGCCTTCCGACGGATCGTATTCGTCGGTCTCGATCATGGAGAAAGCCGTAGCCAGATAAAAGAACGCTAAAACCCCGAACAAATTGCCGATCAAGAACCAAATGTGAAATTTGCCTTTGATGCCCGCGAATTTGAGAAGCGGCAGCAGAGCGAATTGGGACAATAGCATCGCCCCCAATATGATGAGACGCATTCCGGAATACATTCCGTCGGACAGAATGAACTCGGTGGCTTTCAGCTTCAGGAGATACGGCAGGTACAAAGTTTCGAAACGTGCCGACACGAAAATGGTGAATCCGCTTGCTGGGAGAAGCTTGACGAACAATCTAACCAGCTCTTTGGCTCTCCTCAAGGTAAAATCGTCCCATTTGTTCCCTGCGAACTCGACCCAAGAGCCTTTTTTCACATCCGAATGCCGGTACCTCCATTTGTTGGCGATGGCGTTGCTGATGCAGCTGGCCACTCGGCCGCCGAGGTTGGCCATTTCGGCATCTTTCTCGTACGTGGGGGGCCTCAACGGGAACAGGAGCAAGAAAAAGGAAATCCCGCTGAAGGCGAAGCCCATGCAAGCCTGCAGCATTGGTGATGTGTGGCCGGTAGTCGCCGTCAAGGACATCACAATCCCGCCAGCAGTTGATGCGTCGCTCACCCACGTGATGAAGAACAAGAAACGGACGACGGATGATTTAACGTTAGTTTCTAAATTCTCCAGTCCAAAAACAAGTCTGCAATCAAGAATGAATGGATGTCAGGGGGGAATTGAATTGCAAGACCTCACAACGTAAAACAGTGTCCCAGCAATGATTTCACACGTGGATTTGACGCTTTGGTTTGAGAAGCCGAATTTTCAGTGATGCCTCATTCAGGACAGTGCAAATTAAGGTATCGATTAGGTACGTAATAGTAGCGGATTTATCTGGCCATTCTTACTTGGTTCATACCTTGTGAAATCCGTTGATCGAAAGATAAAAAACGATCCTGTCACCACCTGCAATAGGAAAGATGGTGTAGACACTTGAATAAAATTTGTTGAAAAGTTTGTTATCATCAATATTGTACACTCCATGCGTTTGGTTCTCTGGCCAGTATCATGAGGAGGAAAACTCGGTTCTAGGGATTGTTGTAGAACTTGTGCCGCAAGAGACTGCTTCAGATGGGGCTGTAGAAGTTAGCAACAGTAGACCCAGGGTCTGAGGCCCCCTGAGGGGCACTATCTCACAGTCAACTAGTTCTAGTTCCAGAACCAATTCTAGTTTTGGAACTGGTTCTAGTTTTGGAACTGGTTCTAGTTTTGGAACTGATTTTAGTTTTGGAACTGATTCTAGTTTTGGAACTGGTTCTAGTTTTGGAACTAATTCTAGTTCCAGAATTGATTCTAGTTTTGGAACTGGTTCTAGTTTTAGAACCAATTCTAGTTTTGGAACTGATTCTAGTTTTGGAACTAATTCTAGTTCTGGAACTGTTTCTACTTCCGAAACCGATTCTAGTTCAAGAACCTATTTTAGTTCCAGAACCGATTCTAGTTCCAGAACTGATTCAAGTTTTGGAACCGATTCTAGTCCCAGAAGCGATTCTACTTCCAGAACCGATTCTACTTCCAGAAAAGATTCTAGTTCCAGGACCGATTCTAGTTCCAAAACCGATTCTAGTCCCAGAACCATTTCTAGCTCTTCCAAGGTAGATCGTTACTTGATTACAAACTGTGAACAGGCTTAGTAACCACAGAATCGAGCCTTCATCCGATCATTCATCAACCCTATGAAATGGCACCAGACTTGCTAGCCAAGGTCTCAGTAGAGCAGACGGTCGTACCGAGAACGTGGATAGGCCGACTCCAGGATCAAGTGGAATAGGATTATAATATTGAAACGTACCGTTGACACATAATCGAAGTAAGGATTTTCATCCTCGAAAAACATGATGACTTCTTCCATGAATATCAAGCACGACATCAGGAAATGAAACAATGCGTTGAACAGAGCTACGAAGTAGCAATTGATTAACGAGTCGCACAAAAATCCGACGAGCAGGCATCCGAAAGCTGACAGTCCTTCCCAAAAGAGAAAGTCGATCGCCTCTTCTTTCTGTGTCATGCCCAGAGACCTCAAGGAGCGGACGCTCGATCTCCTGCAGCAGCGAAAAACCATCGATAAAAACATCAGGGACGAATTTGGCACATTTGATGTTCGGTGGTCCATTTGATACCAACATATTCTGACGGTTTAACAGATGCAACTGGATAGTTAACGATCCGCAAGAACCTGCCTGCTTCTTATGGTAAGCCAGGAATAGGAGAGCAGCATTTCCACAATGATAATGATCGCGTCACGAGGTCGCAGTCCAGGATCATGAATCGATGCTTTGGAAACAAGCCTTGAGCTTTTGATGCCTGTGTTCCTCGGGGACACGGAGTACGCACTTCCTTCATTTTCTGCTGATCCTGCTCCACTTTTCCTCGCATCTTGCATGTTGCTTTAGTTTTTGAAACGACAAAGCGCTACATTTTGGTTCGTGAGAAGCGGTCGATAAAGATGTTCCGCAATTCAATGTGTCCGCACTTGCTTCAATTTTAGCCATAAACGCTAATTTAAGCTGCATTGGCGCGTGAATTGCGAGTGCCAAAACAGCATGGTAGTGTGGGACGCTAGTTTACCGCAACGGTCTTCCTGCAACCTCAGCCAAGGTGAAATGCAGCAACCATCGTAGCAGTGGAAGTGACGCAGAGGATTTTTGACATTTTCACAACTTCAAAATAGAAATAAATTACAAAACTAACCACCCTAAGTACGAGGGTGAAAATTAAAATAAATTTTTTTCGTTCTTGCAGGAGATGCCCGCGATTAAAAAATGCTTTTGCTGCTCGTTAGAAACGGGCACGAAAATCATCGGCTACATGCAAGTGGTATGTTGATTCATGCTTCAACACGTTAGCTCGGAATTCCAAAATTCGTATGGATGATGCAAAATTGGATACCTGACATAAGCACAATTTCTTCCATTCCATCATTTGATGATACCTAATGGGTATACAACTGATTTTTGCTGGTCGTTATTGCAGATTTTCGGCACCATATTGGTGATAGCAGTGCTAATATACATGTCAATGCTTGTCTACCTGAAAAATGAAGTAGTGATCCTTACAAAACTCAACTCTGAGGCGATGAATGCAACAGAAGCTGACGTTGATGAAGAAGTAGCCTCCCAGAAGATCGCGTTCGCTTATGGTATATTGAATTATACAATTAAATGGTCGTATAAATAATATTTAAATAAAATCATTCATCTTTGAACCGAATGTTTTATTTTTTGTGGATAGCAATTTGAGGGAGACACAAATTTTCCAAAAAATCCCATTTTGTTACAGTCATGTTGGCGTTAATCATCATTCTAGTGTACGTACTGTTTTCTGCTCTTATGGGGGCCTTACTGCTCGCAGGAGTGTACAAGGTAAGCTGATCGAGGATCGAAAATTTGATTTTGGAAAAATAATTAACGTAGACTGCTTTACCATATAAAAAGATTTCATCACCAATATCTTTACAGCGAAAACTGAACTACGTTAAATGGTGGATCAGAATCAAGACGAGCCTCATCCTGATAGCTACTGGCTGGTTGCTACTTCAGCTGTTACTCCTACTATACGGAATGGACGCCAACCTTACTAAAAGCATTTTATCCTTAGGTGAATTTATATTACTGCTCTATATTCGTCACCTATTCCACCGATAAATTTACCGGTAGTAGTTGGTAAAAAAATAATGGATAATAATCTAAAAATAATGGAATAATGAATAGATGGCCCGGTATAGTCTACCAATTTTTTCGCTATAATAGCAAAAATGTTTTTTGCAAAAATTAGCAAAAATATTTTAGCAAAAAAATTGCAAAAATAAATTTTGCTATAATAGCATCCATAATATGGATTACTGATTTCCAACAAAAAAAAAAAAAAAAAACATTCATTTTTTTTTACTTTTTTACTTTACATTTTTTTACTCGCTTCTAAAATTTAGAAGCATTTAATGCCACTTTTTCACTTTTAAGTCTTTCCGCGAATCCGATCTTAATTCACTATGACGGCCATATAATCCTGAATTTATCAAGAAAATTAAATTTTGACTATACCGTTGGAAAGAGCGATAATTTTCCAATCACCCAACAGTATAAAATAAAATTTTTGAGGTGGTTCAAATGGTAAAAAATTGGGCGGAAAAGCGAATTTGTTCAAATCTTGAGTGATCAAATTTACTTTTCCGGAGTAATTTTAAACCAATTGAACTGCCTCAAAAATGTTTTTTGATACTGTAGGGTGATTGGAAAATTATCACTATAGCAATTAACTAGTTTAATTTGAAAACAATCATTTAAATTTGAAAAATAATAATTCAATTTTCTGTCGCAGTGTACGACGGCTGTCTCGTCCTTGTTGTGAACAGCTATTACGACGAAGAAAGCGAAAAACCTTCTATTGAATTCTTGGGAGGAGACGGGCTGCCTCCCCCTGCGTATTGTTGAGTGAAATCTTTTCCCATCGTAAAATTCGATTATAACAATTTTTCAAATAATCAAAAAATAATTATTTGAACGGTGCAGTGAACAAATGAGAAACGTGGCCTTTAAAGCTTTTACCGCGCTCTAATACAATTATTCTGAGGGACAATAATTTGAGAAACTAGTCACAGCGAGTAAAATAACGCCCAACCGGCGGTATAAGTGACATTCAACTTTTTCCAAAATTATTATTGCACGTGCCTGATTATTGTTTCCCGCTAATGCAGTTAAAATTTTGAATAAAAAAAAGAACAACGTTTTTTTAATAATTAAGCAAAAATTAACAATTTTAATTATTTTGAAAATTACGAAAACTACCAAAAAATAATTTACAAAAATTGACAATTTTACTAATTTTGTTAATTAAATTTAACAATTATTGTGCAACGGTTTGTCACAAGCAGTGGGTAGGTTTAGTTCATCAATTGCGATAATTTCCAGAAACCCCGGTAACCAAGGATGATAATATCATGAATATTATTATGAAGGCTTTCTGCCGATTTTCAAACATGTAATTCCCGGTCTGTATAGCTTGCAGCTAGAGTCACTAGGCTATCCGTTATCCTCAATTTGAGTCTATTTGCCAGGACATAAACATGTAAGCCTTTGTTATTCGGTTGTCAAAACGTTGTACGCAACAGGTGCCTGATACATTATTCCAGACAATAATATTGGCTGCTATGTACATAATTAATATTATAACGTGTACATGTTGTTTGACTTATGCCCGAAATAAAAAACTCCAATGCCTATTCTGATTCCTCCTCCTGAATCAATCCATCCGGTTCCTGTACTTCTCCCATCCGTGTCAAAAAGGCCGAATTAAAATTCCTAACTTAAATTAAATTTTTGATTCAATTTTAATGAAGTTTTTGATCTGATTTCAATTCAAGTTATTCCCTAATTTTAATTTACCTACCAATTTTCATCTTTAAATTTAGGTAGGCAGGTACTAGATTCCAAAATAATATTTTCAAGCTTCATCTTTTGTTTGTTTAATTGGTTTATTCATTGGTTTTATGAATTTGTTTATTTTTCATGTTATATGTACCTGATTTAGTATTTTTTCCATTACGTACTTATTCATAAATGAATAATAAAAAATTAATTTAAAATTAAAAGAATTTAAAGATTAAAAAAAAAAATTAAGAATGTTTGTTTGATTGGTTTATTCATTGGTTTTATAATTTTTTTTTATTTTTCAGGTAATAAGTACCTGATTTAGTATTAATTTATGAATAAGTACGTAATGGACAAAAATTTTGTATACTAATTAAATTTTGTATACTAATTAAATTTTGTATACTAATTAAATTTTGTATACTAATTAAATACTAAAAAAATTTAGTATTTAATACTAAATCAAGTACCTACCTGTTACATGAAAAATAAAAAAATTTATAAAACCAATGAATAAACCAATTGAAAATATTCTTAATTTTTTTTTAATCTTTAGATTCCTTTCTTTTATTTAACTTTATCTTAAAAATGTATAAATTCTTTATAAAGAATACATTTCAATACTTTTTAAATCGTAGGTATTAATTCTTTTTCAATTCTTATTGAATTCTGTCGAAAGTAGCTCATGAAAGGTAACCTAGTTCTCATAGTTTCTATGATAAAAATACCACTGAACACGATGCTTTTTGTCGGGTATACTACCATTTTCGTTAACTCAAAAAGTATGAACGATAAAACAATAGCCTTGATCTAATAGCAATAGCATACAAGACGATCGTAAGTGCAGAGAAAAAAGGGTAATTCTCTCGGCTGACCTATTCATATGAGACTGAAAAAAGAGGTGAAAATTACGTGAAGTTCCAATCTGAATTTATCTAGTGAGTACAATTTTGACAATTAACCATGATTTATACCTGGTAAAAATTTTTTACCTGCAAAAGCTGGTCTATCAGCTTTCTATAGAACCTACCTACCTACCAGGTAAATTTTTTAAAACAACCTTCTCACGGGTAAATTGGTACACTACATAGTTTTGAGTTTGATGTCCAACGCCTAAAATGAAATACTGTTCGGATCAGTTCATCATTTTTCGAAAAATTGATAGGCTGATATGGAAAGCGTTCTAAAGAGATTTCCTCAAGTGAAAAAATGCTGCTGCGGCTGCCCACTGGAAATTGGGTGCAAGCTTTTCGCATGGATGCATTTCGTAAGTATCTCTTTACAATGTCAAATTATTCCAATAGTGCCAAAGTAAAAAGTAAATATATTTTTTTTTTAATATTTCTATTTTTATTTTTTAGAAATCTTAGTTTGATTTTTTAAAGAACTTTCCGAATAATACAGGCTAGGGTGGTACAGTATTTATACTTGCTTTATAAAGCAACATACGGACTTGTATTATAGCATTAGGTTTATATCGTTATAATATTAGGATAGGTGTTCTATTCATTGTCATAAATAATGTTAAAACATTGTCATGTACAGGTTTCAAATTTATTTCTGCTGGTTATGACGATCACTTTTTGCAATGTTCTCGTGTCCGCGTACGATACATCTTGGGACCACTCTGAAGCCGTTGCTATAATGTGTAAGTGAAATTTTATCTATCGCATTTTTGAGATGGGAGGCCGTGGTGGGACCAGGAAGCCGGAGCTATCCCTGGTCCGCTGACTTAAATGACCATTCGTGTTTCTATCTATAATGGCAAGAATTGCATAGTTTATCGATTAATTTCATTTTGTCGCCAGTTTCACTGGTATTGTCGGTGCTGGTAGCCTTTCATTCGTGTATCGATGTGGTCCTGGCGTTAATTCTTATCATCGGTATGTACCAAGTGAGTCCAAAGCACCAAAGGTGTGCAGATGGCACACGATACTTCTATATTCGGGAGCGAATTGGTCTTATTTGGCAGAATCGGGCAACTGCTGGGGTCAATTTTGATAAAAACTGGCATTATAAAGCATAGGAAAATAACCGGAGTAAAAATTTAAAAAGACGCATTTCAAGACTTACAATTCAAAATCAGATACCTATCACATTCAAATAAAATCATCACATGACCCGAGTAAATTTTCTAGATTTTTTGGGGATTTTTTTTGGGGGATTGTATACTCATAGAACCAACATCGCGATTTAAATTTATTGGTATTCGGTAAAATTGGAATTTTCAGGATGATAAATGGAAAATGAAAGTATGGCTGGTCTCCGAATTGATCCTGTCGTCAGTGAGCGTCTTCCTACGGCTCATCAATTTCATCGGTCTCCTCGGCTTGAACGCTTTGCCGTCAGAAATCTATGGGAATCTTGCGCAGGCCGCTTTGCAAACAGGTCTGCCGCACAATTAACTAATTTTTCTGCCATTACAAATTAAATAGAAAACACGTAGGTACCAACTTTGGGGTAACTGCGTGCGGTGAAAATGCAAGTCTCGATCCTATTCTCACTTTTTGACCATTGCATTCTCGTTTTTCAAATATACCGAAAATAATATAAAAAAATAAAAGTGAATTGATACGTGAAAACGTAGAAGATTTATCCTAAGATTAGTTTATCCTAGGATCTATCCTATCTATCCTAGGATAAATCCTTTGATAAATCCTAGGATAGTTGAAGTCTTTTCGAAGTCTCAAAATCTGATAGTGGCGACTTTATTTTTTTTTCAGTTTTTATATTCTACTTCATCACTCTGGTGAAGAGCTACTACTACGAAAAAGCCGGTTTGGTGGAAGAGTACAAAAAACCAGTCCCTGTCGAAACAGAAGAAGAGGAAGAGGCGGCTGGCGAGCTTGACGAAGATGAAGAAAGCGAGGGTGATGAAGAAGATTGATCGCATGGAATAAAAATTCGCATTTGAGATAATCCGTTTGTGTGAGAATTTTTGAAAATCTGGTAGGTGCGATGGGTAATGGGGGTTGTGCGATGGGGGGGAGTGGTGTTGATGGGTGGTGGTCATGGGTGATGATCATGGGTGGCGGTTATGGGTGGTGGTTATGGGTGATAGTTGTCGGTGATGGTTACAGAGATGGTTATGGGTGATAAATATGGGTATTGTTATGGGTGATGGTTACAGGTGATAGTTATGGGTGATGGTTATGGGTAATGGTCATGGGTGGCGGTTATGGATGTTGGTTATGGGTGGGGTTATGGGTGATTGTTTTGGGTGATGGTTACGAAGATGGTTTGGGTGGTGGTTGTAAGGGATGATTGATGGTTATGGGTAATAGATATGGGGGATGGTTATAGGTGATGGTTATGGGTGGTAGATATGGGGATGGTTATAGGTGATGGGGGTTGGGCGATGGGTATTAATGGGTGATTGTTATGGGTGATGGTCATGGGTGGCGGTTATGGATAGTGGTAATGGGTGATTGTTTTGAGTGATGGTTATGGGTAATGGTTACAAATAATGATTGATGGTTATGGGTGATAGATATGGGAGGTGGATGGTTATGGGTGATGGTTACAAAGATGGTTATGGGGGATGGTTACAGAGATGGTTGTGGGTTATAGTTGTGGGGGATGATTGATGGTTATGGGTGATATATATAGTGGGGTTGGATGGTTATGGGGGATAGTTACGAGTGATGGTTATGGATTATGGTTATGGGTGATGGTTATGGATTATGGTTATGAGTGTTGGTTATGGGTAATGGTTATGGGTGATGGTTATGGGTGATGGTTATGGGTGATGGTTATGGGTGATGGCTATGGGTGATGGGTATGAGTGATGGTTATGGGTGATGGTTATGGGTGATGGTTATGGGTGATGGTTATGGGTGATGGTTATTGGTGATGGTTATGGGTGATGGTTATGGGTGATGGTTATGGGTGATGGCTATGGGTGATGGTTATGGGTGATGGCTATGGGTGATGGCCATGGGTGATGGCCATGGGTGATGGCTATGGGTGATGGCTATGGGTGATGGCTATGGGTGATGGTTATGGGTGATGGTTATGGGTGATGGTTATGGGCGATGGTTATGGGTGATAGTTATGGGTGATGGCTATGGGTGATGGGTATGGGTGATGGTTATGGGTGATGGGTATGGGTGATGGCTATGGGTGATTGCTATGGGTGATGGCTATGGGTGATGGCTATGGGTGATGGCTATGGGTGATGGCTATGGGTGATGGTTATGGGTGATGGTTATGGGTGATGGTTATGGGTGATGGTTATGGGTGATGGTTATGGATTATGGTTATGGATTATGGTTATGGGTGATGGGCATGGGTGACGGTTATGGGTGGCGGTTATGAGTGATGGTTATGGGTGATTGCGAAAAGTAATTATACTCGATGCACGACCTCGAAAGAGAAATTGAGCGGAGCAAATATTTTTTAGCAACTTTGGTTATTCTTCAAGTTGATATAGATCTGCATCTATACCTTCCAGTCGGTACATAATGCCCAAAAAGAGTTCCTACCTGATCGGCTATTGATATTGCACGTCTAACCTGGATATCTGCTACTAGTTCACGGTTGGTTTATTTTGTATGTGTTCGACACGTAATACGCTGTCGCCCTCATTATTGACGCTTATGAAAAGGGAAAACTTCCCATCACTCTTGTTATTTACTGATCGAGTTTCAGTCACGTGGTCCAACTTACCAACAGTCCAAATATAAATGATTTCTAGGTGAAATTTCGATTAGACAGAAAGAGAATTTATTATTTATTGGTTTTGAACAAAAAGGTCGGTGTTAAACGGTGGGGTTTAATTCATTTTGGTCAGGTATCTCAATAATTTGATGATAAAATATCAGGAGCGTGCCTAAATATTTTGATGCTTGAGTCAAATCCCAGAAAACGTCATGGCTTGAGAGAGCGGATTGAGTAAGAACCTATCAAAAACGTGATAGTTTCACACAAGCCACTTAAATAATGAAAAATCGCAATTGCGAAAAATGTTTTTTTTTGTATATACCTAAATGGTTTTCACAGCACTCAGCATCGCTATTCGGAACAGGAGTGTTATTAGTGGGGGAAAATGTGCTAACATTTTTCGCATTTTCGAGCATATTAGAAGGTTATCTGTCAATTGTTTTATAAATTCAAATGTTGCCCGCATGTAGGTACCGAATTGAAGCGTACAAGGAAAAAACAAGGTAAATCGATTTTTTGTCAGAAACGAGTTAACATTGGATTCATATGGATGAGATAGCGTGAACAGGGGTAAGGGGCCGAATGCCTCAAATCGTCGAGTGAAGGTTGGGTATAACATGGAAAAACCATTTCCTCCAAGCAGAAAAATACGTTTTTCTCGAAATGTGAAAAATCTGAGTTACCCGGTTTTCCCCTGCGCTCTTCAATTATTACGGAACGAAAACGGACGAGGACAGAAATCGCAAGCATCTGAGTCAGCAGCCTGTCTGGAGCTGAATGAGTGCGGGACCCAATTTTTTGACATACGCAGGGCAGACGACGTATGCGCGTGTTACAGAGACCGTCGGCCGAACAAACGTTCAGGTTGTGCCATCCGATTTTTATGTAATTCCCCACCGACGATGTCAGCCGGGGGAGCAACCGTGAAAATCGGACGAACAAAAGACGTCCACTCCTGGCAGTGGACAGCAATGGATAACAGGGTACACGTATAAAATGCAACGGGCTCAGATTCGGATTTAGTATCGACTGAACGACTCTTGTAACATGACTGCTTTACTTGTAAGTATTACACTGGTTTCGGGTTTTACGAATTTAACGGAATATGTATGGAGGGGGAGAATTATAAAGCGAATTATTAAGTATTTTATTATTTAAAAAAAATATTAAGTATTATTAATGCTTTAAAATCGACAGAAGTTAGGAGAAAATGGGCCGACTAACAAGACGATGAAAAACGTGGTTATAGGGGAAAATATTAATCATCATCTTCACTGTTCCGCTGTCAATGTTTTGCACCAGTTCCTTGTTGTGGCCGACAATTGGCGGTTTTTTGTTAAATTGGAATTCTAAAACATAATTACATTACAGCGACTGAGACCTGACACCCTGAATTTGAATAACTCGCAGTTCTTCCGATATATTTGCATTTTTATTTTTATTTTTCATTTTTTTCCGGCCGCAAAAATGAACCGATTTGAGCGTTTTTGGTCCTAAAATCTTTGTTTTACCTTGCAAAATAAGCGAATATTTTTTTATGTTCCGATAACGTGGCGTATTTCTATTTTAGGCAAGTTTTGAAATTTGCATAGTGAGTTTTTTTATATTTTTGACCAAAACACCCTCAAAAGCAGTCAAAATTATGATCAAATTGTGTCGCACTTTTACGCATAAAAATATGAAATTATTGTGTGTTATCTACGCACCACTGGTTTTCCAATTTGATACAAAATCTCACGTAACTTGACGATATAGGTGTACATTATACGTCTATTTGGAATAATTCAAGTAATAATTACTTACAATTATTGTACTTACATGTAATTACAATTATTGTACTTACTTACAATTATTGTGAATCACGTGTTTTTCATAGTACTTGTCGATACTGCTGGCCAGCACAGTAACCGCAACGACGTACAGGAAGAATTACAGGAATAGTTTCGACAGCGGCGAAAGCTACAGCAGTTTCGGCAACGGATATTTCGGCGACGAAACTTCTTCCAGAACTGGTCCGAGCAAACGAGAATTCAACGGCAGTCCGTACGATGCTGACGATTATATACCTCCCAAAATCGGCATCAAACACAATAACGATTATTCGGGTAAGCTGACGTTTTTCATTTGAGGAGGATAGTTTCAAAACCTCGATCCTTGTTTTTTCGAAATTAAATTGTTTTCTATTTTTCCCAAGTTCGTGATCCATTACTTCACCCTGAGGTTGATATAATGGATCACGGACTTGGGAAAAATGGAAAAAAGCTCAATTGGGCTCAATCTGATCGAAAAACGCTTCCGAAATGGTGGTTTTGATTCAATAGTATGCTTCACAGGAAAACGTTTTTGTGTTTCCTGGAAAATTTTCCAACTTGGATTGAGCCGGTTTTGAAACTACACGCCTCATTTGAGAGGCACAATTTTTCAATTCCATTACTTTATTTTCGCGTCATTTTCGAATAATTCGAGATTATTTTCATTTCCAGCGCTAGGTGACGGATATCAAGAATATGCCGGCGCCGGCGGCAGCGGAGGCAACGGCGCCATCAGTTACAGCCAAGTCGTCTCCGAGCACAGGCCCGTCCAACGATACAACCCGTCCTCGCAATCGTCCCAATACCCGTCCCAATACTCGTCCCAATCGTCCTCAACATTCGGCTCTCCTCCGTCGCCCAATTACCGCGGACTAACCGCCGAAGGGACTAACGTAGTCGAAAAACCAGCAGTCCCCGGTTTGTACAAGGTAAATCCGCTGCGATCATTTCAAAAAGGTGTCAAATCGCCTGGTACCTACTTGATATCAAAGTTTTTCTTCCGTAGGAAATTATGGTATCCCGAAAAATTGGCTTCCACGTTCTGACAAAACGTTTTCCAAGTTCTTACAAATTTATCAAGAATCTTTTCAAATAAATGCTCAATCGGCTGCCCATCTGCTACTTTATTCGATCTCTCAAAAGCTCGCATTAAATAATGCAATATCTCTGAATATTCAGAGACGCTCTCAGGTAGCCTTCAGAAATCGCGATAACCCGCATTACTTTTGAGTTACGAGGGCTCGTAGGTGTACATAATTCAACCATTGCAATCGTTCACTTGGTCTCCAGGAAAAAATTATCCAACCAATGACAAATGAGTGCGATTTAATTTTTTTTTATAGGTAAATCAAAAATTTTTTTAAAAAATTGCACTTATTTATCATTGGTTGGATAAAGAATTAAATTAGAATAATTAATTTAAAAAAATTATTTTGGCCAAGCAAAATTGGGAACAAAGTTTTCAAAAGAAAAATTTGTTGACGTAAGCAACGAAACTGCCTTTACGAAACAATAAATTGAACAAGTAACTCGATAAATTGTAAAACGAAATGAATAACTAATACATGAGTGCCACCTGATGATTTCAAGAAACAAAGAGTCTTAAAATCAATTTTTTTTCAAGTTTTTTGACTATTATAGTGGATAGATTCAAAAAATCTCATTTGAACCATCTTTGACAACTCCCAAGCCGTTCAAAACATTAGTAATAATTTTTTTAGCCATTTATTTGGCTTTTGAACTTTGTCCGACTTTAATATGCTCACTCACACGACTGAATAGGTTACCTACCTACTTATGTAAATCAATTTCACTCAAGTAGAGACATTGTTTAGTATTGTCAGAAAAATTTGTTTTGTGCTATTTACTAAGAAGATTTGTGGCCTATAAAGAGCCAGAAGACAAGAAAAATTTTCATAATATAAACGTAGCCGTAATATTATACATTTCAGCATTTTTGGCTGTTTTTACAGTTCACAATTTCTAATTATCAACATTTGAATACCAATTTGAGTAACTCTATTTTTGAGCCAAGGCTATTGAATCCGGAAGTTGTCTACCAACATTATAGACTAACATGCTCCACCA
This sequence comes from Nesidiocoris tenuis, assembly GCA_036186465.1. NCBI lineage: Eukaryota > Metazoa > Arthropoda > Insecta > Hemiptera > Miridae > Nesidiocoris > Nesidiocoris tenuis. The sequence continues at coordinate 6,581,261 of AP028920.1, forward strand.
CCTTTTCAGATTTTCGAATTGAAAATAGTATTTTTCGTGGACTTGATTCGTATTTTTTCAAAAATGGCTGAAACCGCGATTGTTTTGCCGCAGGTGCCCATCCCAGTAATACCAGCGTTTGACCGACCGATCCTTCCTCTTGTTCCAGTGGCCCCGGTCATCGCGCCAGTCAAATATCCGATCCAGTTCGTCAGACCATTCGCCTATTTGGCACCTGAAGGAAAGGCCTTTCAGCAGGGACACCATCAGCAGGGACACCATCAGCAGGGGCACCATCAGCAGGGGTTTGATCAGCAAGGCTTCAACCAACAGGGGCTTAACCAGCAGTTGGCCCCAGTAAAGCAGGAACAGCCTGAATACCTTTTGACGAAAGTGCCGCTCGTCTATCACGCGACGTATTCGGAAACGCCTCAGAGCGGCTTCAACCACAACCAGAAATTCAACGATGGCCCGAACAACCATGGGTCCGATTTCAATTTGGGACCGGCCGACAATTTCAAACATGGCGCCGCCAATCACCAAACGAACGGTTTCCAATCCAGCGTGAATCACGGTCATCACAATTTCGCCAATAATCCGGCGCAGAATCACAATTTTCACCATAACCAACACCTACCCTCAATAACGACCCCTGGAACCCCGGCGTTCAACAATTTCAACCCCCCCGTGCCGCTTGTGCCGACGCCGACGCCATACCATCACCAGCATCAGCATTTCCACAATTAAAATACCAATTTTCACCTCTCAAGACTTGTGATTATCAAAGTGTTCGTTTTTGAACGATTGACTGCCATTGTACAAATTAAAACTCGTTTATACGTCATTGTAATTCGTTGGGTTGATATTGTAATGAAATACGTAATATTATATTTTTTTACGCAAAAATTAAGTACCAAAACCGGTTTTTGTTCATTTTGGCACCTGTGGAAGTTACCAATGGTTGAATTTGTCCCAAGTTTGTCTCAATGATCCCAACTTTGAAGTTTGAAGTGAGTTTTTTGTGTGTCTTTGAGTTCGTGGGTTGAGTTTAGGAATTAAGGAAAAGTAAATACAGAACAATTCGATTTTATGGTGATGTCGTAAGCCTAGAATTTTTTCTAAATTTTAGTAGGTAGATTTTTTTATATTTATTTTTATAAATTCTAATTTTTTGTATTCCTTGTTGTATTTATAACAACAAAATTTTGGTTCCCTTTTCAAAAACGTAGAATCCAATTATTTTTCAAATGGCTTATGGTTCGAAATCGATAGAAGGTAGTATATTAATCAGCTAACATTTCAAGTTTTATTACAAATAAATCGCTTTATTACTTAGTAATTGCCTAAACAGGTAGTACACATCACAGCCATTTGAGTACAGGGCCTTAAATATAGAAGGGAAAATCTCCGTTTAAATTTAAATTGAAGGAAAATACATAACATAAATGTACGCATTTACTCGAAATTATCTCTCACAACAGATAATCGGTGCAATATCATTATGCACAACAATCGTAGTTAGGTACCTACGGGCTACTTTTACCCAAAAAAGCGGCCTTAAATTTCACATCTCAGGACCACCATAAGGACAACAAAAGCCAAAACCTCGAAAGTCTGTTTTGACTGTACAATAGTAGCGATAGAAAAATGTTCCACAATTATGTTAATGATCTTGACGGAAAATATACCCCATTTCACCAAAATTATCTAACATTAACGCAAACATTGCCTTTGCGTAAGCGGAGGTTTAAAATAATGATGATGGATTTGAAATATTGGGCGGGCTAACAAAAACTAATTTTTACGATTGATCGCTCAAAAATGCGCATTAATCATTAGTAATGATTCATTACTTGGTCAAAACGGTGGTGGCAATAATTGACATCAACTCAGACCGCGATACAAACTCGAATCACAGTGGTCTATCAATTTTTTCTTAATTTCGTCAGTTTTTTTTTTTTAAGTTCAAATAATCGAACAATTAACACATTCAGCGTTTGAGAGATCTAAAAATCGTCGTCCTCCTGCTCCGGGTCGGGACCATCGCGGTTTTCGCTTTATTCCACTTGATGGCCGTCGACACGATGCCTGTCGACCTGATGAAATCGACGGCGACTATGTTGGCCTGGCCGCCCCACTCGTCGTAGAACCATTCGGTCACGTTGTGGTTGCTGAGGTCAGCCATCGTCCTCAGGCCCTTGTATTTGTCGACGATGACGCCCCAGGCGTCGGGCGTCATTTCGGCCATTGCTGACCACATCGTGCTTCGCGGGTGTCGCCTGAAAGGATTCGAAATTGCCGAAATTTGGAATTGGAGTGCTCCATGTAATTGTATACCAAACTAACGACTGTAAGAGTCTCAGTTTTCATTTTATTCCCGATATGGGTGCTATATCGAGAAACCCAAAAAACAACTGGTTGATTTCTTTGAAAGGGTCAGTTTGGGTTTTCTGTGCGTCAAGACGAAGAATTTGAGGTACATGTTCACGGGGTTGCGATTTGGGCGCTAGGATGATGATTTTTTGAAAAATTCAGACTTTGCCGACTTTGGCCTTGAATTTGACCATGAAGCAATGGACTTAACGATGCCTCAATGCTCAAGTAAAAAGTCGGAAATTTCATGAGCAATCAGAATCCGTTGTCTCTCAACCTTCGATTTTTCGCCGTTCTTGAGATATAAGGGAAAAACACCGAAAAACATTCAAAATCCGCTAGAAAACCTCATTACTGCGGTAGAAAAACACTCTAAAATGTACCTAGGTATCTAATTGACCAACGAAAAAACATTTTGTGCATATAACTACTACGCGTAAGGGCAAAAACGTCAAACCCGGAACTACCTTTTCAAAAACGGCAATTTTTTGATGCTTTTGGGACAACAGTAAATCTATTACTAAAAAAATTTAAAAAACGACAATTTTTCCAATCGGTACCAAGCTCATGCGCCATATCTCAAAATACCCCTTCTAATATCCGTTTTCCCAATCGATCGATTATCCTATATTTCATATTTTATGCATAAAATCTGTTACATGTACCGACCTAATCGAAGGTAGATGTCATCAAAACTCCATTGTCGCCAATCTTGAAAGAAATGAACGCAACTCGAACAGTTTGTTATTTATCATTACATCATTATTTGCCCATTGAGAGTCGAAATTAATGAAAAGTTAACCAACATCCAACGTCCAAAAAAACTCGAGAAGCTGACCTTATCTCCGAAGGTATCCAATAAATTGAGAAATGTCGATAGTTACTAAAATAAAAATAAAACCGAAAAACCTCTTTTCTAAAATTTTCCCCAAGTCATGCAAACTCATAAAAACAGACACTTGAATTACCTCTCATCTCTAGGTCAGCTTGATTTGATAACATTTGATGGAAATCATGAAATCACAAGTCCACAAGTGCAGATAGGTATGATGAAAATGTGTTTTTGGGACAATCTATAATGTTTGGGACGATCGATGTATTTTTAGAGCGGTTTCTGTTTTTTGAAAAAGAGTAGTTGTTTGGAAAAAAATTTTTGGGAAGAAAGTTTTTTTTTCGGAAATAAATAGTTGTTTGGAAAAACAGTTTTTTGGGTAAAAATAGTTTTTTGGGAAAAATTTTTTTTTGAAAAAACAGTTTTTTGGGAAAATTTTTTTTTCTGAAAAAATCGTTTTTTTGGGAAAATTTTTTTTTTGGAAATGCATTTTTGGGAGAAAATCGGACTTCTATTTTTTAGGTATTGGGGGGAAACACTGCAAATGAATTCTCACCCGTGCATAATAGATTCGAGATATTTGTAGAGATCAGCCACGGATTTGACGTCGCCCCATTTCTGGGATATCGGGTACCATAAGAACATTGTATTCTTGGCGACGATCCCCGCATCATTGTAGGCGATAATCAGCCGTTTCCCCGTGTCCATGATTTGCTGCATCGTCGTATCGTAGCCCATGAATGCGAGCAGATGGTCGCCCATTTTCGTCCTGAAGTACTGGATCAGCTCAGCATGCGAATCTGGACGGTTTTTGAACCCTGCGAGAGCAAAACTCTTGATGCAAATTATTAGGGCTAGGATTCATAAATAATAATAATAATAATAATAATAATAATAATAATAATAATAATAATAATAATAATAATAATAATAATAATAGTAATAGTAGTAGTACTAGTAGTAGTAGTAGTAGTAGTAGTAGTAGTAGTACTAGTAGTAGTAGAACTAGTAGTAGTAGTAGTAGTAGTAGTACTAGTAGTAGTAGTGCAAGTGACTTAATACGTAAAGAAGAATGAAATATATAAATTATGTATTTCGGTCAAACATGTGACGCAAAATATATAACAATTATAGCTCAAACAACTTATCAAGTCCTGAAACGTATTTGTGTACTTGAATCATTCAATTATCTCCAACCATGGCTAATATGTAAATAAATGAAAATTTGTTATTTATTATCCTAGCCTTACAAATTATTCTTAATTCTCGAAAAACGTCCGGATGGAAAAGATTCGCTTCAGGAGGAAGCCAAGCATTTCGCTATCGAAAAGAAAGTTAACTCTTTCGAACGGAAATCGGCCATTTCTGCGTTACGGTTCATTCTCCACGCGTCTACAGCAGGTGCAACCAAATTTGAAAAACTGCGGTTTTTTGGAGATTCGAAAGCGTCTGCTTTTCAACGAGTTTGTTGTTGTTGCCCGCGAACCGAAGGTAATGCGAATGATATTCTCAATAGAGGCAAAATAATAGCAAAAAAATCATTTTGGCGTTCTGGAGTAGGTTTTGAGCAGCAAAACCCCGACAAAAATTTTTCATCGAAACAATAATTAGTTTTTTTTTGTCGGTAAATGGAAAATAAAATCAGCCACTCACCGACGGGAAAAGCGTGTACATCGATCACGACGATTTCTTTGGTTTTATTGAGAAATAGCTTCACATCCTCCAAAACGTATTCCAAAATGTGGACTCGGGCGATGTCGTGATTCAGCCAAAACGCACTGGGATACCGACCGATTCGGAAGTCGAGATAACGTGCACCGTGTATCAGCTGTTCCATGATGCTTTCATCCTGCGAAAGTCAATTTTTAAAAAATTAATTTCAATCTGCAATTTACCATTTAACGGTAGGTATTTCAGGTAGGTAGCCGTATCTTGCCGAAATGGGCACAGCTACAGTTACTTAAATTTTTAAAAATATACATCAACGCATACAATTAAACATGTTATTCTGTATCCACTAAATATGTGGTTTTATAGGATTTTATTATTATTTATTATTATTATTATTTTTTGTTCCACTCCGAATGGACAACGGCTATTTACCTGAGCGTAGACGTACTTTTGGAATCGGTTAGGTTCAAATGGGCTGTACGCCAGTTGGTACGCGCCTGCGTCGTGCGTTCCAGGCAAGAAAATATTGCGCAAACTTATCGACTTTATGGACTCCCAGTTATCTTCCATCCACGTCGGATTTGTCGTCAAACATGTTGTAGCAACTGTGAAACGGATTTATCACGTAAGCATGATTGTATTTTTTACAGTGGTTACGCGCTTTAGAGTTTTTGAAATATTTTATTCATTTTAATGTGTCAGAGTTGAAGTTATGTACCGAGCTTTTGAAAATGTTTGTCTAAACCAGATTGTGCACGTTTTATGTACTTATTGAATGTGTTGTGCATTGTTCCCTCTATTTTACGGACAACCCAAAAGTCACGTTTTCTTCGGAAAATTCTCCGGACGAGGGTATCACTGGCCCGCCCTACAAGTGTTGCTGGACGTGCGATAAACATGATCAGTTTGGTTTCAATCAGTGGCACATGGCCTCCGATCTTCGATTCTTTTTTGCCCATAAAATGGAATGACCTTTGACTTGTAAAACATCATCGCATTCCTTCCTATAGATTTTAAATTAATTTAAATTTATGACAAATTACGAAAACTCTATGAAAATTTGCAGATTTAACCATTTATAATAATTATGAATTTAAAAAATTTGTAACAATTTGAAAAATTTATATAATTATTATACAATTTTTTTCAAATTTTTACCTCAGCCTCTTCTATAATTTGTAATTGTAACTTCTTTCTTAATCGAACATTGAGGGCTGGTGTATCAATTCATTTAGATCTAGATTTATCCAAGGACGCTGGACTGAAGATTTCTTGGACATTTTAATGCAAGCATTCTTGGATAAATCTAACTCAAAATAAATTGATAAACCGGAAATGAAATGAAAGAAAATGAGAATGGGATGAAATGAGAATGAGATGAAATGAGAATGAGATAAAATGAGAATGAAATGAGAATGGAATGAGAAGGGAGTGAGAAGGGAATGAGAATGGAATGAGAAGGGAGTGAGAAGGGAATGAGAATGGAATGAGAAGGGAATGAGGAGGGAATGAGGGGGAATGAGGAGGGAAAGAGAAGGGAATGAGAATGGAATGAGAAGGGAATGAGATTGGAATGAGAAGGGAATGAGAATGGAATGAGAATGGAATGAGAAGGGAATGAGAAGGGAATGAGGAGGGAATGAGGAGGGAATGAGAAGGGAATGAGAAGGGAATGAGAAGGGAATGAGGAGGGAATGAGAAGGGAATGAGAAGGGAATGAGAAGGGAATGAGAATGGAATGAGGAGGGAATGAGGAGGGAATGAGGAGGGAACGAGAAGGGAATGAGAAAGGAATGAGAAGGGAATGAGAATGAAATGAGAAGGGAATGAGGAGGGAATGAGGAGGGAACGAGAAGGGAATGAGAAAGGAATGAGAAGGGAATGAGGAGGGAATGAAGAAGGGAATGAGAATGGAATGAGAAGGGGTATTACCTGTTGAGTTTTTTATTTATAAAAATTCATTTTTCTTCAAAATTCCACTAACCAATCAATAGTCGATAATCGGAAAAATTGTCAAAAAATCAGGTCATTTACATACTTAACATGGTCAATACCTGGTAGAGTTATCATGTCGGACTGCCTCCAATAAGCGGCATACCAGCCGAGGCATTGTTTTTTGAAACTCGGCGTTTCTGGAAATGTCCTATTTTCCGGTATGTACGTCCTCACCCAACCTTCGTCTTCCTTGACCACGTGAGAAAATTTACTCGGCTGGCTTTTCTCCGTCGGCTCAACATTGTACAAAGCCACCCAATCGCCTTCCACCCAGTTATCCTCGCAGCGCCATGAGATGTCCAAAATGCGCAGCGTATCCGGCGTAACGATAGGTGACACTGTTATCTCGATGTGTGGTTCGTATAGAAAAGGAACTGTCAACAGACGATAAATAGTCAAAATTAACATATTTTACGTTGATTTTCATCAATTTCCAGGAAAACTAGGGGTGCGTAGATAACATAAAATGCTTTCATACGTGAATTTTAGGCACAATTTGATTACATTTCAACTACTTTGAAGGCTGTTTGGATCAAAAATATAGAAAACTCACTATCCAAATCGTAAAACTAGCCTAAAATCTTAATACGTAAACTTTATTACATTGATAATTAATATAATCGATATTATCGATATAATCGATATTATCGATATTATCGATATAATCGATATTATCGATATAATCGATATTATCGATATAATCGATATTATCGATATAATCGATATTATCGATATAATCGATATAATCGATATAATCGATATTATCGATATAATCGATATTATCGATATAATCGATATAATCGATATAATCGATATAATCGATATTATCGATATAATCGATAATATCGATATTATCTATATAATCGATAATATCGATATTAGCTATATAATCGATAATATCGATATTATCTATATAATCGATATTATCGATATTATCGATGATATTGATATTATCGATATAATTAGTATAATTGAAGAGTTTTTTCAAAACTGCATAATATGCAATCGAAAATCGAAAAACGAAATCGATACCTACAAAACTCGAAAGTGGATATATGCAGTTTTGAAGGAAAACTCGTCAATTAATGTAATAATAATATTATAATTATTTATAATTATAATTATATTATAATTAATTATATTATTATAATTAATTACAATTAATAATTAATTGTAATTAATTACAATTAATTATATCTATTATAATTAATATACTAATGAAAAATAATATAATTTATTTATATTATTATTTATTTAGAAATTTACGTGTACGAACTTGCTACGTGCGACATTCGCGACAGCCTCGATAATCGCGATTTGACTCGGCTCCTCCTGCGCGATCGCGTCATCAATACTTGAGATGAAACCCAGTCGAGATCCGTGTGCTCATCGATGGACAGTGTTCCTTCTCCGAAAAGCACGGCTTTGCCCGGATTATGCATTTTGGATTCCTCCATCGCTCAACGATTGATTATCAACAATTTCGAAAGGGCCACGGAGAACTTTAGTAAAATTTGCGCTGGCAAATCAAAATTCTAGTCCATTTAAAATCAGTTCAGTCATGAAATTTGTCGACTAAAGCCGAAATTTAACGCAGGCTGCCATTCGACCCAAATCCGGAATCCATATTCGGCAGACAATTTTGTTTGTCTAGATAAGGGTGGCTATACATCCGATTGCTAGCGGTGGGAGTATGAAAATGCAGTGTTGTGATTGGCCGAGGTGGCGTCGGCGTTGAATCAAATAACTTCCATTGTCGTTTCCGAGTCACGTCAATATGGTCCCCCTACTCCAACAGCGAGCAATCGGATACCTCTTGACATTGATATTTCAAAGTACAACTTTTATTCATATCCCTCGAGGGGATATTTATAAATATGAATATATCAACTTTTGTTTGATGCAATATAATACTTTTTCATCTCCAACTGTTGCAATACGCTGTCAAAAGAGACAGTTCTTGAGAAGAGCTTTCAATCCCATGTTTTTGGCAAGTTCTGCTATTTCCCAAGTTTGGGCGCTAACTATTGATCTTAGCACAAAAATTGTAATAAACGAAGTTGTAGAAAATTCGATTCTCCACAACTTTTATATTACAACTTTTTGGCTAATATCAACAGTTTAGACGGTACATCGAATCAAAAACGTGGGATTGAACATTTTTCAAAAATCATCAATCTTAACAGCGTATATCTCTGATAGGGTTGGAGTTAGGAAAAAAAAGCATGGAGTAAGACTTGTAGGAAATTATTCCGGCTTTCATTTTGTACGGGGTCAATTTTTTGGCCCGACTTCCGCTTTTCAAGTTATGAGCGAAAAACTAAAACAGGACCTTTCTCCCTCTCCCCACACTTTTCCTAGGTTGGATAACATGGGGACTTTTAGTATTTACGTCCACTAACCCCCAAAACACGTTTGCGAATGGAAATTTTGAACCTTTTTTTGTAGATTATAGCCACTCCACAACCCCTTTATTTAGTGAACAATTAAGGGCACGAGAAAATGGTAAAAATAATGTTATCCTAGAATAACGACGTTACAGCAGGAAACTAGAGAGTAAATCCAAACGAGGACGCAATTTGCAACACTCGTATTTCTATGCCATGAATTAGATAGTTGTCCCTCCATATTTTTTGCCAACTCACTTTTGAGCAACGAAACCTGTTCGAAATTGCCCTCTAATTTGCTTCACACGACTACGTGACTACTTGTACCTCATTTCGAACCAACGACTTCTGTTGATGTTCTTTTTGAAAAATTCTCGAGTCATCAAAACCGCAGCGCAGATCCCCACCAAACGTTTGGGAGTCCCTGATTATTTTTTACCCGGATCTTGAATTTTTAAGTCAAAAAATATCTTTTCCAAAATTTTATTGAGTTGCCCGTAAATTTTACGAAATTTAAATAAAACAATTTCGTTATACCCTTATGTACAAAACATTAACCCCTTATTAAGTAAAAAAGGTACAAAAAACTAACCCAATTAATTTTTTTGTCGCACCAAGTCCAAGGTTTGCTTTTTGAGCCAAAATGCCAGTCAACACTTGGCTTGCTGGGCTATCAGAACAAAATTTGAAAAATTCGACGCCGATGACTGCCAGTATATAATACTCAAGTACCTCGTTTTGATTTTTTAACGTTCGTCGAGTTAAAATAATCCCCAAACACGTGTCAACCAATTCAGAGTGTTTGAGGCATGGGAGGGGGAGCCAAGGTCAACACAACGTTGTACATTAGTCGATCTATTTTACCAGGTATCTACTTCTCGGTTAAATCTGTCCAAGAGGAATCGGAATTTCGATTTATTCAATAAATAGGTAAAAATTAAAGACGAAAATGAATACTGTGATCTTAATAATACTACTTTAACAAGCATGTCAAGGCCCAATGTCAGCTGGACACGTAACATCTCCCCCAGACGCTCTCCACTTTCACTGAACCGACCAGTGAATCAGGAGATGAATTTTGATTTTTCGGAAACAAAATATTGAGCATAGAAAATATAGCAGATAGATATAGCAGAAGGTATAGGAGATATTGCTGTATTTGTAACTCGGTTTATTAATGCTGAAGAAAAGCTACTATTTTTCTCTACTGCTTCAATTTAATGATTTTACTCTAATTTAATTTAGTTTAATTAGTATACCAACTTAATTAAAATACTTTAGTTTAATTAATATACTTTATTTAATTAATATGCTTTAATTAGATTAATATACTTTAGTTTATTAAATATACTTTAATGGAGTTAATATACTTTTTTTGAGTAATATACTTTAATTCAATTAATATACTGTAGTCTAATAAATATACTTTAATTTAATTAATTTACTTTATTTGCTTAATATTCTTTAATTAAATTAATATAGGTACTTTAGTTTAATTAATACACTTTATTTAATTAAGATGCCTTAATTTAATTAGGTAATATACTTTAATTTAAATAACATACTTAATTTAATAAATACACTTAATAGCAGAAGGTATAGGAGATATTACTGTATTTGCAATAATACTCGGTTTATTAATGCTGAAGAAAAACTACTACCTATTTTTTCTGCTGATAGATCTAGGTATTGTTTTTTCGTTGTTTTTGAACACAAGAAGGTACCTAGTGTGATTTTTGTATAATCAATAGATGAAAAATGATTTAATCATTCTAACTATAATGCGCACAATCGTAGATACGCATATTCCCAGGCTACGTGCCTCGCGATGCCTACGTCCCAAGTAAGGAAAGTAATGCAGTGCCAACGTTCGCTCACCTTTCACCGAACTGACGCTCTTGGCCGACCAGCCACTTTCGAACAGGAACAGGACGACGGGAAACGCGCGGAACGGCCACATGTCACAGACTGAGCGTCGACTACAGAATTGAAGCTCCCGCCGGACCGGCCCCTGACGTCGTCACTTCGCGTCACTCCGGGCCGGAAGGCACCTCGCCTGCCACCGTTCGCCGTAGTGCCGCCCCATCATCCTATTGTTACGCTACTCGCCAGGTTCCTGTAACGCCTCTGATTCGCCTCTCATCCAACAATAGTGAAATTGAGGAAAACTATTTTTGGAAATTTTAAACATAATATATTATATTTATAATAATTAACATAACATTTATAATTAACATAATATATTATTATATTTATATTATATTTATAATAATTAACATAACATTTATAATTAACATAATATATTATTATATTTATATTATAAAAACTGGTAGATTATTATAAAATGTATATCTAATATGATCTAAATCTAAATATGATCTAATATTTGATGTTAGATTATTATGGATAAAATACCTATGCCTGATAAAATCCCCAAAGCTATTTCCCGAATTTCGCTATCGTTCGATCGCTGGCCGTTAATTTCTGTTATGTCGTCCACATGCAATAACTCGGTTTTCCCAACTTTATAGGAGACGCAATAAGGAAAATGTCAACAAAAAATCGAACCGACTCCAAAAAACCTTGAAAAGGCAATTAATAAAAATGCCAATGAGCAAAAAGATTTTGACAGCTTCAAAAAATAAAAATGCTGAGTAAAAAGATTTTGACAGCCTCAAAAACTAAAATGTAAAAATGCAAATGCGAAAAATTAATCCTGAAAAATTGTCATTAGAAATTCGTTTTCGATTTTTGTCGATTTTTTCTCGTCTCCGTCAAGCACAAAAAATTTGATTTTGAGCAACTTTTGTATAAATTTTTTTTTTCGATCTGATGCTTCGTTATGGCTGAAAATCGAGCTCCAAATGTTCGAATGTCTTGTTTGAAGTGCTAAAAAATCAAGTGTTCGCAAAACTCAAGGTATTTTCAGATATTTCTCAAATATGAATTTTTTGCTGCTTTTCGGCACCCAAACTTTGATAATCTGTTACAAAAACCATCTTATATAGCCAAAAACGTCAATACTCGCTCCAGGTAGCGGAAAAAACTAATAAGAGATTTTTCGAAATAATTATTTTTGGTTTTAAGGTGTTTTACGATGGTTTCTGAGGATTAATTTATTATTTAGTTCATCAAGCTTCTTTCGACGACCAAAACAAATGTAGGAGGGGAAGGGACTGTCGATTCGTTTCAGTTCGTTCGGATTAGATTCAGCTCAAGACCTTCGACATTGAACTGAAGGGCGGCCTACATCGCTCGGTAGCGTGAAGGCATCCTTCGTTTTCATTCAGAAACCAGCGGTGAGTTGATAACACACAATATTTCCATATTTTGATACGTACATTTTTGACACAATTTGCTCATATTTTATCTGCTTCTGAAGGTGTTTAGGTCAAACGACGATTTAAAGAAACCTACCCAACGTTTGCCTCTGATGGATCTGACTAAAGGAACCAATTAGGTGACTCAATTCGCTCCACAGACCATCAGGATCTCACAAGTCAATTGGTTGGCCTTCGCTGAGAAACAACGATTTCTTTGAACGAGTTCCCATCAAAGGTAAACCAATTGTTCCATATTCTTCACTGGGAAACACAAAAACATTAACCGACCTCATGAACGTTCTCCTGCGCATTTATTTTTCCAAAGAACTGAGCAGGTACTAATCGAATCTCATCCTACAATCCAAGTGTATCCTGAAGCAGTGATGATCAAAAACCCTACAACAAAAATGCAAAAAAAGAGTTTGATCTCGAAGTTGAATTGGATCTCGAAGTTGACTTTGATCTCGAAGTTGAGTTTGATCTTGAAGTTGAGTTTGATCTTGAAGTGGAGTTTGATCTTGAAGTGGAGTTTGATCTCGAAGTTGAGTTTGATCTCGAAGTTGACTTTGAACTCGAAGTTGACTTTGATCTCGAAGTTGACTTTGATCTCGATGTTGAGTTTGATCTTGAAGTTGAGTTTGATCTTGAAGTGGAGTTTGATCTCGAAGTTAAGTTTGAACTCGAAGTTGAGTTTGAACTCGAAGTTGACTTTGATCTCGAAGTTGAGTTTGATCTCGAAGTTGAATTTGAACTCGAAGTTGACTTTGATCTCGAAGTTGAGTTTGATCTTGAAGTTGACTTTGATCTCGAAGTTGATTTTGATCTCGAAGTTGAGTATGAACTCGAAGTTGATTTTGATCTCGAAGTTGATTTTGATCTCGAAGTTGAGTTTGATCTCGAAGTTGACTTTGATCTCGAAGTTGATTTTGATCTCGAAGTTGACTTTGATCTCGAAGTTGACTTTGATCTCGAAGTTGACTTTGATCTCGAAGTTGATTTTGATCTCGAAGTTGACTTTGATCTCGAAGTTGACTTTGATCTCGAAGTTGACTTTGATCTCGAAGTTGAGTTTGATCTTGAAGTTGAGTTTGATCTTGAAGTGGAGTTTGATCTTGAAGTGGAGTTTGATCTCGAAGTTGAGTTTGATCTCGAAGTTGACTTTGAACTCGAAGTTGACTTTGATCTCGAAGTTGACTTTGATCTCGATGTTGAGTTTGATCTTGAAGTTGAGTTTGATCTTGAAGTGGAGTTTGATCTCGAAGTTAAGTTTGAACTCGAAGTTGAGTTTGAACTCGAAGTTGACTTTGATCTCGAAGTTGACTTTGATCTCGAAGTTGACTTTGATCTCGAAGTTGACTTTGATCTCGAAGTTGAGTTTGATCTTGAAGTTGAGTTTGATCTTGAAGTGGAGTTTGATCTTGAAGTGGAGTTTGATCTCGAAGTTGACTTTGATCTCGAAGTTGACTTTGATCTCGAAGTTGAGTTTGATCTCGAAGTTGACTTTGATCTCGAAGTTGATTTTGATCTCGAAGTTGACTTTGATCTCGAAGTTGACTTTGATCTCGAAGTTGATTTTGATCTCGAAGTTGACTTTGATCTCGAAGTTGAGTTTGAACTCGAAGTTGACTTTGATCTCGAAGTTGATTTTGATCTCGAAGTTGAGTTTGATCTCGAAGTTGACTTTGATCTCGAAGTTGATTTTGATCTCGAAGTTGAATTTGATCTCGAAGTTGAGTTTGAACTCGAAGTTGACTTTGATCTCGAAGTTGATTTTGATCTCGAAGTTGAGTTTGATCTCGAAGTTGACTTTGATCTCGAAGTTGATTTTGATCTCGAAGTTGAATTTGATCTCGAAGTTGAGTTTGATCTTGAAGTGGAGTTTGATCTTGAAGTGGAGTTTGATCTCGAAGTTGAGTTTGATCTCGAAGTTGACTTTGATCTCGAAGTTGAGTTTGATCTCGAAGTTGAATTTGATCTCGAAGTTGAGTATGAACTCGAAGTTGAATTTGATCTCGAAGTTGATTTTGATCTCGAAGTTGATTTTGATCTCGAAGTTGACTTTGATCTCGAAGTTGAGTTTGAACTCGAAGTTGACTTTGATCTCGAAGTTGAGTTTGATCTCGAAGTTGACTTTGATCTCGAAGTTGATTTTGATCTCGAAGTTGAATTTGATCTCGAAGTTGAGTTTGAACTCGAAGTTGACTTTGATCTCGAAGTTGATTTTGATCTCGAAGTTGAGTTTGATCTCGAAGTTGACTTTGATCTCGAAGTTGATTTTGATCTCGAAGTTGAATTTGATCTCGAAGTTGAGTTTGATCTCGAAGTTGAGTTTTTATTAAGTTGAGTTTTTTCAAGTTGAGTTAAGTTTGAGTTTTTAGTTAATTTATTAGTTTTTTTAAGTTTAATTTTCAGTTAATTTCAATTAATTTGGTTTAGTTAATTAATAGTTTAATTCGTCTTTAACTTTTGGGTTTTTTCGGCGATTTTTCCCTCATTCGAGGGATTTAAGAATTTTTTGACATTGTCTCAGTGGTTTTTGACTGTCTTAGCAACACTGATTCAGCGTTGGGCATATTCGAAACAATCTCGACCTCTGATCCGAAGACTTTTTGGATCATAGGAGTCAAAATGCTGAGGATGGCAGGACGCAACCCAAACGGGGAAATAAAAACCAGATAACTTTCAATATATTCATTATAATATCAAATTGGCGATGCAAATGACTCGTTGGAAGGCAATTTCATTTGCCGGTCGTCGGTCTCGGAGCAAATTTTCTGTTTGGCGACTTCCTGAAACGGATACGGCGGAACATTGCTGTTGCTATTGTGGCATCTCATTTCCTTCGTATGCCGCCATTTCATTCTCCGATTTTGGAACCATACTTTCACCTGGAATCATTTTCGGTGAAATTTTGAATTGCTGTTGAATATAATTTTAACGACCGTGGGAATACCTATATTGATTATACCAAATGGAAATTTCAAATTGACGATACCTGCGCATCAGTCAGGCCGAGAGTAGCTGCCAATTGCCTTCGATCCGGTTTGGTAATGTATTGCTGCATTTGAAATCGCCTTTCCAGCCCTTTTCGCTGCAAATTTGAGAAAACAGCCCTCGACCAGGATCTTTTTCTTTTTCCAAGACCGGCAACGACTCTTTCCTCTCGGTCAGGCATAACTGTGTAAAATGAAGGCATGAACTGTGTAAATGGCGTCAAGAATTTGAGGTCCGTTAGGGTCATTTCACAAAAATGGCCATAGCGCCCTCAATTTTCACCTTTTTTCCAAATTTCTTGAACTGAAAAGTTTGTCTCTTCAAGACCTACCGCCCTGTTAAATCGGAATTTGAATAACTCCTAGTACTCTTAATATATTTCCATTTTTATTGTTTTCTATTTTATTTTTTCCGGAAACAAAAATGAAGTCTCAAAAGCAAGTCAAGTTGATCATATCGTGTTTTACGTCTCGAAATATGGAAGTATTTCGTGTCATCTCCGCACCACTGTTTTCGAAATGCAATAAGCGCGCAAGTATTTTCAGAAAAAAATATTGTTTTCTAGATTTTTGTCGTTTGAACCGCAATTGCGGTATATAGGAGTTATCGTTTGATAACGATTATACCCTAGGGATATAGGAAATTTTACGCCGAGTTCAAAAATGACCTCAAAAGTTAATAAAGGTGGTTTAAAACCGGAGAAATTCGGGTTTTTATGATGCATGGTATGATTTTTAGTATGATAGTTTTAAACTTACTAAGTTGCACCACTGGTTGAAATTGTTTCTTGAAAAGTTTTAAAAAGCCATGTAAGTGAAGTCAAATTTCAGCGTTTTGGGACAATTTGATTTTTTTCGTAAACATAGCATGCCTACTTATTTTTTCGCTCAGTATTCAGAGCGTATATAATACATATTATGCTTTATGGAAAGTTGGCAAAAGTTTCAATGTAATTTTTATGACCCAGATTCTCGTGAGATGCTTTGACATCAAAACATATGTGCATTCAGGGGTAGGTATAGTCTTGATGGATGCAGGAAGACATTGCAGTTACCTGATTGATTTCTTCAATATTTTGGCTTGATAGATCGCTTGTTGCACTGTTTACCGCAATATGTGGTATTGTAAAACAATAATTGTATACAATTACGAATCGTCACGTTTGCGATGTTTACACGCCTAATTGGTCCGATAATGAATATTGTTTCTGAGCGATTTTCTTCGTTTAAGATCAACATCAAAATCATCATTGTGAGTTTCAGAAAATACGGCAACAATTCCTGCAACAATCGGGAAAAAGGTAAAATAAAATATCCCGTATTTGAGGGAAAAAGGGAAAAAGTAGATTGGTTGTTTTTGTTAAATAGGTTGAATATAATATATCGTCGTCTGAGGCGCAGCATGGCACATCTAACAATTTGGCAGTTTTTAGGTAAAACAGAAAATCATGTTTACTCTCTGTGCCACATCACTGCTCGGTTTCAGAAAATACGGCTAAATTCGTCGTGCAACCCAATCGGGAAAAAGGTAAAATAAAATCATCCCGTATGTTGAGGGAAAAAGGGAAAATAGTAGATTGGTTGTTTTTGTTGAAAATTTGCCAAATGTTAGATGTGCCATGCTGCGCCTCAGACGACGATATTCAACTTATATTATAAGTAGAAAAATTGTCTACTTTTGCCCTACTTTTTCCTTTTTCCCTCAAATACGGGATATTTTATTTTACCTTTTTCCCGATTGTTGCAGATTGGTGCCGTACCCTCAGAAACCCACTACTTGTGTCAAGAGCTGTTTTATCATGTTCTTAATGAATTACGATCACTTGCTCATCACCCAAACCATTGATGCTTCATTTGAGAGTTGAAAAATTCTGTTTCCTCGTAAAAAAATACTCACGACTTGAAAAAGGGCGTATGGGCTTTGGCGCGTGCAGCACTGAGCATGGCGCGTCGAAAAAATGGCCGGGGAAAAATGAGGAATTCCTCACGCAGCAACGGAAGATGGAGCTGACACATTCGGAACAAGGAGGGTTGTTCGGCAGTACTGAAATCACAATTGAGTGCTAAGTTAAGGGATATCACTCCATTGGGGGCAGTATCGTGTTTTGGAAAATTGTATCTATATCATCTGCATTTTTACTTCCATATTTACAAAATAAATGGAAGTATAATACTACAATAATTGTAGTCGTCCTAAAATCAAAATCGGATCGGAGCTTAGGAAAAAATTTTCACATAAAAAAATGGTCTCTGGTCATTTACAAAAATGGCCATAGCTCCCTCAATTCTCAACCTTTTTTCAAATTTCTTGAACTGAGATGTTGGTTCACCTAACACCTTGTTTAATCGGAATTTGAACAACTCACATTAAATGTGAAATTTTGTTTCGATACATTAGCAATTTTAGTGTTTTTTATTTTTTTCTGACCACAAAAATGGACCGATTTGAGCGTTCTTGGTCTTAAAATCTTTGTTTGACTTCCCAGAATACGTGGATATTTTTTAAATTCCGATAATCTGACGTATTTTGATTTTATACGAGTTTTAAAATTTGCACAGTGAGTTTTTTGACATTTTACGTCCAAACAGCCTCCAAAGTAATCAGAATAGTATTTTGATAACATAATATTGATCATAATATGGTATCATGATATCAAAGTGGTTATCAAAAATTTTGATTCAAAATCATGGTCAAGCATTTACGTATCAAAATATGGAAGTATTGTGTGATATCTGCGCACCATAGGTTAATTTAGATACAATAATTGTACCTATTAATAATTATTAATTGTACCTAGTAATTATTACTGTCGAAATGGGTGACGAATAAAGAGCAGTTATGTAAAATTTACATTCACCTAAGAATTATTCAGGTACCTACCTATTTTAGTAAGATATTTTAGTAAGGTTGGCGTCGATTCCGTATAGTAGGAGCAACAGCTAATACATTAGGTACACAGTACCTCAGTTCATGCTAAAGAGATAAACACAAATTTAGTACCCGACGTTTATTTTTTGAAAATTTTGTTTTCAATTTTGAACAACAGTTTTTCAATTCCTTTAAAATGAAAAAATCCATGGACGCCTCATTTGATTTTACCCTTGAAATATGAGTTACCCCCCTCTATCCTCGGAGGTTTGGCTACCAAAAACGTTGCACCGAAATTCGACCATTTTTCAAACTTTTACTCAAAATTTTTCGTCAAAAAACAAATTTATGGCCTTCCAAATTCAGAAATATCCTACCTATTAGTTATCGTCGCCTTGCTTACCGGCTTTTTCCGATTATTTAACCCCAGTTTTACGTACGCCAAACCACCAACGAAGTTTGATAGGCCCGTTTGATTTACAGCCATTACAACAATAGCTGACGAACTGAAGTTCGAAGAAAGTATTCTTGATGTTCTGGGTGGCCAGAATTCGAAACCAATAAACATCGTTTTCGGGTCTGGCGAGCTGTTTTCGCTTCTGCGGTCATCATCTAGCGAATGTTTACAAGAATCTTCTTTCCCCTTCTCGACCGGACTTCAAGTGCTATAGAAGGGAATTCCTATGATTTAAACGGCTCTTTAAGAAAAAAACTCGGAGAAACTACGGGTTAAAGAACGATTATCACTTTCGGGCGTTTAGACGATTTTTTGAAGCCTTTTGCTCGAGATAAACGTAAATAAATATACGCGAGGATGCGGTCAGAGGGCCATAAACGAAGCTTTGACCGGTGCCTGGCCGATAGATCGTCTGTTTATTATGTTTACAAGATGTGGGAATGAATTTTGAATCGTTGCCTCTCATAACCGAGATCAAAGGTTCCTTTTGAACAATCTAACTTTCCATTTAGAGAATCCATTAAATGGGAGAACCAAGGACTGTTTACACCTTTATGAAAGAGTGTTGATAATTGAATTATTTACGTTAATATTCGAGCTGGATTGGAGAACTTTGATCTGAACATGTTTATACAACTATGTATAGTTGTCTGCTGAGTGGTTTAACATTTTTTCGCATTTCTTCATAAGGCCAGATAGAACCAAATACTTGAGAAAAGCCACATATTATGTGGAAAAGCCACAAAAAATATTATTTTTTGGGCAGAACCCAGGAAAAATCCTTTTATGCATGACGCTAACATAATTTTTACTTGCCTATTTGCGAAGCATATGGAAGCATTTTAACCGTCCAAAAACCGAAAATCGGAGCTTCAGAAAAAAACTTGAAATTTTGCCTTGCAGAATATGTGGATATTTTTTATTCCGATAACTGGAGGCATTTTGATTTTAGCCGGGTTTTTGCGTAGTGGGTTTTTTGATATTTTGATTCTTATTTTCTCAAAAGTGGTCAAAATGCAATAATCTTGTGTCAAAAATTTCCGTTACAAAATATGAAAGTATTTAGTGCTGTTCACACACCATTGTTTTTTAAACGGAACCGTCATTTTTTCATTGCAAATTCGGATTCTATCTAAAATTTTGAAACCCAATTCAATTTTTCACATTACGTCTAACTGATGCTACATGCGCGCAAAGCGACCAATTACCGAATGAACACAAATAAAAAACTTTTAGCGAATAATTTATAATTGGTTAGTTTTATAATTTTAAGGAAATTAAAAAACTAGTGCTACTTAAACCAGTGGTGCGTAGATAACACCCAATACTTCCATATTTTGGAACGTAAAATTGTGACACGATTTGATCATATTTTGACTGCTTTTAAGAGTGTTTAGGTCATAAAAATCAAAAAATTCACTATTCAAATTTCAAAATTCGCCCAAAATAAAAAAACGCCAGTTTTCCGGAAAATAAAAAATATCCACATATTCTGCAAGGTAAAACAAAGATTTTAAGACCAAGAACGCTCAAATCGGTTCATTTTTGTGGCCGGAAAAAAAATAAAATAGAAAACACTAAAAATGCAAATATATCGGAAGTACTGTGCGTTATCCGAATTTCGATTAAACAGGGTGTTCGGTCTTGCCGAGACAAACATTTCAGTTCAAGAAATTTGAAAAAAGGTTGAGAATTGAGGGAGTTATGGTCATTTTTGTAAATGACCACAGACGGACTAACGGACACACGGACACTTGTTCAGGAAGTGATTCTGAGTAAATGTGTATAAGAAAAAGTTTTTTCTGAAGCTCCGTTCCGATTCTCGATTTTAGGACGATCACAATACTTCCATTTACTCTGTAAATATGGAAGTAAAAAGTACTGTGACGCCTTAACCACTAATCCATAGGGAGGTTAGTAGGCGTTATAAATGAATTTGTTAAAAGGACAGAAAATATTTATTGACATAAAATCGCTCCAAATTTATCCAAGGACGCTTGCACTGCATTTCACCAAGGACTTAATATGTCCTTAAAATATTATTCAAAATATTTAAAAACAAAAAATACCTAATTGAAAAATATTATTAAATAAAAAAATTATTATGAAAAGTTGTGATTAGATTTAAAAAATTAAATGAAAATTATTAAAAATAAAATGAAAAATATTATTTTCATTGAACGTCATATAGGAAATTTCTTGGAAATTAGTTCATGCAAGCGTCCTTGGATGAATTTAGCTTCAAATGAATTGATAAACCTTGGAAATTAGTTTCTGGAAAATTTCTTGGAAATTAGTTAATGCAAGCGTCTATGGATAAATCTAGCCATAATTAATTGATAAACCGGCCCCTGGACCGTGGACAAAACAACTTATTATCTATTACTCGTAAAACGGCCAATTTTCACAAGGTACTTTATGATCGACTTACTGAAATCAGCATTCCTGGGCGGAGAAGCTCTCAAGGATATCGGCCGGATAGCGAGAATCCTGTCGACGCCAAATTTGAGTTCGGACGACGCCACTTCGCGCGCCTCGGTTTCCGAATCGTTCCCCATCGAGTTTTGCTTATGGGAATTGTTTTCTATCATCACCACCCCGCATGAGATATTTGAAGGTTTAATTTTATCGTTTTTCAAAAATATTCTACGAGCTGATTTTATGATCGAAAAATTTTACGCTCATTTAATAAAAATTAAATAATATATAGATATTTTCTTGGGATTTTTGGAAAATTTCCCTTTAACGATTTACAAAATAAATTGCAAATTCATTGGCAAATACGTAATTATTCCGAATTGTCTTCAGCGCAGGACAAAAAATGTAAATTATTCCACATGGTTCAACCTCCACAGTACTAACTGGTTGAATAAGTTCCTTTTACAAGGCGTTTCCCCTGTAAGCATACGAAGCTCCAAGTTCTACAGGGGATCAGTAGGAGGAGCCAGTTCAGTCCAATCCTGAGGAACAATCCGACTCCCCCCAACCTATGGAGGCTGTTCGGATCCAAACAAATATTGCAATCTCGGCGGTGGGGGATGAAATTTACGATCCTGCTGGTACGAAAATAGTAGATCTTTTCCTCTACCGTCATCAATATCTTTCCAGGCGAGGTGCGAATTTTGAATAGCGCCAGTCGTAATTATTTTGGAAATTTCATTTTCGTCAAAAATGGCCATACCTAGTTCTTTCAATTTTCAACCTTTTTTCGAATTTCTTAAACTGAAATTTTTTCCCCTTCATGACCTAACACCCTGTTTAATCGGAATTTGAATAACGCACAGTACTTCCGATATATTTGCATTTTTAGTGTGTGTTTTCTATTTTATTTTTTCCTAGCCACAAAAGTTAACCGATTTGAGCGTTCTTGGTCTTACAATCGTTGTTTTCCTTGTGAAATATATGGAATTTTTTATATTCCAATAACTTAGCGAATTTTTCGTTTAGGCGAGTTTTAAAATTTGCATAGTTTTTTTGATATTTTTGACCTAAACACGATTTGGATTTTTCAATAGCAAAATGAATGAAACAGTGTAGTAGCCCGCTGAAAACCCTACTCGACGAGACCAAACAATTCAAAATCGGTTCATTAGTTCATGATGTACAGCTGCTAGAAGCATAGTGTCTATTTCATATCAAGAGATTTGACAATTAGGTAATTGAAAGCTTCAACCGCACAAATTGAGCAGATACCTCAAGAAGCGTCCACGTAGGTCCAAATTATTCGAAAGAAATAGGGAAAATTAATCCAAGATTCCTTAACCAAGGTTTTATTTTGAAATAATTCTTTTGCACAAAAGATTTGTCGGAAGGGATAAAAATCGAGTTAAGGATCGAAGCAAGGCATAAAAATGCTCCCCCTCCCCCAACGTATCTGCAATCCAACCATCTTTGTGTCACATTATTAAATAATATTAAATATTTTAAATAGATTGTCCTACTTGTAAAGAAAGGATGGAGTGCCGATTTTGAAGTTCTCGAAAATCCAAGAGGAATTGATAGTCGCTAAAAACAACCATGTCTCACTAACCTCGGAATAATTTTTGACTCAATTGATTAGTGCAAAACAAATAATAGGTACAGTATGAATACCTTTACTAGAGAGATCATGAACCGATTTTAATTGCGTGTGAAAGAACAAGTTCGAGAGATGCGTCGCCTAATAAAACCGACGCCTATGTTAGAAGACCGGCTGCGAGCAGGTTTGTTGTCTGTCCGACTAAAGCAAGAGTTACACGGCCCTGATGTGTGTGGTCCCACTTCGTCTTCTTCTTTATTTATATTGCATTTAACACTTGAGCGGAGCAAGATGCTCTTAAATCTCAAGACCCGCTGCCTTTTCGTACCCCCATTTTCTCAACAATGATGAACGATTATCATCGAGGACGGCTCCCGAACTGTGGAATCGTGTTTCCGCCGGCCGACAGCTACCATAACATTCGAGTCCTTCGAGGAGATATGGAACGCACGAATACGAGTGTCGCTCTGCATTTTAAATAGCCTACCCTGAATTTGCTCTTTTTTTAATTTCAGTTCATCCGAACGATAAAAAACATTATTCGCCCGGTCAGATGTAAAAATAAGGTTAGCGAAGAAAACTGCCATGAGTTGGAATTTGGCCTGATGACCGAAAATGCCTTCAATTAGAAGGTCTGAACATTACGAACATTAATTATGGGATACATTGCTACTCATTTCACACCCTTCAATAGCATCCAACATGTTGAACCTATGTTAGTACCTAATTTTAAATTTTGTAGTAAGAGGAAATAGGGGCTTTTACGTATCAGTTTTTTCTTTGCTCTTTGCTCTATGATCTTTGCTCTCTGCTCTATGCTCTTTGCTCTATGCTCTTTGCTCTTTGCTCTATGCTCTATGCTCTTTGCTCTATGCTCTTTGCTCTATGCTCTTTGCTCTATGCTCTTTGCTCTTTGCTCTTTGCTCTTTGCTCTATGCTCTTTGCTCTATGCTCTTTGCTCTTTGCTCTTTGCTCTATGCTCTTTGCTCTTTGCTCTATGCTCTATGCTCTTTGCTTTTTGCTCTTTGCTCTATGATCTTTGCTCTTTGCTCTTTTCTCTTAGCTCTTTGCTCTTTTCTCTTTGCTCTATGCTCCTTGCTCTTTGCTCTTCCTTGATGTTGTAGATCATTGTAGCCACCAAATAAGTCAAAATCTAATTGCTATGTTTCAATATATGGAAGTATTGTGTGTTATCTACCCACCACTGGATGTTCACGAGTATCCTTGGTGTACGTATATTGTTTCTTCACCCGAGTGATCGGAAGGGGTGGGGATGACGTCACTCTGTGGACTGATACGTGCACGTATAAAAGCCCTTTTTCCCCTACTCTTCGCTGGGCAAGGACTCAGCCAAGGATTGTCAGCTCTCATTGGTCACACCATAAATCCCGGAATTTTCGGTAAACGGTACCTACGACTTCAGTCGTTCCTCAGACGGCCCCCGAAGATATTTTCACGCCTAATCCATCGGCGAATATATCGGCTTTTTGTATTATTTATCGTAATAGAATATCCTCGCTCGGCTGTAAAGCTTCTTTGCGCAACTTAAGTTACACCCTGGCACAATAGTTCATTACTGCTGAAACTCAACCGGCAGCCATAGCTTCTCGAGGAAGGCGACTTCCAGGCGAAGAACCCCGCGGCGAGCCGGTCCATCTACACGATCCTATTGCTTTTAAGAATGAATAATAATATTCGACTTTATTTACGTTCCCCCGACCGTTTACCGCACCTTATCCCATAATAATTCCCGGCCCGTTTTAGGTTGTCACTTGATCCGGCAACAAACTCGAGTGCCGAGGGAAGGAAATTATGAATTATCAGAAAATTAACGCCGGACGCCATCCTTGCTGAGACTGTGATACGAGTTTTATCGCCGCGATATTAGTAGGTACCGCACACAAGCCATCTCGGGGATTTACGAGCACGATAAATCTTTGGCTGGCGAAGAAAATCTCCGACTAGCTTAGTTAGCGCACTGCTCCTACAATCTTGGCAAGTCTTTGCCAAAGTATTCAAGTATGCCTGTATACAAGACGAACGACTATTTACGCCTGCATGGCTCTGAGGAATTTTCGAGTGCAGCTCCAAATATTTTTTTCGAGTAGAATATTTTGAGTGCAGCTCCAGAGTTTTTCGAATGATGCTATTTTTTCGAATTTTAAATTTTATATTTTTTGAATTTGCGTCGATTTCTTCGGAATGGAAAATAGGTGTATATACTTCGGGATTCTACCCATTCATAGTGATTCGAGTGATTCCCCTCCACTTAGGAATAACTCATTTAAGCAATGCGCAGGATAAAGACCTTCTGAAGACTTTGGTACCCTAATTTTCAAATTGGGAGGCTTTCCCCTACTCTCCCATGGCAGCACTTTGATCAATGTATGACGCAATCAGCATACGTACCTCGCCCATACCAGCATAAATTTAACTCCAGTTCGAAAAATAATCAATTTGCGCCATCGCAGAATTAGGAGCCCCGTTGAACTGCTGTGAACGGTAGTTGGTAGCAAATTATTTCTGACAGCGTTCCGCTCAAAAAGAAATCCGATACAGCGCCTGCACGAAAAGACCCGAGAGCGTAATATGCCGAGCAATAATTTCTATGGGATTTATCACCTTATGCAGCGACCACTGAGCGCCCAGTGAGCAGATCCTTAACTCACACGAAAGATCGAGAACGCGTTTAATTTGCCCCCCGATACTAAACGCGCCCATTATCATATTAGGGTGGTAAGATCGTAATTCAAATTCAAACCAGGCAGGTCAGGACTTCTCTGGTACGTGTCGTCCATTTCTTTATGATATTCCATTAAAAGTAATTTTCCGACTTGGAGAAACAAACACGCCTCACGCGATGGGGTATTAATTGCGTCGGGATGGGAATAAATTGTGTAAGCAGGCGGGAGACATGCTGGGATAATACGTGCCCTGAAGAGTTTTTATTCGAAAAACCTGAAAACCAGTCTGAGGAGCAGATTCGGCGTTTGGAACAAGAAATGCACCTAGGTATGTGATGAACGAAAAATGTCTACTTCCATATTTACAGAGTAAATGGAAGTATTGTAATCGTCCTAAAATCGAAAAACGGAACGGACCTTCAGAAAAAACGTTTACTTATACACATTTACTCAGAATCGATCATTCATTCACAAAAATCATCTACAAAAATGGCCACAGCTCCCTTAATTCTCAATCTTTAATCAAATTTCTTGAACTGAAATGTTCCCTGTTTAATCGGAATTTGAATAACTCACAATGCTTCCGATACATTTGCATTTTTAGTGTTCTCTATTTTATTTTTTATTTTATTTTATTTTTTCCGGCCACAAAAATGAACCGATTGAGCGTTCTTGGTCTTAAAATCTTCGTTTTACCTTGCAAAATATGTGAATATTTTTTATGTTCTGATAACTTGTTGCATTTTTATTTTAGGCGGGTTTTAAAATTTGCATAGTGAGTTTTTTGATTTTTTTTACCTAAACATCCTCGAAAGCAGTCAAAACATAATCGAATTGCGTCAAAAATGTACGTATCAAAATATGGAAGTATTTTGTGTCATCTACCCACCACTGGTTTAATGAAAAATCGTGGTAAGCTAGTATTTGGTCGACAATGAACCTTGGGTTTTAAAATTTTTGACAGTTTTTTGATATTTTCGGCCTGAACATCCTCGAAAGCAGTCAAAATATGATCAAACCGTGTCACACTTTCACGTTTCAAAATATGAAAGTATTGTGCGTCATCTACGGGTTTTTCAAACGGTTCTGTCTAAATATAATCTAGAATTTGGGCGGTCTATATTGTAAACCGCGCAAGGCGACCATTAGCCACCTGTTTATGAGGGAACTATAATCAATAGACAATCAATTGATTTACCGAGCACCCTTTTCACAATAGATTACAAACAGCGCACCCTCGTTTCTTCCAATAGCTTTTTCGTATATTGGAATCAACCCGTCGAAGGTTTATATCATCGCGGTCTGTTGACTTTTTTTGTCTCAGTTCGCAGTAAGGGGCTTCAAAAGCTAATAAATCCTTTCATTTGTAAACCCGAGGATCGTAAATAGCTCGGAAACGCGGAGCGAGCATTCACCAAGTACATAATACTCCGTCCGAGGCCTGTCCATGAATGGTATCGGGAATTTGGAGCGATCCGATATAAATTGCCGGGAGATAGATACCAAAATACTACGGATTTGAGAACAAATCTGTCACGAATTTCCTAAAACGAACGATTCATAACCGCATAGTTGAAAAAATACGAAACATCCGTAAATTTATTAAGGTTATTTTAGTTTATATTTTCAGGAACTTTCTATACCCTATTTTCGGAATCCGGATTACTCAGAGACTTCCGAAACACACCATTGGTTATCTTTTTTTTTTTTTTTTTGTACAAAAATGAGCCGATTTGAAAAACAGGTACTTGTTGGCAAACAAAACTTATTCAGCATCATTACGAGTTTTTTGAAAATTAATTAAAAACCATTAAACCATTAAAATTTATTTAATATAATGACACGGAGGAAGATTTTTTAAAAATATTTTACAAATTTTTTACGAATATAATATACCTATATTATATAAAAAATATTTTTAGGAATTTTTTAAAAATATTTTTAAAATCATTAAATATAATGAGATGGAGAGAGATTTTTTAAAAATATTTTACGAATATATAAAAGATATTTCATAAAACCATTAGATATAATGACATGGAGGAAGATTTTTTTGACCTGCCAGCCCATTATTTGAGGAGACTTCTGGCTCGTTCCAAAACGATGCGTTTGTTTTGAATGAAGTCAGGTAGGTACAGTAATAATTACTTCACGCTTACGAACACATCCTTCCCATGTCACTAATAAACTCAGTGTCCCCCAATCCGCCCTAGTGATACGTTCGTAAAAACGGAATTTTTTCAATTTCGGTGGTAAATTCAGAGTTGACATTGAATTTATGGTAGGAAAGTTATATTACTCAATTGCAAAATTTTCACTGGTTTTGTAAGTAGCCCTGCGTAGTTTGTAAATTACAAAAAACTTAATGATATCTATAACCATATATATAACTCTATAACTTATGAATGATATCTTAATATCTAAGTCAGCAAAAAAATCTTAATATCTAAATCTGCAAAAAAATCTTAACATCTAAAACTGCCGAAAAATCTCAATATCAAAATTTGCTCAAAAATTTCTAATTGAATCTGATCATTTAGTAACTGACGAAGCAAGCTCAACACTCAAATGAGAATTCACTTCTCGATCCTGATGCTCATCAGTCAAACAGTCTTCCAAAAATCGAATGGCGAAGTTCGATCGAGTTTAACGGAAATGCCAATCGAAAAACTACTCAACGTTAAACAAGCGCTGACCGAAGGTAAGAGCTGATTATTTTGAAACTAAAACTCAAACATCAACCGAAGCTCAAAATGGTTCTGTGACTGATAGCTACATACTGATACTTGAACTTAAAGATTGAAAACCCGAAAGTTACAATCCAAGTCAAACTAACTGAGATACTGAAACTCAAACTGGAAGTCAAACTGAAAATTGAACTGAAACTGAAACCTAAACTGGCACTGAAAATCAAACTCATACTCAAACTGGAGCTGAAACTCAAAGTGAGTCTGAACTGTAGCTTGAACTCAAATTTAAAGTGAATCTGAAACTTGAACACGAACTGAAATTGAAACTCAAACTGATACTGAAAATCAAACTCGAACTGAAACTGAAACTTAACTCAAACTGAAAGTCAAACTCAAACTCAAACTGAAGTTCGAACTGAAATTGAAACTCAAACTGGAACTCGAGCACGAACTGAAATTGAAACTCAAACTGAAACTAAAATTCGAACTCATACTCGAACTGAAACTCAATTTCAAACTCAAAGTGAATCTAAAATTCCAACTCAAACTGAAATTCGAACTGAAATTGAAACTCAAACTGACACTGAAAATGAAACTCATACACAAACTAGAGATGAAACTCGAGCTTGAACTGAAATTAAAATTCAAACTCAAAGTGAAATTTGAACTGAAACTGTAAGTCAAACTGAAACTCAAACTGACACGGAAAACCAATCTCATACTCGAACTGAGACTCGAACTCGAAGTTGATCTCAAACTCAAACTGAAATTGAAGCTCGAATGACACTGAAAACACATACTGATACACAAACTAGAGCTGAAACTCGAACTTAAACTGAAGTTCGAACTGCAATTGAAACTCAAACTGATACTGAAAATCAAACTCGAACTGAAATTCAAACTCGAAGTTAATCTCAACTGACACTCGAACTCAAATTGAAAGTTAATCTCAAACTTAAACTTACACAAACTCAAATGTAAACTGATTCAGAAACTGAAACTCACTAACTTAGTTCAGTTTGAGCATCAGTTTGAATTAAATTTCCAGTTTCACTTTGATTTTGAGCCTCAGTCTCGAGTTTGAAATACAGATTCACGTACGAGTTCAAGATTCAGTTTGAGTTTCTTTCTTTCGATCTTCGAGTTTGAGTATTGGTAACAGTTTGAGTGTCAGTTTTGGTTTACCTTTCGGTCTTCGAGTTTGAGGTTTAGTTTGAGTTTCAGTATCAGAATTATCAGTGTCAGTTTGAGTTCGTGTATCGCTGCCATATGAGTTTGCGTTTCAGTTTGAATTTGAGATTCAGTTTGAGCTCCAGTTCGAGTTTGATTTCACCTTTTCTTTTGACATTCGAGTTTGAGTTTCTGCATTACTGTGGGTTTCTGTTCGAGTTCAAATTAGAGTTTGAGATCCAGTTTCAGCTTCTGTTTGAGTTTACATTTCTTTTTACCTTCAAGTTTGAGGTGCCGATGGAGTTTCAGTTTGAGTTTGAGATTCAGTTTGGGTTTGATTTAGCCTTTCTTTCGACTTTTGAATTTAAGTATCAGTTTCAGTTTCTGCATCAGTTTGGGTTTCAATTCGAGTTTGAGATTCAGTTTGAGTTTCAGTTCGATTTCCAGTTTCAGTTCGAGTTTACCTTTCTTTTGACGTTTGAGTTTGACTTTTTTGAAGAAATTATGAATATGAAAAAATTATGAATTATGATAGGTACTGATTTAATCTAATCAGTATCATTATTTCTGATGTAATGATAAATTTTTATCTCACAGAAAAGCCGGAACCAAACGAAAGTCAAACTGAGAGTACTGCTGACGTGAAAACTCAAGATGAAACGGCGACAGGAGCCATGCCACTAAAAGGCGATTGGTTTGACCACCTGTACCCGAAGAAGCAAAGGAAGACGAGCAAAGTGCCAGTCAGAAGAGGCGATTGGGACGACGAAAAAGGTTATTTTCCATGTTTATCAATAGAGGAATATCGTCGGTCTCACTGCAACACCGGCTAAGTGACATTTCGGCCATTTTGAGATTTTTACTGATCTAGATTCAAATTTTCGCGCCGGATCGAATGGTGAGCTCAGTTTTTTGCTCAGGGCAACACTGACTCCGCAATAGCAAAAGAGGTAACAGTGGCAATCTGAAAGCATTCACTGCTACCTGGTATTGGTGGTTCGTTTGCAGATTGAGTCTGAGTTTGATTGTCAGTTTGAGTTTTATTATACTTTTCTTTCGAACTTTGAGTATCAGTTTCTGTATTTGCATTAAAAATTTGCAGCCTTGGTAAATTGCATCAGAAAATTGGTTATTGTTGCCCACATTTTTTTTGAAATTTTGTTTGACAGTAAAAATTGATTATTTATCTTAACATTTCCGTTCCCAGGCCACGATAAAGGTGATGTATCGAAAGTGTTCCAAACCACAATAACGGTCCTGTCGTTTCTCGCTTTCGGCGGCTACCTCCTCTGCATGATCTGCATGGCCATCAGGAACAACCAGGGCCTGTACCAGAATACCACAACCACGACGACGACGACGGGCCGACGGAAACGCGACACGTTCCTTTTGGACGATTCGATATTCCTGGATGTAACAACGGAAGGTCTCCACAGGCTGGCGGA
This sequence comes from Nesidiocoris tenuis, assembly GCA_036186465.1. Taxonomy (NCBI): domain Eukaryota; kingdom Metazoa; phylum Arthropoda; class Insecta; order Hemiptera; family Miridae; genus Nesidiocoris; species Nesidiocoris tenuis. The sequence continues at coordinate 6,612,147 of AP028920.1, forward strand.
GGGATACGCGATGTATCATTTATCCAAGTAGGAAAATAAATTGAAATTGGTCTGCGCACCAAGAGCAGTGAATAGATGGATCTATTATCTATTTCTTCAAGAGTGAACTCAAAATTTTGTCAAATACAATATTAAACTATTCAGGTGTATTAACAGTTTTTATACCTAAACAGAACAAAATGCATTTAAAAAAAAATCAACAATAAGTATTTGGTTTTTCTGTGGCCAGGCTTGGGTTCCTGTCTTGGGAATGGGCGAAAATTGGTTGATGTTAACATTATTTTTCAAAGTATAATTTGAATAATTGCGTTAGCGTTGATACAATCGTAAGGACTGAAATGTTCCTTTTCGTATTTTTGACTTTTTAGATCCCCTACCTTTGATCTGCGGGGTCCATTCATGAATATATGAATTAAAAATACACGACGATTCATTTCGATTTTTTCCCCACGCTATGGCCTCAAAATCTTGCAATTCAACCAAGCTGAAAATACCTGCTGATTTTATGAATCGATATTATGTAGAAAATTGGCCCTGGTATGAGTACAGCTTAAAAGTAGGTAACATTACGTGATTTTAAGCAGTGGATATGATATGCTATGAATCGTGATTACCCTAGTCTGTGGTCATTTACAAAAATTGCCATAGCTCCCTCAAATCTGAACCTTTTTTCAAATTTCTTGAACTGCAATGTTTGTCTCGGCATGACCTAACACCCTGTTTAATCGGAATTTGAATAACTCACAGCGCTTCCGACATATTTGCATTTTTAGTATTTTCTATTTTATTTTTTTCCGGCCACAAAAATCAACCGATTTGAGCGTTCTTGGTCTTGAAATCTTCGTTTTATCTTGCAGAATATGTGGATATTTTTTATATTCCTACAACTTGGCGTATTTTTATTATAGGCGAGTTTTAAAATTTGCGTAGAGAGTTTTTTGATATTTCTGGCCTGACAACCTCAAAAGCAGTCAAAATATGATCAAATTGTGGCACACTTTTACGTTTCAAAATATGGAAGTATTGTGTGTTATCTACGCACCGCTGGTTTTCTAAGACGTCCTATTTTTTCTGCAACCCCAGATGAACGAAGACAAACGTTGTTCTACTGTTTCAAAAAATATCAGCACAACGTTTTTTAGTACTATTTCTCCCAATTTTTCAGTAATAACCTGACAACTCTTCTCCTTTTTTTTTTTTATGTCACACGCACCGATGGTTTGCCGTGTCACGTTAACGGTATAGCAATTACTTCTCAGAGCAGCGACGTTGTCAGCGCTCAGTTTCTGCTGGAACATCTTCCATTCGTTAGTCAAGAAAACCTCGTGAAGGTAGGACTATAATTTAAATATTATTCACCCTTAGCTGCGACACTCGCCACGATTTGCTATAAGCAAAATCTGCACAAATTATCATAATGTCTTTATTGTCATGTTTACGGCGAAAAGATGCAAGCACTGATGAATAAGCGTGTATAGAAGACGTTTAGGACAAATTAGGATAATTGATTGAAGAAGGCCTGTAACTAGATTTAAGGTTGGGTTCATCAATTCAGTTTATTCGTCGAATATCCATTATTTTCCGAATAAATTTTACACGTTGGCAGGGAAATTCATAGTCTATATTCTAAGAAACTACTTATTCGGAGGATAATGTTTATTTGACGAATAAACTGAATCGATGAACCCAGCCTAATGTAAAAAAACCGAACAATGGTTTTTCTCCTCGAAGCCTTGGTCAGCAAAAAATCATTAAAAACTTTTTTCATATGCACATCCAGCCGTAAATTTGAAGATTTTCTCAAAATCGGTCCGATTCTGAAATTTTGTGAGTGGGTTATCAACTGTTTGGCCAATTTTCAACTCATCTGTTCAAATGTTGACAGAATGAATGTTGTCATCGGCGTATGCTTACTCGTCCTGCTGCCGCCGTGCCATGAAGCGATCGGCAGTCCCGCAATACCTGAGAGTCTTACCGAATCGCCTAAACAACTCGATGAAGATTCGACTCCTCAGGCCGACGCTTTATTTTTCAACCCACTGTCGAGTAATGGATTCAAAAAATAAGCTCAAGTTCATTTTCTTATGGCGAGCAAAAAAATATTTGAACTCCCCCCAAAACATGTTATCACGAGGGAGTAGGCAATTTTTCTTTGGATCTCACATAATTTACCAGAATAGCCTAGAGCACAAAGAAGGAAATATCCCAAAATACTGATTTTGAGATTTCTGTATCGAAATAATCTTCTTATCCGTCGATCGCACTAAAAGTAATGATCCAGAAAAAATTTTTGATGGCCGAAACAAACGCGAAAAAATTGAAAAACTACAAATACATGAAGAGCGTTTATCTTAAACAAGGTTGCAGATCTCGACTAGGTGAAAACATTTTTTACTCGGACAATTTTCGTGTAGAATTGAAAATTATGGAAGAAATTCCAACTTTTCTAAATCGATCAAAAACTTCAATTTCGAATAATCTTGTAAATCGATCAAAAACCGAATTCTTCTCAAAATGCGATTTTTCCTTGTGTACATTGAGGTATCGAAGTTTGACTTTTCTACAAATACAAAAACAGCTTTTTTCTTGCAGACGGCGGAGGATTTTTGGAAAAAGCCGCTCGCACAGTAGCCCAGCTCGTGAGCTCTAGTTTTGCGCCTCCAAGAAGGACAGCGCCCAAGGAAACGCCTCAAAATGATCTTTTCGGCTCGCTTCTCAAATTGATGGGCTTGAATTCGTCGAAACTGAACGCCATCGCTGTCAACGCGGTGATATTCATCGCACAAATGGTAAGATCGGCCTGAAAAATGAGGAACATGCATGAAAAACGAAATCCATTTTTTTCGCCTGAATGATGCTGTTTAGGATGCGAAAATGATGTAGTGATGGTCTACAACAAAAAAAAAAGCATTTTTCCTAGTGAAAAACGCTAATAAAAAGTGCAATTTCGAATGTGGCGGTTAACCGTATGACGTCACTGTGCGGACGTGACTGCACGTAGTTTCTTAACGTAACGGCAAAAAATCCGTTATCGCCGTCCTATCACAGCATACACACATGAACTCGGATGAGGTTGCACTGGTGTTCACGGGAAGATGACATCGCACTGTGTAACCTTGTGTAACCTTGCGGCTGGCCATTTTCCCGCTCGACTTCAAATCTGCGATTTTCACTAAGCCTCCCTCCTCTTTTAATTACCTCTTTTCCGAACCGTCATCCACCATAACACCATTTTCGAAGCCTAACAAGGAATATTATGGCGAAAAAACAGTTTTTTTTTCATGCATGTTCCTCATTGCTGTTTTTGTTTCAAGGATTCAAAGCTGAAAACCACTTTTCATTTGGGAATTTTTGATAAAAAAAAGTTTTTTCAAAATTATCGACATTAACGTTATTGCAGCTGGGAACTTCGTTGTCGGTTCCTCATCCGGACGATAGAAATCGTGAAGACATTCCCCCTCCCGGAAGTCCTTTGGGCTGGATTTTCGATCAATCTCCACTTGAGGTGAGACCAAAAAGTGTTTCCATTTAAATCAAATTTTGTGGCTGTCTAGTATTACTACTAAATCCTCGATGAACCAGCGATGTTCAGATTGAAGCAATTTTTTTCAGAGATTAAAAATTTTAACTAGTAAAAAAACAGGTAGCCAACCACACTCTAGCAATCTATGGTAAAAGAACCGTTTTTATTCCGACTTCAATGAATTTTTGGTGGGAAATCTTAGTACCGTTGCACATTGGTGCTAACCATACCTGTAAATTTATAAAAATAAAAAAATGATGGATTAGATTAACCAAACTTCAATTCTCCCCCTCCTGGATGAATTCGAAAAAATTAGATTCTTAAATATAAATTCCTATCATTTGAAATCAAAACATTAAACGAAATGGGGATCGTACCTGCATATTAAATATCCAAAATTACTTATTAATTTTGGATCGAGTCAGTTCAATATTATATAATTATTTCAATATTATGTTTAATCAGTTTCATAAAGAATTCGTTGATAAAAAAATTCAACGTTTCCAGGCGAGGGCATTGGTGAACGCGGCCGAAGACCATACGCTACCCGACCAATTGATCGGAATGATTCGCCATGGTACAACAGAAGAAACTGACTGTATCCAATTGCTAATATGCAATATGGCACCGATAGTTTGGTCAATGCAAAGGTAACAACAAAATAACACAACAAAATCAACTGGAAATTAACTGGAGCAACAAAATTAAGGCCTAATAATTAGGCCTTAATTTTGTTGCTCCAGTTAATTTCCAGTTGATTTTGTTGTGTTATTTTGTTGTTATAATTATTATTGATTTTCAAAATTTATGAATTTCTGTAAAACCTGAATACCTTGGGTAACAAAGAAAAATTGACAACAAGTGACCAGAAATGTTTTACCAATTTGATCAAATTTTGATTGTTTTGAGGGTGTTTAGGTCAAAAATATAAAAAACTCACTCTGCAAATTTTAAAACTCACCTAAAATGAAAATGTGCCAGGTTATCGGAATATAAAAAATATCCGCATGTTCTGCTAGGTAAAACGAAGATTTTAAGACCAAGAACGCTCAAATCGGTTCATTTTTGTGGCTGGAAAAAAATGAAATAGAAAACACTAAAAATGCAAATATATCGAAAGTACTATGAATTATTTCAATTCCAAGTAAGCAGGGTTTTAGGCCTTACCGAGACGAACATCTCAGTTTGAGAAATTCCAAAAAAGGTTGAGAATTGAGGGAGCTATGGCCATTTTTGTAAATGGCCACAGACGTACCCACATACACTCGTTCAGTGATTCTGAGTAAATGTGAATAAGTAAACGTCTTTTCTGAAGCTCCTTTCCGATTCTCGATTTTAGGACGATTACAACAATTTTACTCTGTAAATATGGAAAGAAAAAGGTATACCTACTTACCTTCCGGAGTTTTGACGAATTTCAGAAGAGTCAAAAACATTTTGTAGACACAGATTGCGAATAATCTTGAATAATGGTAGCAATTAACAGGAAAGTATAATGAACAATTAATTTTAAGCGAGTTGTTTGGTTATTTCGATGTTATTCGTGAAAAACGGTGCCACAACAGCGACATTCTGGATGAGCCTTCCTTAAGGACCTCCTCAGGAGCTCTGGTATCCTGATGGGCCGTCTCAACTTTCCCTGGAAGAGTGACACATCTAAAAAACTGAGTCATCTTGGCACCCATCCGAGCGATGAACCAGGGGCATTTGATATCCAAAATTTGAACCTGGGATTTAGTCATGGGTTTTGGAATTCCGAATTTGAGACATTTTGGTTCATTATTGCTCCATATTCTGGGAACATCGTAGGTATTAATGCGAATATTCGGCATTGACAACAGAAAAATGTAATAGAACTTTTACAGTATAAATCACATGAAACGTATGAATATTATTGAAATAATTTATAAAATAACAAATACAAGCTCTAAATTTGAAGGCTTCACGTGCATATTTTAGTTACTCAATTTTTAATTTTTAGGTTTTTGAAAAACATGCTGAAAAACATGATCGAAATTGATTACAAATCGGATTTCAAACATCAAGACTTATACCTTAAAGCACAAAGAGCATATCGTCACTTAAGTTCTAACACCGCCTAACTCAATTTTTGGCCAAAATGAGTTGGACACACCTCTCGATAGATTTTTCAATAGCCGATATCATGGTAAAACTGCCAAGGAGATCGAACCAACCAGTGAAGAAGGAGATGGAGAAGAGACAGCACCGCTCAATGTATTTCCATGTTGAAATAATTAGTTTTTTGCCCCTCCTGAAAACTTGGGAAAATTGAGTTAGGTGGTGTTAGAACTTAAGTGACGATATGTCCAAAAATTGCATAATGAGAAAAATGCAAAATAAGTTTTTGATCGATTTACAAAAATAAAGATTTCTCCCATAGTTTTCAATTCCATAAAAAAATTCGCTAAATAAAAAATGTTTGTCTGCCCAAGATCTACAACCTCGTTTAACCAGAACTTTGGTAGCACTTAACACTTCCAAGATAAACGCTCTTTAAATATCTGTCGTTTTTCTATTATATCGTTTTTTGGCCCCAAAAATAGATAAAAGGATCATGATTCTTGGTGCGATCGGTAGGTCCTAGTGAGTAGATTCTTTCGGTACCGAAATCTTAAAATTGATATTTTGGGACATCATCATATTATGATATTATGCCCTAAGTGCTTTAAGGTATCGAAGTATTCTGTGCCCATTGGGCCAATGAGTCACCCGCTCTGCACTGAAAACGACCTCCTGCCGTCCCTTGGCCTCCTAATACAAATCCTCGGTAGACCGATGCGACGATGACTTTATTCTGACGCTTGAAGAATTTTTTGGTTAAAAATGTTCGTTAAAATTAAACGTTAAAACGTCCGAGCTCGAAGTTTTCAGACTGGTAATTTTTGGGGTTGAGCATAGGGGACAGGCAAACATTTTTATTTCAAGTGTTTTATAACGATGTCTGTTGGTCGCAAATCAATCACGAAAATCCCAGATTCAGCCAATTAGATTCAGATTCTCCGAGGTTAACCATATTTTTTCATTATCACGATAAACCAACTCTAAACATCCTGGCATTGAGCTAGAATTTTGAATGCGTTGCTGTCGTTTAAAAATCAAAAAGTCAAAGTCGAATTGAGAACTTTCTAAACTAAATTGAGAATTTCCCGAGTTCGAAAATGTTTGAGTTTCAATTCGGATTTGAAAATGGTCACTTTAATTCGTAAAATTGTCAATTCGACTTGGAACTGCTTTATTTGTATCGATTTTTCATCGCTCAATTTTCAGGTATCTCTACAAACCGCCTGACCCCGTCTGGCCCTCGATGACACCAATGCAAAGAATGTTCCTCTACCTGCCGACCTTCAGGCAGATCATCCACAACTCGGAAGGGTGTGACGTCAAGTTTCCCCAGTGCAAAGTTAGATACTCGAAGCGCCGCTGAAAACGCGATTTGAAAAAATGTCAACTGGAATACGAAATAAATTTTGTTCGATAAGTACCCTCACGATCTCTAATAAGAATTTTTACTGACATTTACTCATTTCCCTTTCTTCTACCTCGAACGCTTTCTACGTTTTATGGAAATAGCTTAAATATTAAAATCAGTAGCTACTACTGATTACACTAATTTGGTAAAACGGCGTATAAATCCTTTATGTACGAACCTCCAGGAAAACAATCAGTTCTTGCTCTCGGTTTAAAAAAATCAGATTAAGTTGATCCAACCCACTTGATATCAAGGTTTGTTCTCGATCCCTGATGAGAGATCGTTTACCGTGACGACTGCTTTTTCCTTGCTCCGGAAGGCCTTTTTTGGATAAGCCAATGTAGGTACCTACTTACCACTTGCCAATATCAGGAAAATCGTTAATGTAGGTACATTACAACCGCTTACATCAGGAGAATCAATACTAGTAGATGTACTTGCAAAACATAAATCCTAATATAACAAAAGTTCAAATAGGAAAAAATCTAATTCAAATCCTGAACGGTGAGTTGAACATTTTTGAACATTTTCCGACGAAAGAAAATCGAGTTTTACATTCCAATGCTTCGGTGCGTCCATATTCAAACTCTGGTATGCACAAAAACACGATTGAAAAATAAAATCAATCAAAAATTTAAATAACAGAATTAGTTGATTAAAATCAACAGAAATGTTTTACCATAGTTTTTATCACTCAATAAAATACTGAGTCTTTTGGAGTTTTTTGACCTAAACGCCCTCAAAAGCAGTCAAAATGTGGAAGTATATGATCAAATTGTGTCACACTTTTACGTTTCAAAATATGGAAGTATTGTTTGTTGTCTACCACCACGTTTCAGCAGGTGCATAGGTAGCCACTTCAAACGCTAAACTCCTTATTAGAGCCTAAAGAAAATTTTTTAAAATATAAAAACTTGAGGCATCACAAGATTTTGTTGCTCGGAATAGAAATAAAAAATCCAAAACAAGGAAGTGAAAAGTATCGAGATGTACCACCTCGAGGCATTCAAGAATCGTCAAACGTTACACAATACGTCAATTTGGTAAGCTTTTGTCACATAACTTCGCAAACTTAGTTCACCACGGTCGTTGATCTTGAAGAATAGGCGTGTACACAAAGTATATACCGGGCTGGGCTGTGCCATTTACTCAACGAAACAGTAAACATTTTCCATTCATCACATAACCCGAGCTCCGTTTTCTAAAATGTCATTCACAAGTGCGAGAAATATATTTCGTGAATTGCATTCATACGCTAATTTATAATTTTTTTGTTTCATCTGCATTTTCACGAGCATAGAATGCTAAAAAATGTTACTACTCTTGAGTTTGAAACGTGAGGAAGGGATAGACCTGAAAAAGTCAAGAAAACTACCTGCCAGAAACGAGAAGTTTCTGAGAGTGAACCCTAGATCCAGAAGGTTCCAAATGCAGCGAACCCCATTTGAGATAAGTTGATAAAGGTTGATAAAGGTTACGACCCGAATTCTATGCTGCATCGCGGGAAGAAACGTCAAAATTTGATACACTTGAGGTTATTCATCCGCAATCACTTTTTCAGTTTTTTTATTAAATTTTTTAGCAGGTACCTAGGTAGCCGCCTCGAACGCTAAACTCCTTATTAGTGCCTAAAAAATATATTTTTAAAAATATAAAAAAAAACGTTAGTAAAATTATATCATAATTATAATCATTAGGAGCATGATAACTAGGGATCGGAGTTTTATGTATTTAAAAATAACAAATATGTAACATATACATGTATTCATTTTCGTAAAATATGTGGAAAATACGTAAAAAAAGTTGAAATATTTTCAAAAAATGTTTAAGCGCAAAATGAACATTCAAGATTTTGGTACATTATTTCAATAATATATTATGTTTGACATAATGTACAGGTTCGTGTAAATTTACATTTATATGAGAAGGTACCAATGGGACAGACGGATATTTTCCGAGCAAACCGCCGATCCGATTTTCAATTTTTGGTAAAAAGTGACAATACCGTTAGTTAATGTTTTTTTAGTGAAATGAAATGGTGTTATCGGCCTCACACTTTGAGCGGATGCTAAGGGCGTTCTAGTGAAAGTGTATCGCGATTTTGTCGCGAGTAGGCGCTAAATCAATTAGATGTTTTTCTATCCGCTCCGCGCCCGTTGTACAAAACTGAACTGCCCCGGTTAGCACGTCGATTTTGTCCATTGTTTTCGAACGAGAAAGTTATTATAATAGAAAATCTTGGTCGAAATGGCTCCCGCAATAATCGTATTGAAGAATCCGATTTTTTGTGGATGTAGGTATCTCAAAAACTGAAGAAGATTCAAAGCTGCACTTATGCATACAAAACTTTCAAAAACAGCTCAAACTTCTACCACTTCAAACCCTTGGTACTTCAAAGTAGGTATAATTATTTTATAGGTAATTTAATTTATTTATGAGTAATTTCTTTACGGAGAATTTCCCTACTTTTTTGGGGATTTCGACGGGACGAGTTCTATTGTACGCATTGATGAAAGTTTTCATGCGTCCCCCGCTGAGTCACGTGTTTGGATAGGCTGCAGATGGAGGTCATCTTTGTTTGTTGCCTTTCAGCCTAAAAAGTCGAGTGAAAATCTTGACCGACCCGTTTTCGACTTGCCTCGCAGTTGTTTATACTTGAACTTCTTACTACGTTTATTGATTCAGCAATAGATAGCATTTCCCGGTCGAATTCTGAATTTTCAAACCGATTTGGGAGTTTTCAAAACATTATTGAATTGGACAATTTTCAATTCGGTTTAGAAAATTCTGAATTATTTATTTTATTAATTATGTGGGAAGTTTTAAGTCAATCATAGAATGTTAGGCGGCATGCCTGGGAAAGACGTTAGGGCAGGGAACGCGACGATGAACCTGTATTAATTTTTAATTTTAGAACAAAATGGTCATGTATTATATTATTAAACACACTAATAATATTCACCATATTATGGTGTTCGAGAGGGCTAAAATATTGCTCACGAGACTCGGGCACAAGACCGGGCCGAGACCCGGGCGTAGGACCAGGGCAAAACTCGACTCCAAGACGGGGCCGAGACTCGGCCGAACGACCGGAGCTAAACTCGGCCCCGAAACCGCTGAAGAAAATACTGAAAGGCGGCTGAAACGAGCTATGAGTAACAGGGGGTTAGGAACCGACAGGAGCTAAGGCCAGGCCAGGCTGGGCCGAGATTCAGCAATAAGACCGGGCCAAGACTCGGGCAAGAGACCGGGCCGAGTGTAGGCCACAAGAGCGGGGCAAAACTCGGCCACGAAACCGCTGAAAGGCGGCTAACACCAGCTATGAGTAACAGAGGATTAGAACTTGAAGGGAGGTTCGCGGACCACTGGTCAGACTGGGCCGAGATTCAGCAACAAGACCGGGCCGAGACTCGGGCAAGAGACCGGTTCGAGCTTTTCGGATGCTACCGGGGATCAACTAATCGCCACTCGAAACCAGGTGCGATAGGGAATCTCTCGATAATAAAGATCCTTGGTTGGTGAAATTTACCATTTCGTGTTTGCGTAAATTGTGTAATTGTGTCTCTCAAATTGGTTTGGAAAATTCCAAATTCGGCTTGGAACTGCTATAATACGATGAACCAAATATTTTTAAGCAATAGCGAGCTAATCGTGGAACAAGAAGCGATGAGCCCTTGAGGTTTTATTTGACTAATTATTCGACCATTGTCAATTTTGAAATTGATTAGTAAATCGGTCGAAAGTGGTCCCAAGAAGTTCCACGGTCCAGCGGGATGAGCCCGGCTTTATAAACTTTGCAACTCGTAGAGGATAACGGTCGTCACACATTTCGCAGAACGTCCTCACCTCCGCACCAGCCGGTCGAGCGTGCGCCAGCATAAACAACATTACTGTCCTTGAACGGGGTCACAAGGTAGGGAGCCAGTAAGCAAATCATGCCGAAACATCAGCTACTCAACCCCCGTAATCATTCATCTTTGCCATTTTCCGAAAAAAATGACGTATTCACGATGGAAGGTAAATAGAATTCGTAAAAAAGGTATCATCGGATTCATAGGTGTCATAGGCGTGTCATAAAATAGGCTATAAAATAGGTGCCATCGGAATCGGTCTTTTCTCCACCGATTTGCTCACCTAAAGCATCGGGCCATTCCAATAAAACGCTCAAAATGACCTACAATTCGGCGGGTGCAATTGGTAAAATAAAAACTCGTCATTAACCCGAATCGGAAGAAAGAGTACACTTTTTCTTTCGCGGCTTCCGAAACGTAGGACCGACACGCGCCTCGCTAATAGTCAGGAGGTATCGCTAGCTTTCATCTGGGGATCCAGCACGTGTGCCCTGGCCTTTTTTAACGTACGAAACGCCGTTATTGCGATAACTCGGGAAAAAATTGGTTTACAGGCCCAGGAAGATGCATTTCCTACAGGAAGAATAGGGAAGTGAGCAAAAACAGAGGGCCCCAACATGGTGGTACCCTGCTCCGAATTCGCTAACCCGAAAAAAAATCCTTCCATAAAAAATACTTCCATATCTTGGTACGTGAAATTTTGGAGCAAATTTTTCAAATTTTGACTAATCTCGCCATAAAAAAAACAGAAAACTGTCAAAAAAACTGCTCTATGCAAATTTTAAAATTTTCCGAAATCAAAATAGGTACTTCAAGATGGGAAATATTTCCACGTAATCTGAGGGGTAGACGGAAATCGTAAGACTAAAAACGCCCGAATCATTTCAATTTTGCAATCGATGAAAATTAATTTAAAAACCTGCCAATATTTTAGAAGTACTGTGAGCAATTGAATTTTAGTTAAATAAAATTGAGGGCTTTTCCCCGACGGGTATCACGCATTACGAAAGAGGATTGAAAGGAAATTATCGAATCTTCTGGACTCTTGAACGCAAGCCAGTTCTGGCTGAGCTTCCAGAGTAGAACTTTCCCATGAGCCACGCAGAATCACAATGAAGGTCTCGCCTGAGACACGTGTACGGAGAAATTACCAGTAAAAATTTACAATATAACTAAAGTGACCAGATATCCAAAATTCAAAAGCGGGACGCTATGAAATGAACAATAGGTACACCTATATATTTGTGTATATAATACCTATATATGAGCCGCTCAGTAGCCAAATGGGATAAGTCCTCGAAGTTGACTTTGGTCTCACAGTTGAGTTTGATCTCGAAGTTGAGTTTGATCTCAAAGTTGAATTTGATCTCGAAGTTGAGTTTGATTTCAAAGTTGAATTTGATCTCGAAGTTGACTTTGATCTCGAAGTTGACTTTGATCTCGAAGTTGAGTTTGATCTCAAAGTTGAATTTGATCTCGAATGTGACTTTGATCTCGAAGTTGAGTTTGATCTCGAAGTTGAATTTGATCTCGAAGTTGACTTTGATCATGAAGTTGAGTTTGAACTCGGAATTGACTTTGATCTCGAAGTTGAGTTTGATCTCGAAGTTGAGTTTGAACTCGAAGTTGAGTTTGATCTCGAAGTTGAGTTTGAACTCGAAGTTGAATTTGATCTCGAAGTTGAGTTTGATCTCGAAGTTGAGTTTGAACTCGAAGTTGAATTTGATCTAGAAGTTGAGTTTGAACTCGGAATTGACTTTGATCTCGAAGTTGACTTTGATCTCGAAGTTGAGTTTGATCTCGAAGTTGACTTTGATCTCGAAGTTGAATTTGATCTCGAAGTTGACTTTGATCTCGAAGTTGAGTTTGATCTCAAAGTTGAATTTGATCTCGAATGTGACTTTGATCTCGAAGTTGAGTTTGATCTCGAAGTTGAGTTTGAACTCGAAGTTGAATTTGATCTCGAAGTTGACTTTGATCTCGAAGTTGAGTTTGATTTCAAAGTTGAATTTGATCTAGAAGTTGAGTTTGAACTCGGAATTGACTTTGATCTCGAAGTTGAGTTTGATCTCGAAGTTGAGTTTGAACTCGAAGTTGAGTTTGATCTCGAAGTTGAGTTTGAACTCGAAGTTGAATTTGATCTCGAAGTTGAGTTTGATCTCGAAGTTGACTTTGATCTCGAAGTTGACTTTGATCTCGAAGTTGAGTTTGATCTCGAATGTGACTTTGATCTCGAAGTTGAGTTTGATCTCGAAGTTGAATTTGATCTCGAATGTGACTTTGATCTCGAAGTTGAGTTTGATCTCAAAGTTGAATTTGATCTCGAATGTGACTTTGATCTCGAAGTTGAGTTTGATTTCAAAGTTGAATTTGATCTCGAAGTTGACTTTGATCTCGAAGTTGACTTTGATCTCGAAGTTGAAATTGATCTCGAATGTGACTTTGAACTCGAAGTTGAGTTTGATCTTGAAGTTGACTTTGATCTCGAAGTTGAGTTTGATCTCGAAGTTGAATTTGATCTCGAAGTTGACTTTGATCATGAAGTTGAGTTTGATTTCAAAGTTGAATTTGATCTCGAAGTTGACTTTGATCTAGAAGTTGAGTTTGAACTCGGAATTGACTTTGATCTCGAAGTTGAGTTTGAACTTGAACTTGGCTTTGATCTCGAAGTTGAGTTTGATCTCAAAGTTGAATTTGATCTCGAAGTTGACTTTGATCTCGAAGTTGAGTTTGATCTCAAAGTTGAATTTGATCTCGAATGTGACTTTGATCTCGAAGTTGACTTTGATCTCAAAGTTGAGTTTGATCTCAAAGTTGAATTTGATCTTGAATGTGACTTTGATCTCGAAGTTGAATTTGATCTCAAAGTTGAGTTTGATCTCGAAGTTGAATTTGATTTCGAAGTTGAATTTGATCTCGAAGTTGACTTTGATCTCGAAGTTGAGTTTGATCTCAAAGTTGAATTTGATCTCGAATGTGAATTTGATTTCGAAGTTGAATTTGATCTCGAAGTTGAATTTGATCTCGAATGTGACTTTGATCATGAAGTTGAGTTTGATTTCAAAGTTGAATTTGATCTCGAAGTTGACTTTGATCTAGAAGTTGAGTTTGAACTCGGAATTGACTTTGATCTCGAAGTTGAGTTTGATCTCGAAGTTGAGTTTGAACTCGAAGTTGAGTTTGATCTCGAAGTTGAGTTTGAACTCGAAGTTGAATTTGATCTCACCTTATCATACGTTTGATAAAACTAGGAACCGTGAACACTTTCAGAGGTTTCCAAGAAAATTTCCGCCGTCAAATTTATTGAATAATGATTATTAGAATGTACAGGGCGACGTGAGGGGAAAAATTCGCCATTTTCTGGAATTCCGGCGAAGAAAAATTATTCAATTAATGGTATTCCAATAGTGGTTCCTCGACGGATCATCATCATCATCATTGGAGTGATGGCCATCAACGAAACCGATCCTCGCGGCCTCGCCCAGGGTCGCCCTCGACCGTTACTCCAGTGCTCCAACCTGTGCTCCACATTCCAACAGTCGTCGACTCTCCTTCCACTGTATTGTTGACGACAAAAAGTTGGAAAAAAGGCGGAGGACGATTTTTTTAAGAAGGAAAAACTCATAACTCCGAATCCATCAATATACCGTTAAGTGTTACCGACTTTAAACGAATTCAATGCATAACCAATGGTGCGTATATAACACACAATACTTCCATATTTTGGAACGTAAAATTGTGACACAATTTGATCATATTTTGACTAGTTTTAAGGGTGTTTAGGTCAAAAATATCAAAAAATTCACTATTAAAATTTCAAAATTCGCCCAAAATCAAAAAACGCCAGTTTTTCGGAACATAAAAAATATCCACATATTCTGCAAGGTAAAACAAAGATTTTAAGACCAAGAACGCTCAAATCGGTTCATTTTTGTGACCGGAAAAAAATAAAATAGAAAACACTAAAAATGCAAATATATCGGAAGTACTGTGCGTTATCCGAATTTCGATTGAACAGGGTGTTAGGTCTTGCCGAGACAAACATTTCAGTTCAAGGAATTTGAAAAAAGGTTAAGAAATGAGGGAGTTATGGCCATTTTTGTAAATGACCACAGACGGACAGACGGACACACGGACAGACGGACACACATACACCTGTTCAGGAAGTGATTCTGAGTAAATGTGTATAAGAAAAAGTTTTTTCTGAAGCTCCGTTCCGATTCTCGATTTTAGGACGATTCCAATACTTCCATTTACTCTTTAAATATGGAAGTAATTAGATGAAACGAGAGTACTTTTAGCAAGGGGGTTCGTTGTTTTATTTAGGTATTTTTACTTTCAAAAATGTTCATCTTTTGAATGCCTAGAATACAAAATCGCAAAATAACCTCAGGAAAGTAATGCATCTCTAGCGGGAATGCAGGCGGCACGTCTTCGGGAAAATATGGCACCAAATCCTTGGCTCGAATATTTTAAAACATCCTGAAAAATTGGATAAAACGAGAATAGGTACCTACTTTTAACAATTTAACAATTTGAAGTTGTTTTGTTTTTTTTTTCAAAAATTTTCATCTCTCGAGTGCCTGGGATAAAAAATCGCAGAAAAATCCTAGGAAAGTAATGCATCTCTAGCGAGAATGCAGGCGGCACGTCATCGGGAGCTTCGCCCGAAGAAAGGAAGGGAGATCCTGAGGAGCCTAAGGAAGGGCCTAAGTGGGTCACAGTATAAAAGCTAAGAGCGCCCCCAGCCCCTAACCCACTCAAGTGCCATCGTCGAGTGTCAGTGCTTATTTTTCCCGTATTTCAACAGACAGCTGAACAATTTGAAGGTGAAAATACACAGGTGAGGTGAAAATACACTTTCCGGCTTTTCGCATAATCAGTGATTACCGGTCGAATTTGTATTATTCGATTTTCCCATTATTTCGGGTACTTAGATCGAGAATTTCGGCCGAAGCCGGTTTTCCGATGTTTCTGACGTTTTTCGAGATTTTAGAATTTTCAAAAGCTCAGGGACGATGTTAATGAATCCCTGGCGACAGGCGAAGTGATAGTTCTCAGCCATTGTCTTAAAGGAAAGTTGACATTTTTTCGCAGGCCGGAGAAAGTTGCGCCAAGAGGTACGTGGCTTTGTCGATGGCGTATGACCGGTTTTTCAATACCGTTTCGAAAACGTTTCCTCCTCCGGCTCCAGGATAAATCCGGACAAAATCGTATAACTAATAATGCGAATAAAACCAAATAATTCGAAACAAATGCGAATAAATGAACAAAAAATGAATAAAAAATAAACGCGAATAAATCCAGACAAAATTTGTCTATTTAATATGTAATTTAATTTAATGTAATTTAATATCCAGCTCGATAAATTTCGGTGTGTTCCGACCAATAGGAGGTAGAAGATATAAAATAATGGGGAAATATAAATATTTAAATATGATAAAAAATATAATCGAGTGAAATTAGAGTAATTTGAGGTAGAAGATACAAAATAAAGGGGAAATATAAATATTTAAATATGATAAAATGTATATAAAGTATAATTGGGCAAAATGTATGATGCAATGGTTATTTTAAATAATCATAAAGTCACTTTAATATTTTTAACATATAATCAGTGTAGCTACACGTGGAATTTTCTGTTTTAGTTTGGTTAGGTGCCTAACAATTTATTGAAAACGTGAATTCTCCTGAAAAATATAACCATGTTTCCAACAACATGAAAAGCACACGCAAAACACAAACCACATAAACACACACAGCAGCGCATACAAAAACGCATAATCAAGAAAAAGCACATAAAAACATCTACCTACAAAAATGTGTATTGAAATTCGGGTTAAATTGATAGGTACATACCTAACAATGTCTTTGAAGTCCAATGTATACATTGGACTTCAACCTATATATAGGTTCACTAATTTTGTAGCTAAACTCAATAGGTAATGCAGAATTATGTCGGCTCCTTCACTCTCTATAAGTCAAAATTGGTTGGATTTTAGTGATTGAAATCCGGTTTAAAAACTGATTTTTGACATTAAAAAAAATTTTTTTTTGACTCGTTAAAATAAATTTTAAAATTCAAAAAAAATATTTTTGAGTAGGTTTTGGGCAGGTACATGACTCAAAAAATTGACAATTTTCTAAGCCTCTCCAGGATTAAGAAAAACGCAAAAAACCGATTTCACAGTTTTTGTTTTTCATAGCAAGGGCATTTTTTTGACGTGTTTTCTGGAATTTCCAGAACAATCGAACCACTCAGGACCCCCACCCTTTTCTTCGTTTTGAAAATAACCCGACCACGATGGCTCGTTTAACGGTGGCATTATGTACATTTTTATGCAGAGGACAGGGTAAAGATGCCATGTGAAAGTGGTAACTTCGGGGACACCCCCACCCGCCCTCGCCCTGGAGAAAGAAAGCTCTTCGGAATTTCATTAGGAGTGTGTTAGCTCGGTTAGCTATGACCCCCCCCCCCCCTACCTGACTCGAAGGGAAAACCGAACGATGAGAAAGTCAAGAAGACCGGGGGATATCACACATATCCGTCGAATAGGGAAAGGGTAAAAGGTAAAAGGTCGGTTATTTGGGAGTGCATCAAAAAATCACTTCCGCCAAAGCGTCGAAAATGAGAAGCGGGTCATACCGTCTAAGAACGTTCAGAATTGCAGAAGAATGATACAGAACGAATATCTGTATCAAACAAATGTGATTAACAATCGAATTGGAGAAACCTCGCTGAAATTGCTGAAAACTCAAAAAATCGTCAGTTGACCTCTCAGTGCATCTCTGCTAGCAATCGAAAGCTTAATTAAACAAAATTTGTAATTAAATTTTTAATTTGTTATTGAAACTTTAATATCGCAAAAAGTTGACCTGAGTTGACAATGCCAAAATTTCACATTTATTTAAAACGATGTATTTGAAAATCTCCCACATTATCGACCATCTGAAAGAAAAAGGAGAGAAAGGGATTTTCCGGTCTAGTTGTTTTCCAGTAGTGAGTTCATTTCCTCCAAGTCGTGACGAGTTTCTTTTCAAAATCGGTGACCCGACAAACCGTCGATTGGCTCATTGAACAATCGATCGAAATTCGAATATAAACCAGAGGTACATATATAACACCAAATACTTCCATATTTTGATGCGTAAAATTTTACAACACATTTTTTAACAATTTTAACACATGTATTTTTGCTACTTTTGAGGGTGTTCAGGTCAAAAATAGCAAAAAACTCATGAAATACCTATAAATTATAATATTTTATTGATTCATTTAATCATTGAAAAGATTAATGGATTTTGAATCTTTAGGAATATTCCAATCGATCATAGATATCGAATAAATGTTTCTTTGGGACCAAATCAAAACCAATAAAAATTATGAGTAGGTACCCACTTTTGTTACATTTCAATATCAATATTTGGGCCGGGAATAGTGAAACGTCAAACTGCAAAATTCTAAAAATTAAAAAACCGCGATTGCGCTTAAATTTTGAAAAATCAATCCTCTTCAATAATGTTAATGAACTATTTTGCTAAAATATGACCATTTTCAAAGAAAAATCCAAATAAATAGGAAAAGCCCAATTTTTTTTTTTTTTTTGACAAACCGAAAATTAGAATTTATACGTTTTTTTCCCTTCAAGTTCATGCCCTTTTCAAGTTCATACACATTACCGACCATTCAAATCTCCCTTGGTTATTCTTGAATGAAATGCTTGAAAGCAAAGAATACAAAATACTCGAATGGAAAAAATGCAGAAAATGATTTTTTTGGTTAATGTCAAAACTGTAGTACGTGTATGACAGACATGAAAAATCAAATTCCAAATTTTGCAAAAATAACCCGACAGTATAAAATCGCTTGGTTTTCCAAAATAAAATACCTAAACACCTGAAATTATTTGGGAAAGATGAGGAAGAAAATAGAAAATCATTAAATGATTCCAAATTCTGGAAAAGTAACCCGTTAATCAGGTAAACATAAATAAAAAAAAAAATGCCGACCGTAAGTTACGGTCCGTAACCTAATAAATTTGTGAAACTCTAAAAAAATTGGATAGGTGTATCCGTTAGGTAGGTAGGTAATTTATGTATAAATTAACTATCAAAAATAAATTTCGGTAGCAGATTGGGTAATCGATTTTCGACGTTTAACAGTGTACCTACCCGAGTCGGACCAGTAGTGCGAACAATTTGAATTTTCCACCCGAATACCTTCCTTTTTTTAAGAGTTCATAGAGTTTTTGAGTTTTTATTAACGAATCAAACTAAAGGATGAAATCATTTTTATTTACAATTATAAAATCGCACAATTCGACACGACTCGAAAAAAACTATTAATTTTTTTTCCGCAGAATTACCACCAGATTTGGTCAATTTCGAAAATGATTTATTTGTCAAATTTGCGGGGCAAGGCCGCATCGGCGGCGGAAGTCGGCGCCGACGCTGGCGGCGGAAAACGATCGCTTTTAGGCGCCCGTCCGCCTGACCGTAGGTGACTCGAGTTTATCTATCGGATAAGGAGGGAGCGGCCGTGATTTGGGTTGCCCCGTTACTCGCCCTACTGGTCGCCTCCTCAGGAACTCTCTCCGAACTTCGGCTCGTCCCCCCGCCGCCCGAAAGTTCCACTTGTCCGAAGTCGGTAGAACTTTACTAGGTCATCGGCGGATTCTTTTTCTTCCCGCATTACGAATGTCAGAAAGAGAATTCGACCGAAAGAACGTGACCGGCGGATGTGTGACAGTTGACAGTGGACAATGTCCTAGGATTCAGTGTCCGACCCGCTGACCAAGTTTGTCAATTTGACAGAGCGCGGCAGCCTGCAGTTGTCAATCATGCTCTACGAGAACAATTGATAAACGTAAAACGCTTATAAAATATTGAAAACGTTCTAATTTTGAGCTTGACGGGTTATCAAATAATTGTTGCTAAATTGATGTTGAATATCTTGAAGGTACACCTGCTATGCAGGCTAATTTACCTGAATGAATTAAAAAAAAAAAAGGTTGTATCTCTCTAGAGAATATTTAGCGCTTTTCCGCGTCGCCATAAATCGATAAACCGTCAAGCCGGTCGAGCATTATATGAATCGGCTTAATTGATAATCACGTAAGAATCGGCGGCTATCAGATTTTACGACCTCGTCAACTTCAATTAGGGGGAATTTTCGATTACGAAAATGCCCGCCCGAGACTTCAGCCTACTTCGGCGGCGGACGTCCGCCGGTTTTAACGGGACGGCTCCGGGCGGGTTTCCATCTTCCGCGCCGATACCCGTTCCCGCCGCGTCTGTTCCTGAGAGAAATCGAACAAGGTCTCGGCTCTTGCGGTCGGCTCAGGGTCGGACCGCCGAAGTTCGTTCACCCGCCGAGCCGCCCTCGATATGACGTTCCACGACTTTTCGCGACTTCGGATCCCGGGGGACCTAAGGCCGGGGGACCTAAGGCTTAAGGCGAGATTCTGGCTAAAAGAGCCGCCGAAATCAATTTGAGCGAACCAAATTTTTTGTTGTGAACCATAGGGTCGTAAAATGAGATGTAAATCCCCGAAACATTTCTACTACATAGTAAAACTCAAACCAACACAAGGAACAAAACATTAAAAAACGTTGAGTTTCGATTTCATTTCAAATTTCAGTTTGAGTTTAAATTCGAGTTTCAGTTTGAGATTCAGCTTCAATTTGAATTTCGGTTTGAGTTTGATTTTCAATATCAGTTTGAGTTTCGATTTGGGTTTGAGTTTCATTTTGATTTTCAGTATCAGCTTCAGTTTGGGTTTAATTTTCAGTTTGAGCCAAAATTCGAGAATGAGTTCCACTTGGAGTTCGAGCTTCTGTTTGAGTTTCAGCTTTAGTTTGGATTTCAGCTCGAGTTTTAGTTTGAGTTTGAGCTTTAGTTTGAGTTTTAGTCCCTGTCCGAGCTCCCTTACTTCAATTATTTCTCAAAATTTTTTTCAAAACTTCTGCTGTTTCAAATGGAAGTTTCACGATGGCCTTTCACTAAGGAATTCCTTTCATCTTTAGAGGCCGTTCCTTAAAGATAACCCAGGGCTCGTATACTTGCAGCCACGCCCAGCTCTAGGGAGCAATTTTTTTCATAATTTTACCTTGCTTTCCATTTCGATGATGGCATTATAAAAAATCGCAATGATACATCATCGTACTAACTTTCCTTTCAATTCGCTCCTTTCTTCGATTAACGACTTTTTCAAGATTAACAACAGCAAAGCCGGAATTTCTAATTTGCTGCGTAAAAACGAAATATTTTCCATTCGAGTTGGAGGGCAATTTTATCAATTTTTACTTCCATATTTACAGAGTAAGTGGAAGTATTGCAATCGTCCTAAAATCATTAAGAATCACTTCCACAACAAGTGTCTATGTGTCGGTCTGTGGTCATTTACAAAAATGGCCATAACTCCCTCAATTCTCAACCTTTTTTCAAATTTCTTGAACTGAAATGTTCGTCTCGGCAAGACCTATCGCCCCGTTTAATCGGAATTTGAATTACTCACTGTACTTCCGACATATTCGCATTTTTGTTATTTTCTATTTTATTTTTTTCCGGCCACAAAAATGAACCGATTTGAGCGTTCTTGGTCTTAAAATCTTTCTTTTACCTTACAGAATAAGTGGATATTTTTTATATTCCGATAACTTTGCATTTTTTTCATTTTAGGCGAGTTTTAAAATTTGCATAGTGAGTTTTTTGATATTTTAGGCCTAAAAGCAGTCAAAATATGATCAAATTGTATCAAAAATGTGCGTATCAAAATATGGAAGTATCATATATCACCTGGTTTAAGATCAATGGCTCAAACAGCAAAACCGGTGTTTCTAATTCGCTGCGTAAAAACGAAATATTTCTCCTTCGATTTGAAGGGTAATTTTACCAATTTTTTTCACACCAGTATAAAAAACTATGGTTCGTTGACCGAGAACTTGACATCTCATCATTTATCTTGACGGTCACGACGTCCATTTTGTATGCCATTTTTTCGGTCGGCAAACGTCTGACACGCTCGCCGGTCCTTTGTGTCCGCTGGAAATGAGACCGCCCCGTCTAAGGACCGTTCGCTTTCAAGTTAATTTTCCATGAAAAAGAAAGGTGAAAGTCTATCGAATAGTCGACGGTTTTGTCATCCTTTTTCCACGGATTTTCGCTGTTTCACTTCCGGCCGAAATTCCGGCGGTTTTAACGTTTTCAAGGTTAAGGCGAAGGAGCCACGGTTCAGTAAATACGCCCGTGACTCGGAATGAGACCTCTGAGCTGATTTTTTATCTATTTCTAGCAACTGAAGAATTGGGGGGTTGCAATTTTTCATCAAATCGATGGAAATCATCGCTCGAGTGCTTCATTTCGAAATACAGGGTGTCCCCAACCCCTCGTAAAAGAAGTTGGGTGAAAACAGACACAAAACGGAACAAAACGCCGCCAACCGCATTCATTTATCTCAACCCGTTTCCGAGATACGATTTTTTAAAGTTTTTTCTTCAGAAAAACCATACTTCGCATCATAAAAACCCGAATTTCTCCGCTTTTAAACCACCTTTCTTAACTTTTGAGGACATTTTTGAACTCAGCGTTAAATTTCCTATACGCCTAAGGTATAATCGTTATCAAACAATAACTCCTATATACCACAACTGCGGTTCAAACGTCAAAAATCGAAAAAATTTTTTTTTTTAGAAAATACTTGTACGTTAATTGTATTTCAAACGAGCTAGAAACCGTCAAATTTCAGAAAAACTTGCCCCATTAATCGGCTATTGTACGATATGGTCGATTTTGCGATTTACTTTCGATTTCAGGGGTAAAATCGAGTTGGAGTGCTTAAATAACAGTAGGTAAGGAAGGCAGAGCGGGCGAAAGCGCTCGGCGTTCTGGTAACGGCTAATAATATCATTACGGAAGATATCATACGATTTTTGACAACTTTGCTTCACTCGAGAAAACACGAAAACGCTTATTTTAGGCATGTTGTTACTGAAAGTAGCCAATGTTGTTTATCGACTCGAATTTCTCCATGAAATCGAAAGATAATCGCAAAATCGAAGGTATCAATAAAGAGCTGATTGAATGAGAAGGTTTGACGGTAATTTGACTGCATCTAGCACGATTTCTCGAAATCGCAGACGAGCATTTTCAGAAAGAAATATTTTTTCGATTTTTGACGTTCGAACCGCAATTGCGGTACATAGGAGTTTGTTTTTTGTTACGATTATAACCTTGGCTTATATGAAATTTAACGCCGAATCCAAAAATGTTCTCAAAAGTTAGTTCAAGTGGGTTCGAATTAGAGAAATATGGGTTTTTACGATGTCGAATCTGGTTTGTCTGGAAAAAACTTTAAAAAATTGTAACTTCGGAAAGAGTTGAGATACAGAAATGCTTTTTGGCGGCGTTTTGTCCCATTTCCGGTCTAGTTTCACCCAATTTTTTCACAGTTTGGGACGACTTGTATTATGATTAAGAATCGCTGACTTATAACTGCAGTCACATAATGCGCGCCATTGTTCGAGGGCGCAGTCCCAGAAAACATGAGGGCAGCATCCTGTTATCTCGACATACGCCCTCGAAACCTTTCGTCGTCGTATCCTGGAGGCTTCCGTCACTCCATTTTCCCAATAGAGGTCGCGCATAACCCGCTTATGCAACCCTTGAGTGAATGACGTCATATTTTGAGTCATGTTCGTGGGTCAGGTTGAACTTAGAGCCGACACCTACGCGGACGATGCGAACCTTTCGATTTTTTTGTGCTTTTTTTACCGTCCTTTAGAAGAGAGTCAGGTATACATTTTTGGAGTTTCCATCTAAATATATCGCTAACAATGAGGAACATGCATGAAAAAAATAAACTGTTTTTTCGCCATAATATTCCTTGTTAGGCTTCGAAAATGGTGTTATGGTGGATGACGGTTCGGAAAAAAGGTAATTAAAAGAGGAGGGAGGCTTAGTGAAAATCGCAGATTTGAAGTCGAGCGGGAAAATGGCCAGCCGCAAGGTTACACAAAGTTACACTTTTTCCCGTGAACACCAGTGCAACCTCATCCGAGTTCATGTGTGTATGCTGTGATAGGACGGAGATAACGGATTTTTTGCCGTTACGTTAAGAAACTACGTGCAGGGCACTTTTCATTAGCGTTTTTCACCCGGAAAAATGTTGTTTTTTCGTTGTAGACCATCACTACATCATTTTCGCATCCTAAACAGCATCATTCTGGCGGAAAAAATGGATTTTGTTTTTCATGCATGTTCCTCAATGAGGAACAATTTACATGAGAGGAAAAATTTATACATCGCTCAGAATCACTTCCCGAACAAGTGTCTGTGTGTCCGTCTGTGGTAATTTACAAAAATGGGCATAGCTCCCTCAATTCTCAACCTTTTTTCAAATTTCTTGAACTGCAATGTTCGTCTCGGCACGACCTAACACCCTGTTTAATCGGAATTTGAATAACTCACAGCGCTTCCGACATATTTGCATTTTTAGTATTTTCTATTTTATTTTTTTCCGGCCACAAAAATCAACCGATTTGAGCGTTCTTGGTCTTAAAATCTTCCTTTTACCTTGCAGAATACGTGGATATTTTGTACACTCTGATAACTTGGCGTATTCTTATGTAGGGCGCATTTTAAAATTTGCATAGTGAGTTTTTCTATATTTTTGACCAAAACACCCTCCAAAGCAGTCAAAATATGATAAAATTGTATCACACTTTCACGTTTCAAAATATGGAAGTATTGTGTGTTACCATTGTTTATTGTAAATAAATCCGGACCCCGCCCATCCTCGAGTTCAATACCCCGCCATTGCGCAACTCCAAATCGACCGGAGGAATGCGGCGTCAATTTGGCCGGCTGCGAGTCGTCCAGTCTGCGGGATCCGATGAATCACCTCGTGAATCATAAAGGCGAGGGATTTTTTCTACAAAAAACTACCCGGCGAAGAACGAAGAGAAATTTTCTTCAGGCGAATCTCACTCGGTCCTGCGAGAAAGTTCTCGGCTGCGGCTCCGACAGGATTTCCAATTCCGTTATGTCAGTCCGCCAAGAGGGAATGACTCTCTCCCCGACGGCCGACCGTAGGACCATTTCGGTCGATATTGAATCCGATCGATAATCGGATCAGTTCTGGCGAGTAAAGACCGGAAAAATCGATTACGACGCGAAAATTCGACCACTTTCGATCGGGAAGAAGGGAAACTGTGAAATTCTGAATCTCTCAAGGGCAGCAGGGCACGCCCGGGGCAACCTCCCCTGCTGGCCCATGAGTGACCCTTGGAACGATGGTTTTCGGCTACGATCTTGGGAGGATTTTCGACAGACGACTCTCGAAACACCAAATTCATAATAATGTTCCTCTTTCAGTTTTACAAAAAATTAAAATGACGGAGTGATTTCATGACGGGTTTACGATGGATTTTCGCCATGGAAGACTTCAGGATACCCATGAAAATTGTAGGGATTTCACGAAGATTTAGAATCCGCCTCTTTCGGTTTTTTTCTCGAGATATAAGCGAAAAGCCCAAAAAACGATCGAAATTCCCTAAAAAAAACCGCAATAGGTATCTCAGCTAGTAATGGACCAAAAAAACTGAACAAACCCATCAAATTGTAGGGGATTTAAAATGCCATTAGGAAAACTTTCTGTGCCACATCCTAAAAATAGCCAATCAGATCGAAAACGCCAAAAACACAAAACTCCTTTTGCAAAACGTCGATTTTCAGCAGTTGACCGTCGAAAAAATAAAAAAAATTCACGATACGAAAATACGGGAAATTCCGATGCCAAAATCTCTTTTTCTCTCATATTCCGATGAAAATTTTCCAGCCGTTCGGAAGCACGAAAAATTCGATCGGGATTTTCCCCTGTTTCAGTTTTTGGCGATTTTCGGAGGGTTCTTATCAAAGAATTTGGATTTTCGGGGGCTAGTCCGATTCCTAGGAGTCTGTCGAACATGTTTCACAAACCGACTGCATTTCAAGTCAAAAAGTGCATTCAGAACTGATTTTTCTAATTAATCAAAAAATATATGGATGCCACAGCTATAGGTCCCGAATATAAAAATGTTGGTGCGTAGATAAAACACAATACTTCCATATCTTGGAACGTAAAAATGTGACACAATTTGATCATATTTTGACTGTGTTTAAGAAGGTGTTAAGGTAAAAATGAACAAAAAATTCACTATTCAAATTTTGAAATTCGCCCCAAAAAAAATACGCCGAATTATTGGAGTGTAAAAAATATCCACATATTCTGCAAGGTAAAACAAAGATTTTAAGACCAAGAACGCTCAAATCGGTTCATTTTTGTGGCCGGAAAAAAATAAAATGGAAAAAATCTAAAAATGCAAATATATCGGAAGTACTGTGAGCTATTCAAATTTCGATTAAACATCGCGCTAGGTCTAGCCGAGACAAACATTTCAGTTCAAGAAATTTGAAAAAAGGTCGAGAATTGAGGGAGCTACGGCCATTTTTGTAAATCCAGTTCGGAAAGTTCATTCTGTTTGGGAAGCTCCGTTTCGATTCTTGATTTTAGGACGATTACAATACTTCCATTTGCTCTGTAAATATGGAAGTAAAAATTGAATTTAAACCAGTGGTGCGTAGATAACACACAATACTTCCATATTTTGAAACGTAAAATTGTGACACAATTTGATCATATTTTGACTGCTTTTGAAAGTGTTTAGGTCAAAAATATCAAAAAATTCAGTATTCAAATTTCAAAATTCGCCCAAAATGAAAAAACGCCACATTTTCGGAATGTAAAAAATATCCACATATTCTGCAAGGTAAAACGAAGATTTTAAGACCAAGAACGCTCAAATCGGTTCATTTTTGTGGCCGGAAAAAAATAAAATGGAAAACACTAAAAATGCAAATATATCGGAAGTACTGTGAGCTATTCAAATTTCGATTAAACAGGGTGCTAGGTCTTGCCGAGACAAACATTTCAGTTCAAGAAATTTGAAAAAAGGTTGAGAAATGAGGGAGTTATGGCCATTTTTGTAAATGACCACAGACGGACAGACGGACAGACGGACACACGGACACACGGACACACAGACACTTGTTCAGGAAGTGATTCTGAGTAAATGTGTATAAGAAAAAGTTTTTTCTGAAGCACCGTTTCGATTCTTGATTTTAGGACGATTACAATACTTCCATTTACTCTGTAAATATGGAAGTAAAAATTGAATTTAAAAAAATCGTTTCAATTTTTATTGAAATGTGAAAGAAAGTGACCTTCAACCAACCTGTTGTTTTGGATTTTTTTTTCAAATTTTAAAGCTCAGAAAATACTAACTATTCACGCTGTTCTACATCAATATCGTCGGATTCTGTTGCAGAAACCCGGAAAAATGAAGACCCGGCAAATTTTAGGCTGGAGTTTAGTGTGCTTGATATCGACGAGCGCGCTGCTCCCGGCGTACGCCTATCCCAGTGTTGCCATACAAGGCCCTAACGACGACACTCAACAACAGTACGATGACGCGAGGAAATTCGCGGAAAAGCCGAATTCGATAAAGAAAATTCAAGCTCTCGAAGACCGAAACGACCTGGACGACCTGTCTACCAACAACATTACGGTGAGGCAATTGTCGAATAAAATCTCGAAAAAGCTGTCTTCTATCGCTCTAACGAAATATTTCTTAACGGCTTTTGGATTTCTGCTTTGTAACATTTTTCGTAAAAATAAGGAGCGCAATGAATAACAATCTTCAAATTGGTAGAAACTATAGGTACAGCATTTTTCCCTGGTGACACCTCTACTCTGAGATTTGAGACGCCTCGAAAATGAAAATAATTTTATTTGCTCCTAAATTCGAAGCAGTACCTCTACCGAACTCAAATATACCAAAAATTTCAAATGCTTTTATAGGTATACCTAAATAATGACATAGGCACCAGAATTCCGTAGGCTATATTTCTCGCATCACCATAAATCTGCAACTTTTTAAAAATAATATTAGCTTCGTTCCAGAATTGATAAGCTGGAACGAACCTTGAGTAAGGTCGGGTTTATCAATTTATTTAAAGCTAGATTTATCCAATGACGCTTGCATTACTTAATTTCCAAGAAATTTTCGGTATGACCGTTAATGAGAATATGTCATAGGTGAAATGTAGAAATGTTTAAAATCTAGCTATAAAAAAATTGAAAATCCTTCACTAAATGACGCTGTATCTAAGCAAACAATACTTGTTACAGGGATTCAGAGGGGTAAGTAGCAAATATTTCCAAAATCAGAGGTGCACATTTCACTATTTCACTCACCCACAGTCCCTTATACTACGGATTGAATTACAAAAATGATCCTAAATCGCTCCATAGCCACTGCATGAAATGCATGATCGTTATTATAACACGTTTGAATAAAATTTATTCGCAATTAACGCGATTTTTCGGCCCCGCGAACCAAGGCCGAAAAATCAATACCTTAATTATGTCATGCAATAACAACTAGGAACAGATTTTCAACAAAATTCTGGGGTGGCAGTTGTCAAAAAGCTGGTAGAGGTTCGGGAGCCAGTTGACAACAGATTGGTAGAATTTTGCGAGGAGATTTTGACTTACAGGGAACGAAAACGGTGGAGAAACCTTCAAGGAATCCAACGAGCTCAAAAAATTCAAAATCGGTACTCTCTCGAATCGGCAAAAACGTGAAAAAGGAGAAATCGCATTAAGAAATTCGAGCCAAACCGATTTGAAAACAAAATTTTTCGGAAAAAGCTCCTTTCCTATGGTAATTCAAGCGAGAAACCCGAGAAACATATTCCGAAAATTCTAAACCCACGGCATCACCGTCGAAATTGAGTTTTTGCGTTTTTCCAAAAATATACCCTACTTATGCCAAATTGGACCCCTTCACCTTTTCCGATTGTTTTTACGGACGCGTACTGCGGACGGACAAAAAAATTGTATGGCAGATTGGTGTTCTAGACCCTTTGAAACGTGAAAGAAAAAATTTTAAGGAGGAGTTGTAAAACAATTTTGCTCGACCGATTACATAGGTTCTGGAAATAATGTACCAATATTTCTGGAAATAATGCACCAAAATGGATAGTAGAATACGTCTGGCAACCCTTGTGACAGTCGCATTAGCCCATACACTATCCGATTGCTGGTGGAAGGGGTAGAAAATGCATTTCTGTGATTGGTCGAGGTGGCGTCGGCGCTGGACGCAATAAATTTGAATGAGGTTTCCAAATGATGGCAATATGGATTCATACGAAACTCTAATCAGATTTTTATTCTCGCCAAAATCCCAGTACTAGCAACGAAAAATAAAAGTGCGTACGAGACGAATTAACGTTTACGTACTAACGAGGCGCCATCAACTGGGAAGTAGGCGCTTTTGTTTCGCAGACGAGAAGTCGAGAAGTTTTATCGACGAAATTATAATCGCAGCTTTCCACGCTTTCTCCCCTTGATCACTTTTTCATTCGAACCGGGCCAGAAGAGAGTCTGCGCCTGCGCAATCGACATATTTTACCACTGCTAATCAACTTAGCAACGGTTTTCACGCTTTGTTGAAGGAAGAAAGTAGCGATTGCTGATCGTGACAATGATTTTCGGCAGTCGGAACCGAAAACCGAAACAATTCAGGAACAATACGCCTGTTTGTTATGGGAATTGGTATAAGACAAATGCGAGAGACAATTTTTTACGGAGGGTAATCTGGCGACGCGACAGTGAAGTTTCTTTTCTGCTTATCGCTTTCGCCATCAATGTCCTCTTCAGGGGCTATCCTGAGCAAAATGGTTAGAGGTCTGGGACAGCCTCCATAAGCCTTGGTAATTTCGACATGGAAATTGATCGGTAATTTTTCCAAGAAACAAGGTTCCGTAGATGAATTATATCGATGCAGGTGCGCATAAGTGAACATAAGATCAGGCAATCAGGGTCTGATGGGGAGGGGAACGGTCTGACGTCTGATACGTCTTGGGATTTTTAAGCCATAAAAATGCTGGGGAAACGATAAAAATCACTCCTCAAATCATATACTTCTTAAAGAAATCAAAAACCCCCCTTCAGATGAGTCAGGGATCCTGAGCTTTCTCTACATGCCATTCATGAAACCATTCATTACCAATTTTCAGGACGGAGGATTCTCATGGAGCAACATGATCGCCATGTTCATGCAAATGCTGTTCAACCCTGCAGGCAGCCATAGCGGGCCGACTAAATCCGACAGTCTCGACACAGACCAGGTACGAGATGGGATAATTTTTTGCTAACACGAAGTTCCCGTAACGCCAAATTTCATGTTCTCATGTCAACATCTAAAGATTGGCGCAAAAGAAAACCGAAATGAAATCCATAATTTTTTTAAGATTTGTCCCAGGCTTTTTCATGTGGAATCGGTTTTTTGCACTTTTCTCCGTCCTGGAGAGGCTTAGAAAAAAATACCAATGTTTCGTCATGGACCTACCCAAACAATTCTTTTTGAATTTTAAAATTTTTTTAAAGCGTAAAAAAATTTTTAGTTTAACCCCTCGAGTTTGAGCCCCTAGTGATAGTTGAGTAAAACATGAAAATACTGAAATATTTTTATTTTGCTAAAAATGCAGTTGTTAGGTAAACCAAGTTTTTTTGGTAAATCCTCATTTTGAGGCCAATCTCCTAGCTCAATTTAGCATCTTTGGTAATTTCGGCTAGTGGAAAAAAGTATCAACGGCATCTATACTTTATATTTTCCTCTAACAAAGAAATTGTTGGTAAAATTGACCCTAGAAAAAATCAATTTTTCAGCCGATTTGTAAACCTTTTTTCGCAGAATATCGCCCCCTACAATTCTCCCTGGACCAACCTTCTCACTGTCGGACTGAAAATCCTCTCAGCTTTCCTCGGAGGCGGCGGCGCTGGCGGTGACGGAATCGACAAAGTCGACAACTCTTCGCCCATGCAGGTGAGTCAGTTGTGGAAATTGAATAATTCAGCAAAAAAAAATCGCCTTCGTAGTTTAGCTAAATGCGAGCCAATCGCTATGATACTAAAAACGTCATCAGTCTTATACAGGGTGTAAATATGCCACCGCCTAGGGATCGATTCTACAACTAGTTTCCAACAAAAATTATTCGATAAATAAAAAAAATAATAATAAAATATCACCCAGTAAATTTGAACGCCAGTTTTTCTTGAATAACGTCGATTTTCATAGAAAAATCCACGTTTTTTCGCATTCAAGCGGGATTTTTTCTACTAAATTTTGGTGTAAGAGCAATTTCGACTGTACCGTTAGAAAGGTGAAATCTAGGCGCATTTTTTAGGACTACAGGCTAAATTCAACCAGCACGATTGTATTAAGCACGCGGAGTTGAACAAAACGGAGATTTTCAAGATTCGACCAACTTCACTTTTCCGACCAATTGTTAACCGATTGAACCATCTCAAAAAATTTGTTTGGTACTGTAGGGTGATTGGAATTTTATCGCTCTTTCCAACGATATAGTTGAAATTGAATTTTCTCGGCAAATTCAGGATGTTAAGACCGTTTTAGTGAATTAAGATCAAATTCACGGAAAAAATCTTGAAAGTAAAAAAATTGGCATTTAGAAGCGAGTAAAAAAGAATTTTTATTGAATAATTTTTGTTGGAAATTAGTTGTAGAATCGATCCCTAGCCGGTGGATATTCCTCAGGTTAACACCCTGTATACCTAAGAGGTTTCATGACGATACTAAAAACGTCATCAGTCGTATAAACCTGAAAGGTATCATCCTGGCTATATTCATACCCGGGATTCGATTGGCTCGCATAAGTAGTGCATGCACAGTAAGCAACGGATCACAATTGTATATAAACTGTACAAAGAATTAGCATTTTCATTGGTAAAGGACTCTAGCTGCCGTTAGACTTATTCTGTAATGTAGAACGGTACCTATCTACTTTATTTCATACTTGACCTTACATAGCCCCTGCCTAACTGCTATACCCGTTTACCTCACTGACCAGTAGGTATATGAACTAATTTATTAAAGCGTACTTGCAAGGTGCTGCGATAAAAGCTACGAAAAGAGCTGAGACATTGAACAGTACTAGTGAAATTACTATACCGAACTACCGTACTAGTGTGAAATAAACTAGTGAAAACTAATGAAAGTAAAATACAGTACTAGTGAAAATACAATAGCAGTACTCGGGGGGGGGGGATATTTCTACTATTCAAAAATGGCAAACTACATTATCCTAGACTTCTTGTAGGTGGTGACTGAGATACCTCGAATTTTCCCCATAATTTTTACTAAATATCTCCCAAGCGCTTTCGCCGCTCTTGGCCTCTTCATATGCAGTATGCTGGAGAACACAGGAGTGGAAAAGCCGCTGAGATCGCCCAGAGGGTCGTCATTATTAACAAATTCAACAAAAACTTAAAAAAAGATGAAGTTTTAATGTCATGTGCAGTTAATTGGCCAAATAATGAAACGAGAAACGTTTTTTATATCTCATTGCGGGGGTGAGAGAGAGCGCGATAGTTTATCTTACTCTTCTCATTTTTATTCATCCGACTTTCGCCCGATTGGGCCTCTTCCGGGATTGGTGAATTTCTTAACGATGAAAGCATCATCCTAAGGGTTTTTGTCAGGTTTTTCTTGACTTTAGTTGAAAAAAATATTTATATACGCGTTTATATACCCATCCTAACCAGCATTCATACATCGGATCATACCTAACTGATTTTACACGCGACCACCCTGGATTTCCCAAGAAATAGAAAATTTCTTGGATAACAAGTAAGCACCTAATAAGAATGATGGGACCGAGTCGATGTATCTCTGTCACCCTCGACACCAAAGTCTTTGTTACTAAAAAACGATTTTTCGAGAAAAATAACGATTTTTTGGAAAAATCTTCCAACAAAGCCGTTGACGAAAAATCTTACAAAATGACTTGCTCTGGGGCAAAAGATGCGAAACGGCAAAATTGATATTCCTCGTTTGTATATAACTGTAAACAACCTTGCAAACTGTGCATCCACTACCTTCTGGCTTTTTTCTCTTCATGTGCATTATTCACTTTTTGAAGCCTTCAAGCCCTCAAATTTGTAATGTCAAGTCCCAAATCGAAAAGATATCGGCCGAATCATTACATAGTATCAAACTATTTGGCTTTGGAAAAAACCCTTGACATTCAATTAATCAATTGACAAAAATTGAAAATCAAAAATTTTCATAATAAAAATAAAAATATGAAAATGAAAAAATATTTAATATCAAAATTAGAAACTTTTTATAACGAAAAAGGAAAATAAAAAGATATTTAATAGGTATCAAAATCAGAAAATTTTTGAAAAACCCATCCGCTGGAAATTATTATAGCAATCTCAAGACAAATCGATAGAAAAATTGAACGCGACAAATAAAGCGATGATTTATCAGGAGCCCCATCAACTGGTATCGGATTTTTCTAATTTGCAATCGTATCAATGCGTCATTGTCACCATGGAAACAAAAAATCATCATGCGAGCCCATAAAAATGATGACTTCCTCGAAATTCGTTAATTTATTCTCGAGCGCTTTCGGCGGTACGGCCCTCTTCATGCGAGCTTCGCATAGATGACATCCCTGGGCGACCGGACCGCAGGCGGGCAACGACAGCAGGCCACCTCCGGCACGCTTAATTGTCGGAAGGGTAACAGAAACACTTCGGAAATAGCTCCTGATGAGGGCCGTACGATCGAAAGCGCTCAAATAAGCTGCGTCAAGAGGAAGTCGTCACCATTCTCTTGCCCTCGACTCGCACAAAACAACAGCAAAAACGATCACTAAAAAAAATCGATTTTTCGAGTTAAAAAAACCGCTCTCTTTACTCGGATCATACGCTTGCACTTGGCACTATCGCTTTCCTTTAGAACGCAAAATCGCCCATTTTCAAAATGAGATGAGCAAGTAGCAGTAGTCGGGACATATTTGCTAAGCTTTTTGGATCGGCTGGTACAGGGTGTCTTGGCTGCTGTATTATCCGCCTTCCTCGGCAACAGGGATCCTGACCAAGTGGCAACTATGGCCAAACAAGCTGGTGAAGTGAGTGATTTGATCGAATTGTACAGAATAATCCACCGACGCTGAAGGCTGGTTTATTGATATTTCATTTGTGCCAACATCTGGAAGAATTTGAGCAAGATTTTTCTATTGAACATTTCACTTCTATTTTATTCAGAAATGGTCATTTTGGCGTATTATTCAATAATTAAAAATAATAAATCGACTAAAATCGACCCCTCTACAAATGTTATAGTTTACGTTTCAAAGTACCACACGAAATCCAAAAATCGAATAAACAAATTCTGCCTCTCCCCCGTAGTACGTTGACAAATTGTAAATGTTCAAGAAAAATTTGATCATAGACTCGGGCATACCTTCAGGTCTCCAAGTTTTGAAAAATATGCAGAAACAAGCGAAAATATCTAGCGCCATGTATCCCCATTACCCCTAATTACGTACAGATTTTCGGAATCTGGTTCGATTAAGACACTTTGAATTTTTTTTTAATTTTCACGATTTTTCATTGCTGAAGGGCAATTAGAGCTGCATAATCGTGAATGAAACCCTAATGTAGTGATTTGCAGAGTTTTATTTGGGCAAAGTAAATTTATCAATAAACCAGCTCAAAGGTATGCATGTGATTTTCCCAATTTTGGGATGTCAGAGTTTGCCTATGGCTCCTCTGTCTGCTGTAAGATTATCTCATCATTATAGTAAGGTAAACGGAAGTAAACGAATTATTCAATGAAAAATAACGCCTTTTATTTAAAATGTCAAATGTACACGGATACAACGAGGAATTATTTATTCAATTTTATTGCCACTGCATTGATGAACAGCTGAAAAGAGATGGATTACACGATAACAGGAAATATCCTTACGAAAATGCCTAGGAAGTCGAATTGAAAAAGATTCATTTGGCAAACGATTCCTAGAAAAATGTGGCCATAAAACATGAAAATGATGAGAAAATTGCATAACATGATATTCATCGAGTGAATGATACGGTATGAGTCATTTTCGAAAATATAGGCGTGAAAATTTTCATGAAAAAATGCGGTCATCAAGAAGAAACTGATGAATCGGCTTTGAAAAAAATCATCCAACATTTTTACTGTCTCCAGTTCATCAACATCGTAGTCAACCTTCTGGACGCCTTGAAGACCTCATTTTCGCACCGCTCACTCGCCGCCAGGTCCATCGGCAAGAAAGACTCCGTCTCGGAAGCTGCCATGGCCAGTCTTTCCGTTTTCAAGGTGAAAAAGTTAATTTTTTTATTCGAAAAAATTTACGACGTTGTCATTTGACGATCCCAAGCGCTTTCGACATTCTTGGCCTCTTCGGAGAGCTGCAGCGGTATCTTCATATTACTCCGAATTCTACCTCGACCAGACAAGTCCCCTGTAGAGGCCAATAATGGCGAAAGCGCTGGGAAGATTGTCAAAAAAGACGAGACAACGTCGATTATCGGGTCTCAACCTCAACATACGAAATAGATTTCCCTCTACTGCCTTCATCAATAAATTCGGTAAATTTCGCAGGGCTACATGAAGACGATGAAGACGTCCGACGAGAATTGCATGCTGCGGTACATGTGCGAGGCGAACCGCGAATGCGCCACCGACACCAACGGCTCGTCTTCCATCTACTGCCAACTTGGAACGTAAGTTTACAAACTGGGTCAATTGGAGGGAATCAATATGCAGAAATCCGGAAAATACCTGATAAGATAGTTAACCGGTAGTCGGCGGGAAAAAGGAGGAAGCGGAAATAAAAAGAATGGAGGCGCAACAGCACACCCGACGAGATTGGGTTTTATGCCAACTCCACCTCAACCAATCAAATTGCTTGGCCAGGATGCAAGAATATGGGGCTTCTGGTACTCTTTTCCGAAAGAGCCACTGGAACGCAAGTCTCTCCTGCTGGATTCGAGTTCAAGCGCATGAAAGATTAATGAAACCATGATTCAGACGAAATCCGATTGGTTCAGTGGCGAAAACAACCCTAATTTCCTAACACGAGTAGGGGTAAAATGGGGCTTTCAAGTATCGGTTCATATCAGCAACGTCACCCCCCCCCCAGCGTCGACGCCCCTCCCACCCCTTCAGGCAAGTGGGATCTCTGACGTCATGCGTTGGGGTAAGGAGCATCTACACTGGGGGGGGGGGTGAAGTTGGTGATAAGAACAGATACTTCAAAGCCCCATTTCACCCCAACTCGGGTTAGGAAATTAGGGCTGTTTTTGCTGTTGAAGAATCGTATTTTGTTAGAATCAATTGGTTCTTTCATGCTTGAACTTGGGTCCAGCAAGAATCTCACGTTTAGCATGATCCCAGGGGTCTACTAGAAAAGAGCTCCAGAAGCCCGATATGTTTGATGCTATCTCTGAAGCGCAAAAAGCCCAAAACAGAGTAATTGTCGACCCTCGGAACCCCGAAAAACTTGAGGCCTTTGAGAGGAAAGCGCCCTGCGCACCTGGAGCCTCCATGACCCCCGCGTTCTGGAGGTATTCACTTGGATCGTCTAAAGGCGGGGTTCACAGTGGCATCTAACGGGCCGTTGAAGCAATTCAGAGGGCGGCTGGCTTCTGAAGCTCACGTTTGCGTTTCAGCATCGCCTCAAAGGCGGTTTGGAAGCTGATGCTCTTCTCACGTCTCTCGGCCCGCCAGCGAGAAGGCTGTTGCAAGGGCCGGTTCCACAATACAGACAGAGACAGCCTTTTGGCCGCTGGAGCTGTTGGCCCAAAAGGCATGAGTAGGGCATGAGTCAAATCCGCATTCAAACCGCCTGGAAGGCCATGGAAAGTCAAAGTGAGCATCGGGGATTCAGTCTCCCTCAGGGGCCCTCTCAAGATGCGATTGAGAGACCTGCCCTGAATCAGATCAAATCACATCTCAATTTTGAGACTGCAAGACCAATTTACACGACACTTGGACCTGCTACATAACAAGACTGTCACCTGCACTCCCTCCCACGACAAGAAAACTTCGAAGAACGCCCCAGGATTTCCAATCTCCAATACCTCCCAGAGAGATGAGCCTTTTGGCCTCTGGAGCTGGTGTCCCAAAAGACATGAGTAGGGCATGAGTCAAATCCGCCCCCAAACCGTCCGGTCGGCCGTGGAAAGACAAAGTGAGCATCGGGGATTCAGGTCAAACCACATCTCAATTTTGAGACTACAAGACCAATTTACACGACACTTGGACCCGCTACACAACAAGACTTTCACTCCCTCCCACGACAAGAAAACTTCGAAGAACCCCCCAGGATTTCCAATACCCAAAAAACTAATCCCAAACTTCTTCTTTCGCAGGTACTTGGCCAGTTACATGATCCAGAGGTCAGGTGGACCGACACCGATGGAAAGCTACTACGAAGCCGGCCGGCGCGGAAGGACAGGCGACGACTGCCACCAGCTTTACCTAACCTGCAACGAAGTCTAACCCGGATACGGAAAATAGGACGAAAACGAAATTAGGTTCGATGACATTCCGCAGGCAAAAATCGAGATCCCGTCCGATATCAAAAATAATCCCCCGGGGTTGATTTCAACATGTTGTGATCTCTTTTGGAAACAAATTTTACACATTTTTTAGAAGCGACAGTGAAAGGTGACTATTCGATCGAACCATAGCTAAAAGGTCGAAAGCTACGAGTTATAAGTTCTACCGATAAAATTTAATTTATTCCAATTTTTATTCGATAAAATAATTTATTCGTCGATAGGCAAATGAAATTCGTTGTAAGAACGTCGTCAGTTCGTCCAACAAAGCCGAGCCCAGAAATTAATTTATCGCAGCTTCGCATACGGAACAGAAAAATGCCCAAATTTGACTACACGTTTCGAGACGGAACCGCGTGCAATATTTCTAGTTGACCTGCAGAATAAATGAGCTTGAAACAATAGGTGAAATAGGGCGTTAATTGTGCTGTAGAGCTGCACAAGAAAACAAATAGTGAGTAGATGAACGGCCCCCGTCTTCAAATTTTGGAAAATTGTGTAAAAATGATCGTGCGAGCGGTTAGGGTGTGGGGCTAGGAAGCGGTTTTATAAAACTACTATACGACTGAATATTATTTATTGTAAATTATAATCTTTAATGCTTGAGTAGAATTTTTTTTTTAATTTTTTCATTATTCTTCCAAGTCCGCTGGCGAAGTAGGTACCTTGTTGATATATTTGAGATGAAGCTTTTTATTTATTTTTTTCCCGCGATAATTTTTGTTGTTTTTTTTTAACACTGTACGAACGATGTGTGACTGTAAAAATGACGGCAATAAATTAATTTTAAGTTTTGATACACTGCGGCTCGTTATTTTCCTTATGATGGCTCCTACGACGATTTTTCAGCTGATAATATGAAAACCACGAAAATGTAAAATTTACATTAAATGTAATAAATGTAAAATAAAATAAATTTTATCAATTTAATTTATAATTATTAATATTTGATATTTAGGTGTTAGTGTGATGAGTATGAATAAAATACAATTTTGAGCCAAAATGATTGTTCGGGCAATAAATTCGGTTCAGCCGTTCGGCCGCAAAAGAGGCTGGATTTTCACTTTTCTGAAAATTGAGTCGCAGCCATTTTTGCATGGCTGCTTCTGTGAAAAAACGATTTTAACATGCTAGGCTGTGAAGTTTTGATCATAAGTTAGGAATATTTTAACATCGTTGGTCGCTCTCAAAAAATTTAGTTCCTTTCGAGCGCTTTCGCCCGATGGGACATTTTTATGGGAGGGAGAGATTTTTTCTTGTAGGCTTGTAAGGAGAGATTTATCTTATTGAATTTACCCTACGAGGGGGGTGGGTCTGACATAAGGGTGGTTAAATAAATGTACAACAGAAATTGTGGCCACCCTTACAGATCACTCAAACTGAAAACAGTAGAGTGAGCAGATTTTTTTTATTTTTTAAAAAATACCACCACTTAATTATTAGTTATTGGCCATGAAAATTTCTAATCGGGAGGTAGGAATTCAAGGCCAGGTGAGGGAATGAAGTTTCAGAAATTGTGATTTCAGGTGTGTGCTGAAAATAATATAACACCTAATTTTCTTGAAACCTCATAGGATAGGGAACCTCACGATAAGTAGGCGCCTACTGAAAATAATACACAGAAGCCAAAATACAATGACACAAATTATGGTTCTCGAAAACCAGAGAGAATTTCGAATATAGAATATCACGTTAGCAATAAATCGCGTGCAA
Organism: Nesidiocoris tenuis; assembly: GCA_036186465.1. NCBI lineage: Eukaryota > Metazoa > Arthropoda > Insecta > Hemiptera > Miridae > Nesidiocoris > Nesidiocoris tenuis. The sequence goes on from AP028920.1 coordinate 6,651,231, forward strand.
AATAATAAACTCAAATCCTACATGGCATGAAGATTGATAAAAATCGCAGAATAACGATGAAGCTTTTTTAAGTTGGAAAAATATAATCGTGCAATTGTCGAAAGTAATTAAATAATACAACTGCGAATTCTAACGGGGCCCCGTGTCATTTGACGGTACGAAGAGCGCGATAATTATTTCCGACTACGCGTCAGAGTACGCGACAGCATCGGAGGGGCTTCTATTTCTTCAGATGACTGTCCCATGAGAGGTAACAGTTCGAACTGTCTTTGAAAAGAGGATTTTTGAAAGTTGAAGTGCGAACAGTGCCCGATTCGAGTTCGAAGATGTTATCGATATCGTCGTTTTTAAATCCAGACACCACCACACCAGCTGAGCCGCTAATGATCGATAGAGGAGAACACTATTCGTACCATAAGCCGTGGTAAGTTACAATGATTTATAATATAATTATATAATAATTGTATATTTTATTATTGATGAATCGTGAGATCAATTTTACTCCAACCGAGTCAGTGCCAATAAATACTTACCGCGATACTTAACCGATAATAATTTGCCGTTGTCAGTACAAAAATTATTTTAAGTTTGATTTTAAAAAATTGTATTTGGGTGTTTTACAGGCGCTTATTCATCGGCAGTAAATGGTTAGAAGCGTAAGATTGAATAAGTGCGTTTTCAGAGGCCTGGATTTTGTAGATTGGGAATCTCAATTTAGGGCCAATTGGGGGAAGATCGGAAACTGAATAGCTTCAATATAGCTGGTAAAATTGGTCATGGTAAAAAATGATGATGAATGAAAAAAATTATTAATGATTTAATTAATATGTGTGATGATAATGAAATTTAAACGAATGAAATTTGATTAATATGTTTGATGATGAATGAAAAAAAAAATTACCTATTGATTTAATTAATATGTGTATAGTCATGCACATGGCGGCTTGGAAACTTCAACGCCATTTATCCAGCAAAACTAGCGAAACGCAATTTATTTTCGAGCATTAAATAATAAAAGGTGATAAGGGTAAAAAAAAAGAAATATCCGTTTCTTGTCGCTCAGTTTGGACAGGAGGGGCCAAACTGCCACTTGTCAAGTGCCATTCCTCTAGGGGGGTGGCACTTGTCTACAGGCTGGTAGAGATCGGGTGGCAGTCGTCAACAGCAGAGCAATCCTGGGGTGGCAGTTAGGTGAGAAACGGGAATGGGGTGGTAGTTCCGGGTGCAGTCAGGATTCGAAGATTCCCCATGGTTATCCCCACTAGGATAGCAATTTAACGGGTCATTTCAATGTCGTGGAAGTTGAATAAAAAGGATAGGAATATTTTAATTTAATTTATTAATTTGCTCATTTCTACGACACAGGAAAGGTGGAGGGGGTAGTAAGAAAAAAGGATCACAGACTGCTCTCTCAGCATTGACACTTCTAGCGTTCCTATTTTTCCTGAACATGCTCCAGGTAAACAATGAGAAATCTATAAATTTCCAGACGAATTCGACTGGTAATTTAAATCGGATCGAAACATTAATTGCTGTTTATCCCCAGCAATGCCTGCAAGACCAAATGCAGAATAATGCGCCGATAATTGTCATGATGACGACGACGACGACAACAACTACGACGACAGAGGGCCAACGGCAGAAACGGGAAGACCCCAAAACCAAAGGAGAAACTCAACCGCTGCCGGCCAACAGTACGTATTATATAGAGAATAAGATATATTAGATATAATTATTTTATGTCTACTAGGTATGAAATAAAATATGAAAAAACACTGGGGAAAAACGACGGAAATATTTTCAATGTATTGCGTATGGAAAAATTATGTTTTAAATAATCGTGCTTTATCCAAAGTATAGGCAGAAGAATCGTGAACTGTTCAACAAAAAAGTCCATGAATTTATTTAGGGACGTATATCAATAGATTTGTTATCAATAAGTCGATATCTATAATATTTACTGTAATGTATTAATTAATTAAATTAAATTATGCGTATTATTCGAGGGGAGAATCGATGGGGATTTTGGGGGTGATCTTGGGGGTTTCAAAGCGGATTTTACAAACGTATCTCATTCAAACAAACTCGCCAACAAGCGGAGAGTTCAATTTTTTAATTTTTTTTTGTAAATTTTTGCAGAGGTCAAGCCACTTTGCACATCGGGGGAGTGCGAGCCAGTCACATAGATCGAAAGTGGATCCAAAGGTACCTCCTTAATGTGCGTTCCTTAACAATTTATTTGGCAACAGTTGATTTATCGGATGGCAAATTCCACTACTTGAAAATTCCCGTACATTTTAATAAACTTAATTTAAAAGTATGGTATTCTTGACTTTGACACTCTGAAAATAAATGTAAAAATGGCTAAAAATTTATAAGTCACTCTTCATAGAGTGGAAGAGGGTGGTTGGGCTAAGAGAGTAACTTGCGGATGTTGGAAAGTATGGGCAGGAAGCAAAAAATGGAAGGACGCCGCAGCGAAGGACTCCAATACGATTTTCTGTGTCAACACATTTTCCCCCATTGGAGGAAATAAGGTCAAAAACGGGAGAAATTCACCATCGAGTGATGAGAGATTGTGGACTGAATACAGGAAAACTAATCTCATTAACAAACTAAAAGGGTAAGATCCAAGAAATCCAAGAATTATCCAGGAAAGATTCAGAATTTTGGGACAGGGTTTGAAACGGTGACTTCACAAGCCAGAGATTGATTAACCTCATAAAAAATCTGAAATGTTTGAAGACGTACTCAATACAAAACCAAACCCAACACAACAAGCATGAGGTCTTTTTGTCGAGGGCTGAAAGGGAAAAATCACGCAATTAGTCGAAATCTGCATTGGTATTATTCTAAGACAGTACTTACACAATTCACCAGAGAAGAACCCTCAGGATCCTGTAATAAACAGAAAGTATAAGAATCTTGAACACCAAGACATATTCACTAGGCCTCAGAAAACAAATGATACAAAACTCAACAAAAACTATTCAAGCGCGCTCGACGGAACGCTCAGATTCGTACTCAGTGCTTGTTGTGTTGAGATTTGGTAGGCATTGAGAAATATATTTCATGTCAATAAACCTGGTAGGATAACGGCAAAATAAAGAGGCGCACTTAAGATCTAACAAACTTTCGAGCAGTAGTCAAATTTGAGTTGTTGCAAGTGTAAATCGGCATGAGTCGACGTTGCCCTACGAACTGTTAGCTTGGATCATTCAAGGGAATGACATGTATCCCATGGCCTTGATGCAATCCCTGGATAAAGATTAACTGCATTTATGGGCAGTGAGTAGTATTAAAATGATGGTTTGATCGTGTTAACCCATGGGGTACCACAAGGGGTGGGTTTGGTTTTCCAATTTTGATCATCACCAGAAACCCCAAGGGATGAAATGGCTCTGGGCCAAAGATTTCATGCTACCTATGGGAATCGAACCCTTAACTTCTGGCCTGCAGCTAGGCAGACGATTCAAACACTACACCAACCCAAGTGCGAAGTTCATTTGCAGGACTTGAAATCTTAAAGAATACAGCTTTCATTAGGCGAATTCTCAATGGTATTCTGAAAAAGTCTGACCCAAAAGTCGGAGAACCGAAGGATTCCGATCAGATGGGAGTTCGAAATATATCTTATCGAGGAAATGTCGCTAGAAACAGCTCTTTGGAATGAGGTTAAAGAAGATTTTGAGGGCTATGTCGCCATCATGACCAACTAGGACTTTTGGGAATTTCGGGGTATTTGCATTTATGGAATGCAGCTTCAATGTCCCACAGTCAGCTGAAGTTGCTTTACGTAAATCCCTCGAGAATCACTAAATTCAGGGGTGACGCGAAATGAAAAGTTGGTAACGTCGCATGCGCAGGGCCGTCTTTCGATGCGAGAACGCGCACTGACAAATCTCATAGTTGGTACCCAGATCCCCCCACTCGATAAACACCCATTTTGGAAGGTGATAGTGCGGAATAATTTGAAGCACTTACCTTTGATGATGCACGTGAAGGTCTCCGCCTACTTGGCGATGAGGGAAATAGGGTGGATCTTTTGTATTCAGGATCATTGGGTCAACCACCATGGGTCAATACAATATTGACTATTTATAGACAGGCAGCCCATGACTACTCCACACTGGACTAACGAACCCAAGCAAAATCAAGCCATATGATCGAATTCGTTCATGAATTTTTTCATCCGATCACATGGCTTGGCGTCGTTAGCAACTAGTCCTGGAGTAGTCCGGGACTGCCAATCATTCAGCATCTGAGGAGACCCATCAATACTGCGACGTTCAAAGTTTAACAATAGAGAGTTTTTGCAGCCAACGGGTGACGGGGTGACGTTTCTCACGGGTGACGTTTCGCGTGCGACGTTAACTATGACTAGGGGCAACAACGCCAGCGGTTGCTATGTTGGTTGCCATGTTAACCGTATTACCATTATTAGTTAGGGTTTTTATTGGTTAGGCATTCAACGGGCCCGTCTCTTCGGCTCAACGGGCGACGCTGAATGGACCATTTTACCGGCACCCGTGGCTAACGTCATGTCGAGTTACCGTCTCCCTGCTCTTACGGGCTCTGTCGCGAGGTTCTACGTTGCCCGTTAGTGGCTTGCAAAAACTCTCTAATACTAACACCAAAACCTGAGAAAGAGACAGCGTTTAAACCTGATACGATGAGAAACCAACTCTGCCAAAATTGGTGCACTAGATAAAAACCACTTTCACCAACAAATGTCCGACTCGTTAAAGTTACCGACTCGTTGATTGACGATGGTAGCTTTGTTAATAGATGACCAATAGTAACTAACGATTCGGTAACTTTAACGAGTGGAAATTTTGTCGGGGAAAGTGGCACCAAACATTGTGGCGTACAAATTGATGTGTTGTTTTATCAAAGTCGATCATCTGATAATCATTGACTCATCTCTGACACTATTTCATGAGATATTCTTATCTGGCTTTGTTTCCAAAAAAATAATCAAAGGTTTTTGGATAATCGACCATCGATAAAGCGGCCGTATACGCAGGAATGTTTCTGTATACTGTTCTCTTTTTCAGAATGCCTAGATAGGTAAGCTTAGAAAATAAGAAAATCCAGCGGACAAACTTCCAAACCCAAGGAGGAGGATTATTGTTAAGGATGGGGGCGTTGCCTTTGCAATTGTTGGCTAAATCCACCCACTAACTAACAACCCACCAAAAAATCGTCTTGGTAGCGAAAAACCGCCAAAAAAATTACAAATTTTGCTTCTACAAGAATCTGGAGTACAATTGGGCTGAGGCACTGTCAGAAACGCTGTAAATTGTAGTGGCTCGGACGGCAGCCTTCACCAGTTGCGAAATCAAAAATAAAATGAAAATATGCGAGGGATGTACCTGAAAAAATGGACAGGAATTTGACAACGATTAAAGCTACAACAAACGCGGCAATAAATCACTTCTTAGGTTTATGACTTTATTCCAATAATTTCACACCTACAACAAATTAGCATGTATCTGATCAGCGTTCACAGATGAATACATAGGACACATGGCGCACAATTTATGAATCACCACAAGAGCTTCGGAACTGGGACTGTACAACCGAATTGGCGGTCAAATGCTGAAAATAGGGTAATACATTTTGCAAAATGTCCAACTTTGAGCACATGTCACAGAAACGCATTTCCCCGATCGGCAATCGACGCAACAAGTGGAAATAGTTTCTTAGCTCACAGTACGCAAGTGGAAATTATATAAACGTCAAATTCCTCATACTGGCATTCGGTAATAATTACTAACCTAGCTCTAGATAGCAGACTATAAATTAAAACCCTTGAAGAGTGAAAACTTGAGAATGTAATCCTTTGCGATGATCATCGGTGATATATTACGAGTGAGCAGAGAAAATGTAGCAGAAATAATCAAGTTGGGCTATGGGCCGTTATTCGATTTCATAAATGGGAATTTTCGGACCAGACTGCCCATTTCGGTCTCACAGCCCCCCTCCCCCATTTATGTCAAACTGTGTCCCATTATGTCAATATGAGGGCTCTTTGGTCCTTTGCTCTGAATAATAGGGCCGAATACTCATGATCAAATCATGGCACCGAATACCAAGGGACCAAAGGGTCAACTGACAAAATCGATTTTCACGGATCGAGTTGAGCCGGGTTCACAAGCGAACGTTGATCTGGGAGCGCAACGCTAGAGTCGCAAGTGTTAGTCAGCCAGGTAGAACTACGCTACCTTCTCTCTTGACTGACGCTCCCAACGCTAGCGTTGTACCAAGATCCAACGCTCGCATGTGAACCCAGGCGCCACTCGCACGGTCGCACGCTTCACCCAACAGCAGCAAGTTGGAGGCGTTAATGTTGTACGGGACCAGGTCATAACAACCGGCAGTAAAGGGAAAACAACTGTAGAAGTATGTTGGAGGAAAGAATATCAAGTATCGCACCGTCGCGGATGTTCATGCTGTGGCGCACGCAGGAGTATAACTCTCTTATCGCTAGTACGAAATCATGGTACGTCTGGGAAAGATGAGAATAAATTGCATAATGCATACAGGAGACTTGTGTATAAGTAACTGACATGGTAAATTCGATATTCTAAGATTGGGGTAAGGAAAATCGCTATCGGGCGTGACTGATGCACGGAAATTAAGTCTGATACTGAACAATGTTTGGTGTGGCACTGATCAATGCAAAGCTGGGTTCACATGTGCGTTTTTGTCTGCGTAATCTGCGTAGGCGTACAGTGCGTAATGAGATCTGATTGCCTGGTAATTTTACGCGCGCGCAATTTACCTGGTAAATTTACCTGGCAGCCAATCAGATCTCATTACGCACTGTACGCAGTACGCAGATTACGCAGACAAAAACGCACATGTGAACCCAGCTTAATAACCCCCCAGGTCCCAGGTTATGGACTGAGGTAAGCACGCGGTTTGCAGCAGGCGGGCGATAGGTGGCCGAGCGCCATGGATCCAAGAGTTAGAATCTGGTTGACACCAAAGCAACGGCTTGGCGAGGTTTCCTAATCAGATAATTGGTGATCTCTGAGCGACTAGGGAGAGTGTCGTCTAATTGGGTAATCGGTGTAACGATAGCTTTGAGGGACAACTGGGAGTGTTGTTCATCCCAAAGGACACGGAGTCATTTTGCATCAGGTTGTGGATCAAAAAGCGCCGGTCAATTTTTGGATGGGCGTGTTCTGGACTGAGGTATGCACGCGGTTTGTAGCAGGCATGATACGTTGGCTTGGAGAGGTTTATTAATCGGATAACTGGCGTAACCATGGGTAAGGTGTAACCATGGTGTTACTCTGACTGACGAGGGAGCGTATCGTCTAATTGGGTAATCGGTGCAACCATAGCTCTGATGGGACAACTGGGAGTGTCGCTCATCCAAAGGGACCCGGGTCGAGTCATTTTAAATGAGGTTTTGGATCATAAAGTGCTGGTCATTTTTCTTATGGGCGTATGAGGAACTGAACTCGGTACGCGCACGGTTTGCAGCAGGTAAGCAGACACGCGACAGGTGGTCGATCCATGGAAAGAGACAATAAGGTTGACACCAAAGCGACGGCTTGGCGAGGTTTACCTAATTGAATAATTGGTGGGACCATCGCTCTGAGGGACTAGGGAGCATAAAACACAGGGCAACTCTTTCGCCTCTATCCGTTGAAAATTGATTGCAAAATAGCAAGGGCTTGTCAGATTACAAACGTATAATATGGGAACGCGGTAGAGTAAAACGACGTGGATAAACAACCAGGTAACCTCAGGTGATGGCTCAGGATGGAGGCCAGTCCTCGACATTCTAGGATGAGTATGTACGAACGCCAATTCAAGCCATGTGATTGGTTGAATTCGCTTGGCGTCGATAGTACGGTCCAGGACTGCCCGGGACTGGCCTGATCAAACACACCCTGAAAGCTGACATGAACGGCGTTTGCTGCAACAGTTACCATCATGCCTGAAAATTTTCAGCAAAAGTCACCAGGCTGGGATGGCAATTGCCGGTGAGTGTTGCTGCAAACGCCATTCGGGTGAGACAGCCTTCAAGTTGGCTTAGATCTTGACAGCCTCAAGGTTTGTTTCAGCAGGCCTTCAGACAGTCCTCGACGAGTTACTAACGATGCCAAGCAAATTCACCCAATCGCATGGCTTGAATTTGTTGGGCGTCATTAGTCACTGGTCCTGGGCTGTCCAGGACTGGCCTGTCCGAACAGACCCTAGGAGAGCCATGAAGCTAATAGAGTTACCATAAACTGGTGAATACCAGCTCTCCTTTTATCTGCAGAATCAGTGCATTGGTAGTAAGAAATTGTAACCTCAGCCTCCCACCCCCAACACCGACACTCCTACTAGAGTTACGCGTGAATTCAGCTTAATCATTTTTGGGAATGATTTATCGCCATATGATGGCTGAAATGACTGTAAATTTAGCACAACATAAAAACGGTGCGGTTGCACATCATGGGCCAGGGAAAGTCAAAGTGATGGCTCACTTTGGGGAATCAGAGGTTCATAGGACAAACACGTACACATAGTTCATAGGGACCGATTCACAGGAGAGCCGCTTGAGGAGCACGCTAAACATAGCAAGGTGGTATTACTCAGTGCCCCCCCCCGGGTGCTACACGGTGGAATACCTATTATGAAACGGAGGAGTCTTCCGGTTATGGAACGAACCATGAAACTCCAGTTTGAGTTTGGGATTGAATAAGGTCGTCGTTCAGCGGCAATGTCTGACAAAATGTTGCGGTAAGACAAAAAATTTCGTTTTAGATGCGGAGAATCTCGCGAATACTAGGCATTCATTTGCAGGTAAATGCGTTCAATGCAATAGCTAAGGTATGCTAGTTATCGTAGATGGTCGGGCATTGCCCATCGATAAAGTAAGAGTGGGACGCCCCACATGGATGTTGCAGAATGATGAGCATTCTTGGTGGAATTGCAGAGGAATCGCATTCAGGGAATCTTGGGTGGACCTTGACTTTTGGGACCGAAACAGGAGGAAAATCGGGGCCCGGGCCGTAGATTGGGAACTTGGTCAAGAAGTCGTCACAGGAAGCTCCCCATCGTCAAACAGAACACCCAATTTCGGCTGAAGAAGCCTCCAATTATTGGAACCACCCAACGCTTTGCGATTCCTAGAAAGGGGAGGATTGGCAGAGAAACACGCGGAAGACTAGAAAATTCGATCGATCATCAAGCGGATTTTCGAAATCTGGAAGCAATCGCCTAGAAACCCTGAAAACCACTTCGAAAAATCTGCCATGTCCGAATTATATTGGAGCTCGGTTAGATAGATGGCGAGGAGCACGACAGCTTTGTGAAAGTATTCTTTTCGGTCATAAAACTGCAAAAAAATGACGTTTTTTCAAAAGGTAGTTTTGGCGTTTTTTGGTCTAATGGGCTGGTTTCAAGGGTATGCCAAAGTAGAGTTTTTTTGCAGAATCTGCAATTTATCTGATAAATAACCTACGTTTTCATGAGCTTATTTTGATTTTTTGGGCTATTTTGTGTGATATTACGGTTTTTTGGAGAATTTTGAAAGTTTTTTTGAGTATGCTAATATCTTGAGCACGGTGAAAAATCAAACTTGGGAGTCGAAGGATTTTTAATCCGCATAAAATTCCCTACAATTTCCCTGCGTACTGATATATCCTGAAATTTACTCCTTCGCGGTGAAAATTCAAGTTGAAGTTGACAAAGTCTAAAAAGAAATCGCGAATCTACTTCAGAATCGGGTTTGGTTTAGTTGGGAAAATGTACTGAACGACCCAATGAGCTAATTTTTTCAGCATTTCCAAGAGAATCAATACATCGAATTGTGCTCGTTTTGACAAAAAAGGAACAAAAGAGGTCATTCGAAAAATGTGCCAAATCGTAGGAACTAGAGATCCCCGTCCTATTAATGTTTTTTTCTTAACAATTATTCGAGAATTTGAAATAAAATTTAACGTTTCTCACAACTGAGGGTGAACAAGGAGCCGCCTTTGCAAACGATACTCTCTTTGACCCAAAACCGAAAAATAATAAATTCCTACAAATGTGAGAAAACGTCAGAGAAACTTTAATCTTGAGACTCGAGGAAGGACTGTATCAAAAACAAAATCTGTGAGATCTTCGATTAAGAAAAAAAAAAAACTTGCGGCGATAATTCGTCAAACACGGGTACACATCGGTTAAAAAAATGCGGACACTTTTTAAGATTAGGAATTGAAAAGAAGACAATTCGTCTAATTACTTTCTAAAAACGAAGGCGACACTCGCCGGTTCAAATATATTTTGTCTGGGTGAGAGCGCTCTGTCCGCCGGTCGGGTCGAGCATCCGGTTCCAGTCGGTTTGGCCGACGACGAAACCGATCGCCCTCATCTTCTCCTGTTCATAGCGTTCCTCCAGATCGGCCCACCGAACCTGAGAAATTACCGAAATGATTAACTAACCGAAGGAATATGAGAATGATCGCCCCAAAAAATAATACGGGTAGTACGGGACGCAGTGTATCGAGCCCGTATCACACGTCAGACCATTCCCACAGACCGTCTGGACAGACCAGCGTACAGACCACAGACCCTATTCCACTTTCACTTTCAAGTTTCACTTACTGTCAAAAATATGACAGCATTCAAAGAAAATATCGATAATGTAAAAAGTTCTGTGTCCGATTTTTGAGTCATTGTTCCAAACAGAAGAGGTAAAAATGTCTAAATGACTAAAAAAAAAACAAGATTTGCCATTTACCCTCTTCTTGCCCCCGGAAACAGCGGCCGCGGAGGACCTGGCCTCAAAGTAGTCCTCGGGAAGTTGAAGCCAATCCTTAATAGTGGTCGAGGTCCTGGCTTTGGCGAGGCCGTCGAGACGGTCTGCAACAAAAGCGATAGCGGCCCGTTATAGTGGCGCACTAGGAAATCGTAGTGTGCGGGGGTGAGGGGCGTTAAAATTTGGAAATATTCCCAACCTCAATATGGCGGTTTCATATTCTGTCAAAAATCTGGAAAAGATCGATTAGGCGGATAAAACAGTACGAAAGAGAGGAAAACATAAATATATACCTAGTTTGTTGGTACTGCTGTCCAGGTCGTCCCATTTGCTTCGGTTGGCAGCTGTGAAGAATCCCTGTAGCAACAACTCGGACATCTCAACCTACTGGTTCAATTGCCTTTCAAAATGACACATGTTCAACCCTAATTCTCGCCGGAGGCTTCGGTCTCGTTCGTCTGGAGGGGACCTGGCAACTCCAGCCTCCGGACTCTTATTCATGGCTACTACAAAATGTTATAAATCGGTTAAATCAAGTTAGAACATGAGTGAAGGCAGAAAACGACCGTACAGTGAAACATCTGTTTTGCCGACGGAACACCAAAGTTGGTGGAAATGGCGGAAGAAATTTTCGAATTCTTCAACGGGTGAGAATATTGGCACATTCTGAGACGGTTATTCAACAACGGGCATAGGGCAAACCCTGAAAAAATTGCGGTAGTCCTGAATTTCTTTGTTTGGGCAAAAAATAGATTTTGGATACGTTGTTTGGGTTAATAATCCAAGTTTCCGAGAACATCCTCCGCAATCATTGAAAAACCACGACATTTTTCACTTTTTCAACTATAGCTTCTACCCGTTGCGTTTTTCGGCTTTTAGAACCATTAGATAACCTGAAGAACAATAAATGTCCAACAAAATTGATTCCATGACTTTTGTTCGTAGGCTCGATAGTTTCGGAGCTACAGGCCGGCAGAAATGACCGAAATTATGAAATTTTGACCTTGGGTCCACTTCTCAATTGAATAACTTGAGGAAACCGTCGTCCCAGCGAAAAGTGTAGAGGAAGCAGTTGTAGAGAATTTTAACCGCTTTCTAAAAGTTTTTTTTTAATTTTGGTATTACCAACAAGTGAAGCATGTTTAAAAGGACAAAGAAAAACAGCCATTCTAAGATACTCGGTAGAAAAACCGTTTTTGACCATGATTCAGCAATTTATGGCCCAAAATCTTTTTCATGGCGTACTTCAAGGTCAGCAACCCTCATGTGTTCGATCTTTCGTCCGTTCATCTATCGTCTGTCCATCCATCGTCCGAAGGGTCACAAATTTATGGAGCTTATTTCAGTTTTTTGCTAATAACTCGTAAACTACGCATCTCAGAGGTAGTCTTACTCTATCCAAATTTGAAGAGCATAAAATTCTGTGTCGAATGGCCACCTTGAAAGTTAAAATCGGTTCAGCCGTTTGCCCGGTTCCCTGCCAGAAAAAAAGCTAATAGGACAGGCCCAAAATTTAGTTGGTTTGCGTACTTACAACTCGTAAAACACGCATCCTACAGGAAATTTTACTCAATCCAAAATTGAACATGAAAATCCGCGCCGAATGACCACCTCAAGTGAGAAAATCGGTCCAGACGTTCAGCCGCTATTAATTGTCAAAGTTAATTACGTGTTTTACGTTTCCAAGCCTGCACTTCAAAAACGGCGAACCCTATCAAAAAACATAGCAAAATCAATGTTGGAGAGAATTAAATTTCATGCGAGGAATGTCCCATAAATATGGGTTGTGCATGATTGTCATAATACGATAACGATTTGAGATAAAAAGACAACTACGTCAATAGGTACGGAAAACTACTTGGTTTTCCACTGACTACCGGTAGTATGGAATCTCTGAAATGCGTCACAGCAAGTAAAAACTAATTTAAAAACCTTCACTCCACTGTGCCACCTGTAGGGGGGGGGGGTACAGGAGCCAATGTTAAAAATTTTCATCCAACAAATTAGCTGCAAACAAGTATTTGAGTGATATCGATATGATGGAGAGAACTGCGGCACTCAAAGTTCATAACCTGACCCAAACTTACCGACACGGATACTTCTTCCACATCGTCATCTTCCTCTTTGGCCTCTTCGGCTTTCTTCGGGTCGTCGGCGGCCGTCGCTTCAATTTCGGAGCCGCCATTGCTCTTCGGAGCGGAGGATTCGTTTTCGTCAGCTTTCGGAGCTTCGTTGCCCTCTTCGGCTTTCTGAGCAGCCTCGTCGGAAGTCGTCTCTTCTACCGTGTCCTCCATGTCGACCTGGGGAAGCAAAACTCGGCACTTTTGCAGACTGCCGGCCAATTCTGGAGGCCTCGTGAATACATTTTACAAATCCGACTGAGTCCTATAATGCTATATTATAAGCACCCAGGACTTGCTGAAAAACCGGCAAAAACCGTGGTGGTAACCTACAAATGGAAGGCTATGGACTTACAGGTTATTGCATTTAAGCATAGAGAAGAGACTATCGTCCTGTGGCAAAAATGGCCTATTTCGTTGGATCGAGTGCCACCTGATGAACCAGGAAGGCTCAAATCCTTATTTTCGAAAATTTTGGGACTTGAAATTTAAGTCCCTTAATGCACCTTATGCAATGCCTGCACAGAGGGCACATGTCCATTGTTATCGATTTTGAGATAATGGTATCACTAGATTTTGCGTTTCGCCAAAAATCAGCTTTTCTATATTATAGCAACTTAGGGTGCGGTGAATAATGACCCTTGATAAAAAAAGGTGACAAAAAAATGAAGGCCAAGAAATACGATACCTCAGTAATAGCGGCCTCCTGTAGCAGTGACCGTATGTCCAGAATGACTTCATTGGGCGGAGTCTTTTCCCAGATTTTGCCCATTTTCTCGATATCGTCCAAAGTCCGACCGTGGATGTTCCTTTTGAAGCATTCGTTAAGGTCGGATTCCATTTCGCAAATGTACACCTGTAAATGTCACGGTTGAAGCGACTGGTAATCGATCGATAACGTTAAAGCCTTAAGAAAATCGAAACTCACTTGGAAGCCTTTCTGCTTTCCGAAACCGACGATATCCTCGTAATTGCTGGTTTTGCTATGAGGCGAATCGACGATAATGAAAGGGAAATATCCGTCGGATACCGTTTTCCTGAAGGCTTTTATGAGGGAATTCTGATACGAAGTTTCCATACCGGCTTCGTGCTCGTACTCCATAACCTGCCGGGAGAAATACGAAATACTATCAGCCCTAAACTCAGGTTGAATCCTAACCTAAAAGTCGGGTATCTTGAAAAATTCAGGAAATTACTATGAAATTCCAATGAGTCTAGAAGAAGCATTGTACAGTCAGCTGTTAAGCAGTTTGAGGCAACGTGGGGTAAAACACGAACTGCGGCTAAGCTGCTGTACCGATTTTGAGTGATCAAGCCTTCTTATCAACCCTCTCTGTATCGTTAACCAAGAGAACCTTGGATATTCGTTAATTTCCTTGTTTTATGCATCAAGTCATTAATTTTTTTTGAAAATTTTTTTTAGCTTTGGGTCCAACACGATTGTAACCTACAACTGCTATGAATTTAACATTAATTCCAAGTTCTGCAATCTACATCAATGAATTCAGCATCTCTTCCTGATTTGTGACAACGAACCTTCTTGGTGACTTTGCGGTTGGTCTCGGGATCCACTTCTTCCTTTTCGGTTTCAACCATGAAATAATCGTCGATTGACAGGATCCGAGGGGCCGTTCCTCCCATTTCCACCTCCTTCTCCTGTGAACAAATAGCGAGGACCAACCCGAGGTAACCAGGAGTTCGACAGATTGGGGCTGAAGGTTCAAACTTCAATTTGGTACGAGGATGGGACGAAATTTTGGAAAGTTGCCGACGCCAGCGTTGGAATCACCAATTTGTGAGGAGTGACGTGGGACCTTCTTGTGCGACATCAAAATGATGGCAGTTTGAGAGAGAGGGTATGAACAGCAAGTGATAGAAATGACCTAGCGAGAAGGGCGCCACATCACTCCCCCTCTCAGCAAAATTCAGATCAGAGGCAATGCCAATGTCAGACAGGATTGAACCAATCCTTTGACTCCAAATTTGGGGTATGAATTTGGAGCATGAATTTTCCCGAATGTACCGATTACATATACACATTGAAATTTGGCGTTTTTTCAAGATATGGTCAACATGGTGAATTTAAGGGGTAATGATAGACCAGAATCACGTTTTTTGCAGTTTTTGAAAAAACACAAAAATTCAATTTTGAAGGTGATGTTGTGGGTTTAGAATTTTTCAAGTATTTTTCCCAGGTTTCTCGCTTGAATTACCATTAATTACCATGAATTACCAAAAAATTTGAAAATCCTATTTTTAAGTCGTTTTGGATTGAATTTCCTGATGCGATTTCTCCTTTTTCACGTTTTTGACAATTTGAGGGTGTCCTACTGAACCGATGTTGAATTTTTTGAGCTTGTTGGATTCCTTGAAGGTTTCTACAAGGTTTTCACTCCCTGTAAGTCAAAATTGGTTCGATTTTAGTAGTCGAAAACTGAATTGACAACTAATTCTTGACCTAAAAAAAATTTTTTTTACCCTTAAAAAAAATTTAAAATTACAAAAAAATTTTTGAATAGGTTTTGGACAGGTACATGACACGAAAAATTGGCAATTTTCTACGACTCTCCAGGACTGAGAAAAATGCAAAAACCGATTCCTGGAAAATCCAAAGCATGAGCCCAGGAAAAATTTCAAAAAATGATGAATTCGACTTCGGGGTTATTTGGCTCAAATCTTTAGATATTGACTAAGAAACCTGAAATTTGGCGTTTTTTTTCAGGATTTTGGCCAACGCGGTCAATTGCAGAAGTAGTGATACGGCCAAAATCGCGTTTTTTCTCAGTTTTCTTGGTTTTATGGACAAAGTATAGATGGGTTTCAGGCAAAAACGTGATAGGGAAGAAAATGTCGGGTGTTAAATTTCCTATCAGATGCATTCCCAACCTTGTTACGGACTTCTCACACGAGGGGGTCCGTTTTTAGGCTCTGAACTGCTACACTGCTACACTGCTAAATGCATGCACCAAATTCCCCGAATTGTGGAAGGTTACCTTTATCAGCTTGGCAACGTAACTCTTCCCAGAGCCAGGCAACCCTCGAAGAACAATCAGTATCCTCGGAGGTCTCGAATTTCGACCGGGCGGAAGAAGAAGATCGGCGATCGGGAACGTTTTGACCTGCTGTACCGAATTTGCCGCTCCAGCTGGTGCCGCTGGTTCAGACTGGTCGGCCGGTCGGGACGGTGGCCTGCAACGATTTAATCATCATTGAATTGTATAGTTGTGAATGTATCCGAATTATTATCGGCATCGTAAGGAAAGTACCTGTTTTCAACAGCTGGTTGAGACGGCGGCCTTCTGTCGTCTCGGCTTCGCTTTTCGTGGTGATCTCTCGCGGCCTCTCGACTTCTTCTGCAATAAAAGTAAAAAACAGTGAATTGGCTTGTCAAACCAGTCAGAAAAGCCCAAATCTGGAAAAATAGGACTGAAAAATAGGAGATAGGAATGGTTTCTGATTTCAAATGACAAAAGTTCCAATAAGTCATTAAAAAAAGGTCCAAACAGGTTATCCAAGGAATAGTTTCAATTTCAGACCAAGTTTACGACTGGGTTTACAATTATGACTGAGTTTTCCTCGATATTTTCCAGTGACAATCCGGCAGTGCTCTGGCCAGGTTATCTCCCAGGTTATTGAGGGACTTTTTTATTCGGCTGGTCTTGAGGAGATTAGAACATATCGCCATTTTACTATGAATGTGTACGAACCTTTCTTCTTCAACAGATCGCCTTGGTGGAGAACGTCGATGTCGGTCGAGATCTCGTACTCTGCGATCGTCGAATCTGTCCCTGGTGAAAATGGCAAATTATCGTGAAATTTAGGTGAAATTTAGATCCAGGGATATCCGCCCTTTCAAACCGTTGTTCAACCTTACCTGGGGCTTTCGAATCCACGAGGGGGCCAATCCCTTGGGAAATCCCGACGATCGCGATCCATGAAATCGTCACGTCCTCGAGGAGGCGGATTCCCCCTGTTAAGGCCAGGAGCGTGCCAACCGGGCTGCACCCGGTCGTCTAGCGACAGAAGACAGAGTCAACAGTGAGTTTGGGTTAACCTTCGTTACTTTCAAAGATTATATCAGCAGAGTGGCCTATAATAGATAATTGAAGAGAAGGAAAATTGAGCAGACTATTTTGGAAAATATTGAAACACGAATGAATTTTATTTTGGAGAAAAGTAAACATTAGTAACAAATTATTGTTACTAAATTATGGGGTTCACTAGGATTTTGGTTTGTTTTCAACACTTCCTCCAAAACCAGAATCAGCTTTTCTCAGCTCTGCTTCGTGAATGACGCCCAATTTACTGCGCAAGCTAGTGAATCGAACTTTACGAAGAGGCTTCGTCAGAATATCGGCTGCTTGATTTTCACCTTCGATGTGCTCAACATTCAGTATCCCTTCTTGAAATTTTTCTCGAACAAAGTAGTGTCGAATTTCGATGTGTTTTGTTCTTCGATGAAACTCGGGATTCTTCACTAGTTTTAGAGCACTGGCGTTGTCAATTTTCATGGTAGGCTTTTCCTTGAGGTTAGTCAATTCTTGAAGCAACCGGTTCGCCCAGATGACCTCCTTGGTCCCTTCACTCGCGGCAATAAATTCAGCTTCAGTCGTTGACAAGACCACTGACTTTTGCTTTTGACTAATCCACGAAATTGCGCCACCTGCGTAGATACAGACTGCACCAGAGGTTGATCTTCGCGTGAGACTGTCCCCTCCGTAATCTGCGTCGCAGAAGGCCTCAAGGATCCCTGGTTTATGTCCATTTTTGAACATTATGCCGTAGGCCAGAGTTCCTCTAAGGTATTTCATTATTTTCTTGACGGCTGTCCAATCCGCCAAAGTAGGTTTTGATAATTTCTCTGCCACAAGACTAACGGCATAAGAAATATCCGGACGAGTGACTGTAGCCAAGTACAGGAGGCTTCCCACTGCTTGACTATATCTGCTTGACTAGCTCTTCATTTATTTCTGCAAATGTTCGTTGAAGCCGTGATACATGACTTGCAATGTCTTCTGAGGGATCAATCGTGACATTGAAGAATTGTTCAAGCAATCGATCTAAACGTTGCCCAGAACTTTGTTCATATACTGACAGGAGCTTATTCCAAATGGCTCTCGCTGAAGTACAGGTGTTCACGAGCTCGGCATTAGCTCGGTTTAAGCTCTTCACGAGTACCAGCTGAGCAAGAATATCCTTGTCATTGAACTTCTCCAAGTCGGACGTGTACTTAGTTATGACTGCTTCGGCGGCATCATCAGCCGGTTTCGCGGGCTCTTTCAGAGTACCTTCGACAACGTAGCTGGGCCCATAACCTTTCAAAGATTATATCAGCAGAGTGGCCTATAATAGATAATTGAAGAGAAGGAAAATTGAGCAGACTATTTTGGAAAATATTGAAACACGAATGAATTTTATTTTGGAGAAAAGTAAACATTAGTAACAAATTATTGTTACTAAATTATGGGGTTCACTAGGATTTTGGTTTGTTTTCAACAGTTACCAAGATTCCATGAGTAATAACAAAAGTCTCTCGGCCACAAGAGGAAGTCCCCGCGGCCAGTCCGTGCAAAAGACAACAACAACAAAAACAAGTTTTTTTTGCCACTGAGCATGCGTATCAAGTATCCAAAAAAATGTTCTCACATGGTCGACTTTGATCTTGGTGGATGTCAGCGTTCATGATCTCAGTCATGTCGTTCGCCCCATGAGCATAGTCGGCCATGCTGTCCGCCTCGAACATGTCGGGGAATCCTGCCATAAAATAATCAAGTTTCGGTATCAAAATATTCTCACAATAAAATGAAAAATTTATTCAAAACCCAGTTTCACCTGTAACACGTGAATTTCAAAGTCAGGCACTGTAAACCTCCGAACTTACCGATTTCTGCGGGCCGATGCCTGTAATCGATGATAACTTCAGCTTCAAAAACCGGCTGAGCAGGTTGTTTGTTTTCCAAGCTGCAAAAAAGTTCATCAATCTCAAACTAAAGTTGCTATAATGAGATGAATTCGATTTTTCAAACCAGTGGTGCGTAGATAACACACAATACTTCCATATTTTGAAACGTAAAATTGTGACACAATTTGATCATATTTTGACTGCTTTTGAAAGTGTTTAGGTCAAAAATATGAAAAAATTCAGTATTAAAATTTTAAAATTCGCCCAAAATGAAAAAACGCTACATTTTTGGAATGTAAAAAATATCCACATATTCTGCAAGGTAAAACGAAGATTTTGAGACCAAGAACGCTCAAATCGGTTCATTTTTGCGGCCGGAAAAAAATAAAATAGAAAACACTAAAAATGAAAATATATCGGAAGTACTGTGCGTTATCCAAATTCCGATTAAACAGGGTGTTAGGTCTTGCCGAGACAAACATTTCAGTTCAAGAAATTTGAAAAAAGGTTGAGAAATGAGGGAGTTATGGCCATTTATGTAAATGACCACAGACGGACAGACGGACAGACGGACAGACGGACACACGGACACACAGACACTTGTTCAGGAAGTGATTCTGAGTAAATGTGTATAAGAAAAAGTTTTTTCTGAAGCTCCGTTCCGATTCTCGATTTTAGGACGATCACAATACTTCCATTTACTCTGTAAATATGGAAGTAAAAATAAGCCGTAACTTACATTTCAGTAGGAGCCTGACCAGGGGGGCACTGATCTGACGTTGGTTTATCCCCAGGAAGCAACTTTGGAAGTGTCTGAAACCACGAAAATACGTAATTGAATTGAAGATTTTCAAATTTTCGCTTTGACATTATTCCGGCATACACTGGCATTTTCATTACCTCATCAGGAGGGCCGAGCGGTTGGCCTTTTGGAGCTAGGTGCTCAAGTGGCAGCGACATGAGCGGCAGAGGGCCTCCAGACTGATTGGGTGGCCCACGCTGATTAGGATGAGGGCCTTGCTGATTGGGGTGCGGGCCTTGCTGATTGGGGTGGGGACCTTGCTGGTTGTGGAGGGGACCTTGCTGATTGGGGTGCGGGCCTTGCTGGTTGGGGTGCGGGCCTTGCTGGTTGGGGTGCGGGCCTTGCTGGTTGGGGTGGGGGCCTTGCTGATGAGGGTAAGGGCCTTGCTGGTTAGGGCGCGGCCCTTGCTGATTTGGATGAGGGCCTTGTTGGTTGGGGGGTGGGCCTTGCTGATGCGGATAAGGGCCTTGCTGATTGGAATAAGGGCCTTGCTGATTGAATTGAGGGCGCTGCTGATTCGGGGGCCCGCCGGGCATAGATAGGAGAGAAGGCCGGTTGAAACCTCCTCTCATTGGTCCTGGACCTCCAAACTGGCCTGGAGGAGGTCCGTCGAACTGGCCTCTCATCTGGTTGTTAAACGGTCCGCCAGGCCTCATCTGATCGTTGAACTGTCCGCCGTACGAATTGCGAGGCGGCGGACCACGCATGCCTTTCCAATAAAAAAAGTTTGTTATTATTTAAAAACGTTCATTAAAAAAAAAAAAAAAATAGCAAAAATCGAACGGGTCATACCTGGTCCAGGGCCACCTCGTTGATTCTCGCTTGTTTCCGACGCTCGATCCTCTTCGGCCATTTGTTCCCAGCGTTCGTCAGCGTAAGGATCATCGATTTCATCGTTGACGTCATCCTTAGGTCCGGGCTTATTGCCAAAGCTGTTCGACATTACAGGAGTCGGCAGAAGTCCAGCTGTAAGAGGGAGAGCGAGTCAGTTAAGAAGACAAAATAAACTGATAAATTAAATACCTAATCAAGTATCTTTTTCAGTAAATTATTTCATGATTTTTGACCCGCCAAACAGAAAGTCAGGCTCAGTTATCCCACAAATATTATTTGCGTGTTATCATGTATTTCTAATACATAATGAATTATTCATAGTGTTCATTCATGATACCTTTCCCAGCTGGTGCCCATGGCGGACGTTTATCCGTCGAGAACGGAGGCCCCGAATTTCTCCCAGGTCCTTGGTTGTTCGGGAATTTTCCAAAATTCCTACTTTCATCGTCATTGGGTGCCCATCCGCCTCGGCCGGTTCCATCGTTGAACGGAGGCGGTTGATTGAGATCCGGTCCTTGCCCAGGCTGGAAATGGTTGGGCCGTCCGCTGTTGGGCGAATCTTTACCCATCGGCGGAGGTTGGTTTTGGTTGAATTGCGGAGGGGGGCCCATGTGATTGCCCATCGGAGGAGGCATACCTGCGAAAAAGGGAATTTGATGAAAATGGCGACGAATCGGTCAACCGGAAGGCATAACAGCAGAAAATTTGAGAAATGTCAAAAGTCGAGAAATTTTGGTTCGGACAGCACATTTTGGCAAAACATACCCATGAAACCGGGTGGTGGGCCGCTCATAGGCGGCATGCCCATCGGAGGCCCGCCCATTCCCGGAGGCGGCCCGCTCATGGGCGGCATCTGAGGCCAACCGGCGTTCTTCGGTTGTGGAAAGTTGAACGGCTCGCTATCAGTCGGCGTTTCGATCGGTTTATTCGTCGAACCGACGGAAACCGAAATGGACGTCGGCACGATATAAGGCGAAGGTTTGGCCCCTGACGAATCTATGAGATCGAGGCCCGGGATTCCACCGCTAGAAGGGGCAGTCTCGCCAAGAACAGGAATTGCAGAAACACCGCTGGCGGAAACCTTCGAACACGAGAGCCGAGATACGAAATATTGAAATAGATCAATACTTTGAGAGGGAGACATGTTCATTTGAAAATGAATATTCCACCGATCCACACACCGAAGGGATGCTGCCTCCAGCCTGACTTGTGTAGGTGTTGATCGATGTCGTGAAAGTCGTCTGGTTCACAGCGGTGAGCGCGTTCTCCGCACTCGGAACAGCAGCTGCTGATGCCTTCGCCGCTGTTTCGGGAAACAGCGGAGAATTCGGCCCGACTTGGTACACCTGCGATCCTGGGAACCCTTGAGCTGCTGATAGATTTCCGTAAGACTGGCCATAGGTATCGAGGGCAGCAGGAACGACCGGCGCCGACATCGGAGGCATTTCTAAGGCTTTCTTCTCTTCCTGAAGCTGAAAACGAAAGTTTGGTTGAAAGTTGGCTGTTGGAGAAATCGTAAGACTCAAATCGTGCGGGGAAACAATCGAACAACTTTTTCGAGTTCGGCCATTTTCGCGTCCTTCTTCTTCTTCATCTGCTCGCGCCTTTGGAGCAACTGGTTCCTCCAGCTGGTCCATTTGGCCTCGTACGCTTGATATTGATCCTGAACCAAAGATACGGAAACTCAATACACAATTTTTTCAAGTACGCACCCCTCGGTGGTTTACTTTTATTCAGCAGCTCACCGTATCAGGATGATTCGCGTTCTCCTTTTTCCAAGAATTAAACTGGTTCTCCCAGCTGTTGAACTGCTCGTCGAACTGTTTTTCAGCTTCGGCCATTTCAGCGAGCGAATTCTACAGAATCGAAGATAATTTTAAAGTATCGCCAACGAATGGAGGATTGTGGAATGAGAATCCAGAAATTTTAATAAATAACAGTTTCAAGATATTTCTAAATATTTAGCTATTACCTTGATGGTTTGAATGCCTTCGTCAATTTCAGTTTTTGACTTTTTACTGGCATTCCCACCATTTTTGCCTTCGAGCGGACGTTTTGGGGCACCAGGTCTGAAAAATGAACAAAAAACATCGAGCTACTCATCCAAAATTGGCATCACTCTTGTTTTGGGTCTTTAAGGTGCAGCAGGATAAGTGCAATGAACAAAAACGGTAGGTCAACTTAGGTGACCTCAAACAAATCCATTGAATGGATTTATGAATTTTATATAGCTAAATTAATATTTTCCATAGCTCTTTTAGACTATCCTAGTCATATACTTATTTCAAGGTTTTTCACATTTTTTCAAAGTCAACTCACTGAGGAGGAGGGGGAGATGCAGGTAAAGGGGGAGCAGCCGGCGTGGTAGGAGGGGCCCCCGATGGGAGCGCCGGGGTCAATGGGGCGCCACTTCCGATCGTAGCGATGGGCATCCCGGGCAAAACTGCAGTTTGGCCTGACGCCTGCATTGCTGCCATATACTGCAATGATAAATTTCCTCAATACATTAGCCTTAGTGGCTAGAATGAAGATAGATGTAAACATCATTGCAAATGTTGCCTTACATCCTTGCCATACTGCTGCTGCCACTGAGCATACTGCTGCTGCCATTGTGTCCACTGTTCCCATTGCTGTTGCTGTTGCTGTTGCTGCACTGACGGACCGGCAGCTGCAGCTTGAGGCCACGAGGCGATCGCAGCCTAAAATCCAACGAAAATTCAATCAAGTCTTTCTCCCGGATTTTAGCTGACTTAACGTGAATCACAATTTCTGCCAAATATTTCCCAAACACTCGTATTGGCAATAATTATAGCAACTAGCTCACCAAATTCATCAAGTTTCTAGAACAGTTTCTACATTTATTAGAATTATAAATCAACCAAATTACCGCCGGGACCGCTGCCGCCGCCGCTGCAGGCGCGGCACCTCCGTACGCCGGCCACTGCCCATAACCTTGGACAGCGGCGTACGCTCCGGCAGCCACGCCAGCTGCAGCAGGTGCCGCAGCGGCTGCATTAGCTGCAGCTAAAGTTGCAGCGTAGCCGCCGGGAACGGCGTAGGCGGGCGTCGCTTGAACGCTCCAGGCTGCCTGTTGGTTCCAAGCCATTGCGGTGCCTCACTTGACTGTAAACCGGGACAAAAAAGTTGAAAAAAAAACTCAATAAGTCATGAATAATAAGAAAATATCAACCTTACTACTTATCTAAAAAATATTACAATCCGTCTCAAACTACTTGTAGAAGACTAAAATGGTTCAGCGGACTCCGATGAGCAGGTTAAAAAGCACTGATTTGGCTGATATATACACCAAACGTCCAGTGCGAGCCGAAAAATTAACAAATTGGCGAAACCTTTCACATTATCCACCAATAAATTGGTTCAACCTCCGCTCAACCATCGTCGGCTCAGTTTTGGCCGGTGGGAGTTGGCCGCTGAACCAACTCGAACAACCGTTCAAATCTGGCGCAAAATAGATATTCTATTCTTCACATGCAAACTTACCGGGAATTTTTTCAAACTAACAACAATCGTGGCGTTCAGTCGACATGATTTGAATGCCACAAATACCACAAATGTGCAAAGCCTGAACAAGAGAATAGAGCGCGTCTGCTAAATTGGGAGCATTGTCGATTCGAGTTTGCGAATTCCTAACGAGCACCGATCGAGCGAAGTCAAAAATTGCTACCGATTCACTTATTTCGAAGCCGCAAAAACACTTTTTAACCTATTAGAGAATCTAGAGAATATAACCGAGAATAATAATAATAACCGAGAATAATAACCGAAGTACCGAACGGATCGAATCGTAATCGTAGATCGGACGACGGAGACAGAGAAAGAAGGTAGAGAAACCGAAAGAGGAAGTTACTCCAATGTTGCCAACATAACATTTTCGAAAGTAGTTGTTTTTGCATGTTGAATGTGATAATTAGCCGTTGAAAAAATGGCTCTTTCAATTTTAGGGAAAGAAAATTATTCCATCTTTGTTATAAACTGAAGCAAAGTAAGTAAACACAAACTAACTGGGACTCAAACTGAATGCCTAACTAATATTGAAATTTTAACTCGAACTCAAACTGAAATTCAAACTCGCGCGTAAACAAACTGAAATTCAAACGTAAACTCAAACTCACCTCAGTTTTCAAACTGACCTCAGTTTTCGAACTGACTTCAGTTTTCAAACTCACCTCAGTTTTCAAACTCACCTCAGTTTTCAAACTCACCACAGTTTTCAAACTCACCTCAGTTTTCAAACTCACCTCAGTTTTCAAACTCACCTCAGTTTTCAAACTCACCTCAGTTTTCAAACTGACCTCAGTTTTCAAACTGACCTCAGTTTTCAAACTCACCTCAGTTTTCAAACTGACCTCAGTTTTCAAACTCACCCCAGTTTTCAAACTCACCTCAGTTTTCAAACTCACCTCAGTTTTCAAACTGACCTCAGTTTTCAAACTCACCTCAGTTTTCAAACTCACCTCAGTTTTCAAACTGACCTCAGTTTTCAAACTCACCTCAGTTTTCAAACTGACCTCAGTTTTCAAACTCACCTCAATTTTCAAACTCACCTCAGTTTTCAAGCTCACCTCAGTTTTCAAACTGACCTCAGTTTTCAAACTCACCTCAGTTTTCAAACTGACCTCAGTTTTCAAACTCACCTCAGTTTTCAAACTCACATCAGTTTTCAAACTGACCTCAGTTTTCAAACTCACCTCAGTTTTCAAACTGACCTCAGTTTTCAAACTGACCTCAGTTTTCAAACTGACCTCAGTTTTCAAACTCACCTCAGTTTTCAAACTGACCTCAGTTTTCAAACTCACCTCAGTTTTCAAACTGACCTCAGTTTTCAAACTCACCTCAGTTTTCAAACTCACCTCAGTTTTCAAACTCACCTCAGTTTTCAAACTGACCTCAGTTTTCAAACTCACCTCAGTTTTCAAACTGACCTCAGTTTTCAAACTGACCTCAGTTTTCAAACTGACCTCAGTTTTCAAACTGACTGAGGTCAGTTTGAAAACTGAGGTCAGTTTGAAAACTGAGGTCAGTTTGAAAACCGAGGTCAGTTTGAAAACTGAGGTCAGTTTGAAAACTGGGGTGAGTTTGAAAACTGGGGTGAGTTTGAAAACTGAGGTCAGTCTGAAAACTGAGGTGAGTTTGAAAACTGAGGTCAGTTTGGAAACTGAGGTGAGTTTGAAAACTGAGGTCAGTTTGAAAACTGAGGTGAGTTTGAAAACTGAGGTCAGTTTGAAAACTGAGGTGAGTTTGAAAACTGAGGTCAGTTTGAAAACTGAGGTGAGTTTGAAAACTGAGGTGAGTTTGAAAACTGAGGTCAGTTTGAAAACTGAGGTCAGTTCGAAAACTGAGGTCAGTTAGAAAACTGAGGTCAGTTTGAAAACTGAGGTCAGTTTGAAAACTGAGGTCAGTTTGAAAACTGACCTCAGTTTGAAAACTGAGGTGAGTTTGAAAACTGAGGTCAGTTTGAAAACTGAGGTCAGTTTGAAAACTGAGGTGAGTTTGAAAACTGAGGCGAGTTTGAAAACTGAGGGCAGTTTGAAAACTGAGGTCAGTTTGAAAACTGAGGTCAGTTTGAAAACTGAGGTGAGTTTGAAAACTGAGGTCAGTTTGAAAACTAAGGTGAGTTTGAAAACTGAGGTGAGTTTGAAAACTGAGGTCAGTTTGAAAACTGAGGTGAGTTTGAAAACTGAGGTGAGTTTGAAAACTGAGGTCAGTTTGAAAACTGAGGTGAGTTTGAAAACTGAGGTGAGTTTGAAAACTGAGGTCAGTTTGAAAACTGAGGTCAGTTTGAAAACTGAGGTCAGTTTGAAAACTGAGGTCAGTTTGAAAACTGAGGTGAGTTTGAAAACTGAGGTCAGTTTGAAAACTGAGGTGAGTTTGAAAACTGAGGTCAGTTTGAAAACTGAGGTGAGTTTGAAAACTGAGGTGAGTTTGAAAACTGAGGTGAGTTTGAAAACTGAGGTGAGTTTGAAAACTGAGGTCAGTTTGAAAACTGAGGTGAGTTTGAAAACTGAGGTGAGTTTGAAAACTGAGGTGAGTTTGAAAACTGAGGTCAGTTTGAAAACTGAGGTGAGTTTGAAAACTGAGGTCAGTTTGAAAACTGAGGTGAGTTTGAAAACTGAGGTCAGTTTGAAAACTGAGGTGAGTTTGAAAACTGAGGTCAGTTTGAAAACTGAGGTGAGTTTGAAAACTGAGGTCAGTTTGAAAACTGAGGTGAGTTTGAAAACTGAGGTCAGTTTGAAAACTGAGGTGAGTTTGAAAACTGAGGTCAGTTTGAAAACTGAGGTCAGTTTGAAAACTGAGGTCAGTTTGAAAACTGAGGTGAGTTTGAAAACTGAGGTGAGTTGGAAAACTGAGTAGAGTTAGAAAACTGAGGTCAGTTTGAAAACTGAGGTCAGTTTGAAAACTGAGGTGAGTTTGAAAACTGAGGTCAGTTTGAAAACTGAGGTGAGTTTGAAAACTGAGGTGAGTTTGAAAACTGAGGTCAGTTTGAAAACTGAGGTCAGTTTGAAAACTGAGGTCAGTTTGAAAACTGAGGTGAGTTTGAAAACTGAGGTGAGTTTGAAAACTGAGGTCAGTTTGAAAACTGAGGTCAGTTTGAAAACTGAGGTCAGTTTGAAAACTGAGGTGAGTTTGAAAACTGAGGTCAGTTTGAAAACTGAGGTGAGTTTGAAAACTGAGGTCAGTTTGAAAACTGAGGTCAGTTTGAAAACTGAGGTGAGTTTGAAAACTGAGGTCAGTTTGAAAACTGAGGTGAGTTTGAAAACTGAGGTGAGTTTGAAAACTGAGGTCAGTTTGAAAACTGAGGTCAGTTTGAAAACTGAGGTCAGTTTGAAAACTGAGGTGAGTTTGAAAACTGAGGTCAGTTTGAAAACTGAGGTGAGTTTGAAAACTGAGGTGAGTTTGAAAACTGAGGTCAGTTTGAAAACTGAGGTGAGTTTGAAAACTGAGGTGAGTTTGAAAACTGAGGTCAGTTTGAAAACTGAGGTGAGTTCGAAAACTGAGGTGAGTTTGAAAACTGAGGTCAGTTTGAAAACTGAGGTCAGTTTGAAAACTGAGGTGAGTTTGAAAACTGAGGTGAGTTTGAAAACTGAGGTCAGTTTGAAAACTGAGGTGAGTTTGAAAACTGAGGTCAGTTTGAAAACTGAGGTGAGTTTGAAAACTGAGGTCAGTTTGAAAACTGAGGTGAGTTTGAAAACTGAGGTGAGTTTGAAAACTGAGGTGAGTTTGAAAACTGAGGTCAGTTTGAAAACTGAGGTGAGTTTGAAAACTGAGGTGAGTTTGAAAACTGAGGTGAGTTTGAAAACTGAGGTCAGTTTGAAAACTGAGGTGAGTTTGAAAACTGAGGTGAGTTTGAAAACTGAGGTGAGTTTGAAAACTGAGGTCAGTTTGAAAACTGAGGTGAGTTTGAAAACTGAGGTGAGTTTGAAAACTGAGGTCAGTTTGAAAACTGAGGTGAGTTTGAAAACTGAGGTCAGTTTGAAAACTGAGGTGAGTTTGAAAACTGAGGTGAGTTTGAAAACTGAGGTGAGTTTGAAAACTGAGGTGAGTTTGATAACTGAGGTCAGTTTGAAAACTGAGGTGAGTTTGAAAACTGAGGTCAGTTTGAAAACTGAGGTGAGTTTGAAAACTGAGGTGAGTTTGAAAACTGAGGTGAGTTTGAAAACTGAGGTCAGTTTGAAAACTGAGGTCAGTTTGAAAACTGAGGTCAGTTTGAAAACTGAGGTGAGTTTGAAAACTGAGGTCAGTTTGAAAACTGAGGTGAGTTTGAAAACTGAGGTCAGTTTGAAAACTGAGGTGAGTTTGAAAACTGAGGTCATTTTGAAAACTGAGGTGAGTTTGAAAACTGAGGTCAGTTTGAAAACTGAGGTGAGTTTGAAAACTGAGGTCAGTTTGAAAACTGAGGTCAGTTTGAAAACTGAGGTGAGTTTGAAAACTGAGGTCAGTTTGAAAACTGAGGTCAGTTTGAAAACTGAGGTGAGTTTGAAAACTGAGGTGAGTTTGAAAACTGAGGTCAGTTTGAAAACTGAGGTCAGTTTGAAAAATTACGTCAGTTTGAAAACTGAGGTGAGTTTGAAAACTGAGGTCAGTTTGAAAACTGAGGTCAGTTTGAAAACTGAGGTGAGTTTGAAAAATTAGGTCAGTTTGAAAACTGAGGTGAGTTTGAAAACTGAGGTCAGTTTGAAAACTGAGGTGAGTTTGAAAACTGAGGTCAGTTTGAAAACTGAGGTCAGTTTGAAAACTGAGGTCAGTTTGAAAACTGAGTAGAGTTTGAAAACTGAGGTCAGTTTGAAAACTGAGGTGAGTTTGAAAACTGAGGTCAGTTTGAAAACTGAGGTCAGTTTGAAAACTGAGGTGAGTTTGAAAACTGAGGTCAGTTTGAAAACTGAGGTGAGTTTGAAAACTGAGTAGAGTTTGAAAACTGAGGTCAGTTTGAAAACTGAGGTCAGTTTGAAAACTGAGGTGAGTTTGAAAACTGAGGTGAGTTTGAAAACTGAGGTGAGTTTGAAAACTGAGGTGAGTTTGAAAACTGAGGTCAGTTTGAAAACTGAGGTCAGTTTGAAAACTGAGGTGAGTTTGAAAACTGAGGTCAGTTTGAAAACTGAGGTGAGTTTGAAAACTGAGGTCAGTTTGAAAACTGAGGTCAGTTTGAAAACTGAGGTGAGTTTGAAAAACTAGGTCAGTTTGAAAACTGAGGTGAGTTTGAAAACTGAGGTCAGTTTGAAAACTGAGGTGAGTTTGAAAACTGAGGTGAGTTTGAAAACTGAGGTCAGTTTGAAAACTGAGGTCAGTTTGAAAACTGAGGTGAGTTTGAAAACTGAGGTGAGTTTGAAAACTGAGGTCTGTTTGAAAACTGAGGTGAGTTTGAAAACTGAGGTCAGTTTGAAAACTGAGGTGAGTTTGAAAACTGAGGTCAGTTTGAAAACTGAGGTCAGTTTGAAAACTGAGGTGAGTTTGAAAACTGAGGTGAGTTTGAAAACTGAGGTGAGTTTGAAAACTGAGGTGAGTTTGAAAACTGAGGTCAGTTTGAAAACTGAGGTGAGTTTGAAAACTGAGGTCATTTTGAAAACTGACCTCAGTTTGAAAACTGAGGTCAGTTTGAAAACTGAGGTGAGTTTGAAAACTGAGGTCAGTTTGAAAACTGAGGTCAGTTTGAAAACTGAGGTGAGTTTGAAAACTGAGGTGAGTTTGAAAACTGAGGTCAGTTTGAAAACTGAGGTGAGTTTGAAAACTGAGGTGAGTTTGAAAACTGAGGTGAGTTTGAAAACTGAGGTGAGTTTGAAAACTGAGGTCAGTTTGAAAACTGAGGTGAGTTTGAAAACTGAGGTCAGTTTGAAAACTGAGGTGAGTTTGAAAACTGAGGTCAGTTTGAAAACTGAGGTCAGTTTGAAAACTGAGGTCAGTTTGAAAACTGAGGTGAGTTTGAAAACTGAGGTCAGTTTGAAAACTGAGGTGAGTTTGGAAACTGAGGTCAGTTTGAAAACTGAGGTCAGTTTGAAAACTGAGGTGAGTTTGAAAACTGAGGTCAGTTTGAAAACTGAGGTCAGTTTGAAAACTGAGGTGAGTTTGAAAACTGAGGTGAGTTTGAAAACTGAGTAGAGTTTGAAAACTGAGGTCAGTTTGAAAACTGAGGTCAGTTTGAAAACTGAGGTGAGTTTGAAAACTGAGGTGAGTTTGAAAACTGAGGTGAGTTTGAAAACTGAGGTGAGTTTGAAAACTGAGGTGAGTTTGAAAACTGAGGTGAGTTTGAAAACTGAGGTGAGTTTGAAACCTGAGGTGAGTTTGAAAACTGAGGTCAGTTTGAAAACTGAGGTCAGTTTGAAAACTGAGGTCAGTTTGAAAACTGAGGTGAGTTTGAAAACTGAGGTCAGTTTGAAAACTGAGGTGAGTTTGAAAACTGAGGTCAGTTTGAAAACTGAGGTGAGTTTGAAAACTGAGGTGAGTTTGAAAACTGAGGTCAGTTTGAAAACTGAGGTCAGTTTGAAAACTGAGGTCAGTTTGAAAACTGAGGTGAGTTTGAAAACTGAGGTGAGTTTGAAAACTGAGGTCTGTTTGAAAACTGAGGTGAGTTTGAAAACTGAGGTCAGTTTGAAAACTGAGGTCAGTTTTCAAACTCACCTCAGTTTTCAAACTGACCTCAGTTTTCAAACTGACCTCAGTTTTCAAACTCACCTCAGTTTTCAAACTGACCTCAGTTTTCAAACTCACCTCAGTTTTCAAACTCACCTCAGTTTTCAAACTCACCTCAGTTTTCAAACTCACCTCAGTTTTCAAACTGACCTCAGTTTTCAAACTGACCTCAGTTTTCAAACTCACCTCAGTTTTCAAACTGACCTCAGTTTTCAAACTCACCTCAGTTTTCAAACAGACCTCAGTTTTCAAACTGACTTCAGTTTTCAAACTCACCTCAGTTTTCAAACTGACCTCAGTTTTCAAACTCACCTCAGTTTTCAAACTCACCTCAGTTTTCAAACTGACCTCAGTTTTCAAACTGACCTCAGTTTTCAAACTCACCTCAGTTTTCAAACTCACCTCAGTTTTCAAACTGACCTCAGTTTTCAAACTGACCTCAGTTTTCAAACTGACCTCAGTTTTCAAACTCACCTCAGTTTTCAAACTGACCTCAGTTTTCAAACTCACCTCAGTTTTCAAACTGACCTCAGTTTTCAAACTCACCTCAGTTTTCAAACTCACCTCAGTTTTCAAACTCACCTCAGTTTTCGAACTCACCTCAGTTTTCGAACTGACCTCAGTTTTCAAACTGACCTCAGTTTTCAAACTGACCTCAGTTTTCAAACTCACCTCAGTTTTCAATCTCACCTCAGTTTTCAAACTGACCTCAGTTTTCAAACTGACCTCAGTTTTCAAACTCACCTCAGTTTTCAAACTGACCTCAGTTTTCAAACTGAGGTCAGTTTTCAAAATGACCTCAGTTTTCAAACTCACCTCAGTTTTCAAACTGACCTCAGTTTTCAAACTCACCTCAGTTTTCAAACTCACCTCAGTTTTCAAACTGACCTCAGTTTTCAAACTCACCTCAGTTTTCAAACTGACCTCAGTTTTCAAACTGAGGTCAGTTTTCAAAATGACCTCAGTTTTCAAACTCACCTCAGTTTTCAAACTGACCTCAGTTTTCAAACTCACCTCAGTTTTCAAACTCACCTCAGTTTTCAAACTCACCTCAGTTTTCAAACTCACCTCAGTTTTCAAACTGACCTCAGTTTTCAAACTGACCTCAGTTTTCAAACTCACCTCTGTTTTGTATCTGAGCTCTGTGTTCAAACTCACATCAGTTTTCAAACTGACCTCAGTTTTCAAACTCACCTCAGTTTTCAAACTGACCTCAGTTTTCAAACTCACCTCAGTTTTCAAACTCACCTCAGTTTTCAAACTCACCTCAGTTTTCAAACTGACCTCAGTTTTCAAACTCACCTCAGTTTTCAAACTGACCTCAGTTTTCAAACTCACCTCAGTTTTCAAACTCACCTCAGTTTTCAAACTCACCTCAGTTTTCAAACTGACCTCAGTTTTCAAACTCACCTCAGTTTTCAAACTCACCTCAGTTTTCAAACTGACCTCAGTTTTCAAACTGACCTCAGTTTTCAAACTCACCTCAGTTTTCAAACTGACCTCAGTTTTCAAACTGACCTCAGTTTTCAAACTGACCTCAGTTTTCAAACTGACCTCAGTTTTCAAACTCACCTCAGTTTTCAAACTCACCTCAGTTTTCAAACTGACCTCAGTTTTCAAACTGACCTCAGTTTTCAAACTCACCTCAGTTTTCAAACTGACCTCAGTTTTCAAACTGACCTCAGTTTTCAAACTCACCTCAGTTTTCAAACTCACCTCAGTTTTCAAACTGACCTCAGTTTTCAAACTGACCTCAGTTTTCAAACTCACCTCAGTTTTCAAACTCACCTCAGTTTTCAAACTGACCTCAGTTTTCAAACTCACCTCAGTTTTCAAACTGACCTCAGTTTTCAAACTCACCTCAGTTTTCAAACTGTAACTGTTTCCAAACTGACCTCAGTTTCAAACTCACCTCAGTTTTCAAACTGACCTCAGTTTTCAAACTCACCTCAGTTTTCAAACTGACCTCAGTTTTCAAACTGACCTCATTTTTCAAACACCTCAGTTTTCAAACTCACCTCAGTTTTCAAACTCACTCAGTTTTCAAACTCACCTCAGTTTTCAAACTGACCTCAGTTTTCAAACTGACCTCAGTTTTCAAACTCAGTTGCCTCAGTTTTCAAACTCCACCTCAGTTTTCAAACTCACACTCAGTTTTCCAAACTGACCTCGAGTTTTCAAACTCACCTCAGTTTTCAAAACTGACC